>CM076582.1:1443360901-1443910266 GCA_034641835.2 Pinus albicaulis | reverse complement strand
TGACTAAAAAACACATTCAAAATGGCTAACAACATCGTGATCATGATCATCTAACAAAACACAATTAACATATTAACATCATCACAACACAAATATCAAATATACATCTCATGTCAAATAACTCATGCTATCATCACTAACACATCTATCTACAAGCTACACATTAAATGAACATATCTAACATGACCTAACAATATACACATCATGATGATCACCAACATGTAAATTAAGTACAATTGCAACATGAACATAAAATACATGGACCATATCCATATATATATATATATATATATATATATATATATATAGAGCGAATAATGTTAAAAATATACAACTGTAATATAAATATCAAGGATCGATTGGTAGTATGACAACATCAATATCGGTACAAGTGGAGGTCTATAGGTCAATGAGTGCGTCGATGGTCGATGGTCCTTTGCTCATGATCATGAGTACGTGGAGTGCTACGGTACAACTGGCCCGGAGCGTGGCTGATGGTCCAACCTCATCTCCATGATGACTGCTTCTGGATGCTAGTGGAAGCTCATGCTCATTTGACGCGGCTTGAGGTGAACGACCATGAGATGAAGAGTAATTGCTCATGGACTGTCCATCACCTGCTACGTCTCAACCACACCTATAACGTTCAACAGTCCTCATTAGTCACGTAAAAGTTGTTGTAACTCCTACGACATGCCGCATCAGGCTGTACATGTCACGCGACATGCCTCTCCACATCTGTTATAGCCTATCATTGGTCTCTATGTCTCTATAATGAGTGAGCTAGACACCCGCCTCAACAATCAATGCACTGAGTTGGTCGCCCAACTCCATCTGGTATCTAGCATCAAGTACTCGACCACGCCTAGCACCGGCCTCCTGATGATCCTCGGCATTTGGCATGCCCTGATCATCATTAGGATCCACACCAAAATCATGTGGTACTGGTGCCAACATCTCCTCGCCATCAAAAGAGCCAATGTATACAAAATATATACAAGTACACAACAATAATTAGACAATTTCATTACACAATTTAATAAAAACAAGTTAAAGAACATGCTAGAATAAATTTAAATATATAAAACAGTAATATTACCTCTATCATCTGGCAGCTCATTAGCTATGAAGAGGATGTTGGCACACCCTCGCCAATCCAAACCCACGTAAGGATAGGGGACCATAACAAAGGGATTCTCATCAACACTGGCTAGCAACTCCAGTGCATCCTGCGATATCCTCACGAAAAACTCAGTGTCACCCCTCTTGGGCATCATCTGCCCCCGCATGTACATATGTACCTCAAACGTTGTCCTATGAGGCTTCCGAAGAAAAGTATGCCTAGTCTTTGGAAACCTCTCAAAAAATAAATAAAAAATCTCTGAAGCAAAAGGGAAGTTCACCCTCCCTTGTGAATGAGCACGACATCTATCTAAGGTTGTACAGAACTACCGCAAAAAAATGGCAGACCACCTGACAAGTTGTGGCTTATGTACTAAAGAATCAACATAATATAGAAGTGGGCAACTAATGCATCGTCCATCACTGGTGTTGTGCGAAATGGTCGAAATGATAAGTGAGAGACACTGCACCTCCTCCCTACCAAATGCACCAATACGTAATTGACCTCCAGCAACCGAAAACTCTGCAGGAGATAGTACATTTTCTCCAATGTATCTCTGGGAGTAAACTAACTGAATCCTTGTTACACAGCCAGCCAGAACCTCTGGGAATGAGGGAAAATCCACCCCTCTCCTCGATAGCCCTGTAATGAAGTATATATCCTCCTCAGTGGGCATGTACCACTGTTTGATACCAACCCGGAAAGCCTGTTGTTGGGCATCCACCTTCGGATAAGATGTCTCAAAAACAAACTATGGCCCTTTAGGGAAGTAGCCTCCTCATAGAACTTGAGGAAGCCTACCTATCTTAGGAGCCCCTACGTAGCTGCTGTAATAAAGCGAGGGTACGCATCTCTCTCCCTCTCTCGTGCCTTCCATAGGCGAACCATGTTATACTGCTCCGCTTGTTGTTGTTTTTGTTGTTCCCCCTCTTCTCTCCTTTCACGTCTCTGAATGATTGACATATTAAACACAATTTTTTTTTATTAAATGAGACATGTATTTAAAAATATAGATATATAATTTTTTTTTTAAAAATAAAATAAAAAACAGTCGGTGTGCCACAAACATAGTCACGCACCAGTTCTGGTGCATCGTTCTATGGAGCACACAGACCTTGGTGCACCTGATAAGATTAAGCGCGGGACGGTGCGCGGGAAAAGACTGCGTGCACGGGTCGACTGTATGCGGTGTCGAGGAGGGTGGTGCGCTAATACAGAGCTTTTACACCCTGGGCGTATAATTAAGTCGGCGGACGAGCCTCCTACCATCGTGGCAGTTGCGGTGAAAAGCTTTACAAGGCCTCACGATTGAACCATGAAATCTTGAAATTTCGCCACTGGCAGCAAAAAACGGGCATCCCGCAGTGCTATTTTGGTCAATGCATCGCGTCGCACCTATTCAACTAGGTCAACGGTGCGATCGGATAATAGACCGCACCTCACTTAAACAAAAAAATTAAAATAACACGGTGTGCCTTCGGTACTGCCCCGGAACCGGTGCAGATACCGTTAGCTCCAGTTTACCAAGCCACACCGTTGACAATGTGGAATAGTGGCAACATGGTGTGTTGATAATATGACCAGCCTTGGGGCAGATATATTAGTCAACGCACCGTTTCGTCGCTATTCGACATTGTCAACGGTGCGGCATGGTAAACGACCACACTGCACTTTTTAAAATTTTTTAAAATAACACGGTGCGCCTATCGGTATCACCCCAGAATCGGTGCAGATATCGTTAGCACCAGCGACAGTGTGGCATGTAAATTTACAGGAAGCACAACAAATCGGTGCGAGCCGAACGGCTCGAATGCATCGCGCGACAAATATTTTTTTTTCTTTTAAATGGTTAATTTTAAGGTTATTTGAAATTCTAATCTACTAAAAGGCTTAATTATGGAAAAACAAGAAAAATACTTGTACATTTGCTCGTCGAGGAGGCATATTGGCTGTAAAATTTGCAAAAGAAAATTTGTCCACTGTTTTGAAAAATTCAAGCTAGAGATTGGTGGGCAATGCATAGCAGCAATGAGTGCAATTAGTGCAATGGGAGCACCGATGTTAGGGCAGCTCAGACAAGGATAAATTGCACTGGTTCTTGAGAGCTCTGTAGCACTGACAAAAGTGAAAAATGCGGTTTTTTTGCTGTAATTTTTTTTATATTTAACCCTATTCTGGTGCGCGAAATTTTATAGGCACACCGGTGCGTATGCTTCCTTCCTCACTGGGCGGTTTTTGTTTCGCACACTTTTTATTAGGCACCAGTGCAGATGGTTTGTAAAACACTGGTGCGCTACAGTAATACAACGAACTAGGAGGGTGTGTACAGAGCACACGGTGTTCGGTGTGCCAATTTTTTATGCGATTTTTTGGCCATAATTTTTTTTTTATTTAACACCCTTCCGGTGCGCTGGGTTTTATGGACGTACCAGTGCATTTTCGTCATTCCGCGCTGGGCGGTTTCTATTTTCATGTGCTTTTTATGAGGCACCGGTGTGAATGATCTATAACGCACTGGGCAGGTGTGTATGGAGCGCACAGTGTCCAGTGTGCCAATGTTTTTTGCGGTTTTTTGGCCGTAATTTATTTTTATTTAACCCTCTTTCGGTGCGTGGGGTTTATGGCTGCATCGGTGAGTTTTTGTTATTCTGCGCTAAGCGGTTTCTGTTTTCTTGCCCTTTTATGAGGCACCGATGCAGATTCTCTGTAAAGCACCGGGGCGCTACAGTAATAACACGCATTGAGTGGGTGTGTACGAAGTGCACAGTGTCCGGTATGCCAATGTTTTGTGCGGTTTTTTGGCTATAATTTTTTTTTTTTTATTTAACCCCATTCCAGTGCACGGTGTTTATGGGTGCACCAGTATGTTTTCATCATTCCGCACCGGGGGGTCTTTGTTTTCGCACTCTTTTTATGAGGCACCAGTGCGGATGTGTTGTAAATTACTGGTGCGCTACAAAAATGAAACGCACCGAGCGGGGTTGTATGCAACGCACAGTGTCCAATGTGCCAATGTTTTGTGCACGCTGGTGCTTTCTTGTGTTGCACACACCAGTGTGTTTTACGATGATAAGTGCACTGTACAAAATACATCTGCAAACACCTCCGCCCGCCAACCTCCTCTAGTAACCTCTGCTAGAAATGGATTTCTAGGGTATTTTTATTAGGGGTTCCTAAAAAACATCTGCTAGAGGGTATTTTCCTCGTAGTGGAAACCACTCCAAATCTGGAGAAACTCCAGTTAACTCCAGCACATTTGGGAGCTCTGCCGAAAATGGCAGACTCCGCCAATTAGTGCTAATACGCACTTAAATTAAACTGGAGATCAATTAGTGGTTAAGGCTCATTTAACTAGGAGTTTAGCGCTCTAACTGTGTTTTAACATAATCCAGATTAAATATTTTTTTAGCGCATAAAACAATGGTTAAGGGTTAATAAAACCCACATTAATATTAACCTCCACACATTAGTGTAAGACTTGGCCATGTTCATGAGTGCGAGGTTGTATGCGATGGATTTGGCTGCCATATCCTTATGCTTGAACTTATTTCAAACTTTAAATATATGTTGTGTCTGTTACATGTTAAGCCTCAAAGCTCGGGTGTCGCGGCAAGTCATTTGGTTTGTGTGAGGGAGGTCTCGGGGTCGACCATGACCTCCACCCGTCCGTGAATACATAAAATTTTGCTCCATATAAAATATGAATTTCGACCCAGAATTAACCAACATTCATCCTTTGGGAGGGGCATGTGGCAACCTCCAAGTTAGCCATGTGTTAGCATCCCATTGGTTCTTCAAAAACCAACCAAAAATTGCCAACGAGCCTGAAGATTTGAAAAATAACAGCTCGACACATGTAAGCTTTCCATTGGGCTGGAGAAATGCCCATTTTGACCAAATTTTGACCAATTTGACCTTGTTTCACTTTTTTCTGAAAATTCGCCTGTTTGGTCAAGTAGACAATAGGCTCTAACTTTCACATATGGACTCTATTTTCGATAAAACGAATTGCATCAGATTTCTGGAGATGAGACCTATCCATTTGTTTTGGTTTGGATAAATTCTGATCACTTTGATTTTTTAGTGTATTTTTTCCCCCAATCCAGATTCCAATCATTTAACTCCAAAATTTCATGTTGTTGCTATTGGGCTCCACTGTGGGCCCCTGTTTTATACTTAGCCACTCGTACATGTAATTCCCTTTTTATTAATCTACCTTCCTTTAGTGGTTGTCTACAACCTCTGATTAACTCTGAGACTTCCCTTTTTATTGATCTTCCTTCCTTTAGCAGTTGTCTACAACCTCTGATTACCTCTAACAGCACACAGTTCTACCTCAGATGACTTAGACTCATACCGCCTTATTTTCTTGACATAATTCTCTTCTACAATCATCGTATTCTTCTACAATTTTCAGTTTCTAGATGGGCTCTTCTTGGGTTTCTCATGGTATGATGAAACTACTAACTAGCCCGACTTTACCTTGGCGCTCGTGGCTCACCTTTCCTGCCTCTTTCTTTGGTAGCAATCATAAATTTTATCTCACAACCTTCAAAACCACATGGATCCGGTACCACTTGTTGGTATTTTGAGCCCATAAAAAAATAAATAAGAAGTGAAATGTGCACAAGAGAAAGAAACTAACTTCACACAAATAGACACAATATTTACGTGGTAAAACCTTGACAGTGTGTGAAGGAAATATCGATGGGGAAAGGGATTGGAATGCTTTATTATTCTAGGTCAACAATGACTCCAATTATACAATAAGCCTCTCGAGCAACAAAATTTTAATGGAAAGACATCGTTACTAAAAACTTCCTATCATTTTGCAATTACCTAATAGGTAAAACAGGGGTTACTGAGGTAAATTACATTTACAAAATATTTTAATTGTTGTCATTATTAACAGATATTATATTTGAAGGACTCATTTAATCCCAATCACTAATACTAATAAATATTACAATTATTAATTCTTTCCAATTAAAAGAGGCCTTGAAATGTGTGCATCAAACACAAAGTCCTATCAAACAATAATCTATATAAATTGTCTTAATTACTTGGTAAAATTGGGTAAAGGTATTGGCCAAAGACTATATGCAAGTGAATAATATCACAATAAAAAATTCTTGTGAAATTTTTTTGTAAAGGTAATGAACTATGTAGTGTCTGTGGAATTGATCTACACATAGATTGGTTTCTCGGGATCATCATACTGTAGATAGAGTGTTTTGCTAACAAAAATATTATCGCAATTGGAACAAGTAAAAAATTCCCAAATATAAATTACACTTTTAAACAAATGGAATGCTAGATCCATCAATGATCAGAATCTGAATCAGGGGCAAAAATTTGCTCAAAATTAAAAGTGTTCAAAAAGGTGTGGAACCTAAATGACCGCGATTGGCCCGTTGCCCTAATTCTGGCTCAACTTGTTTCGTCAAAATCCGATTCCGTATGAGGAAGTTACAGCTCACTAATCGTCATGCAGAAAAAGCAAAACTTGAGTAGATGCTAACAGGGATGCTGACTAGGCATTCATACAGCCCAGTCAACAAAAGGTATATTCCAGGGAATATTCATGAAATATTCCCAAAGTGGGCCGCTCAGGCACTGACACTTGTCTTCTTCAAATTGGTCAATTTTGGGTGTGTTGGCGAAATTTGGTTGGTTGTTGTATAGCCAATGAGAAGCTAACATGTGGCTAGCCCAGATGCTGCCACATGCCCCTCCCAAATCCAAATTTTGGTTAATTTTTTTATGGCCGATTGGATATATTTCGGAGTGGTAAAATTTTATGGAGGCATAGGGCTGGACCCTGCGACCTCCCGCACACCATGCCCACGATTTACCACCATGCCACTACATTATGTCTTAATATACATAGTGCACAACCTTCATTTAAAACGTCAAAAGGATTCTGGTGGGGGGGGGGGGGGGGGGGAAAGGGGCCAACAGTCATGTCATATGACCATAACACATAACCAGATGGTGGAACCTAGCGCTAAACATGCCATTAGCGTGCTAATCGCACTTAACCACCACCACTAATCACGCTTAAACACTAATTAACCATAAGTTTAGTTTGGCAGAGTTTTTGGAGGAGCGCCAAACTCGGCGGAATTTTCTAAAATAACTCCATTTAACTCCACTCTGCCAGATTTGGTGGAGGTTTTGTAGGAGAAACTGTCAGATGTCATAACTTGGGCAGTTTTTGACCAAATTGGGTACAAGAAGAGGCTAGGTAGCCATTTTTTAGCATTCTTGACTCATTGGAACAGGTTTCAGAGGCAGAGGAGCACTTCTTGATTTTGTTTTCTCCACTTGAATATAAAAGATGCCCAAGGCCACCAGGAGAGGAGGCCATGCCTAGAGGACCTGTAGACCAATTGAAGTACCAGAAGAGGCTACTCTGGGGTTTGTTTATGCTATGAATCCATTAGTAACTTATGTTTTCTATTTAGAGAACATATTCAAGTTAAAATTGCAAGTTGAACCAGGAGGGTGTATGGATCATTCAGATGTTAAGCCAGTTCTTGGAGGATTTTGAGATGGAGATGATCTTGCAGGGGTCCTCCAACCTCCATAGGTTTGCAATAGTAGCCTTTGCAGTAGTGTTGTAGCATTTTTCTCATATTTTGTCTTTATGTGTTATAGAGAAAAAGACTGTTGATGTACTTATAGTTATTGAAGTAAAATTTTGATGCTCTTTCATATTTGAGTAAGGGATCTTGGTAAGACGCCCATGTGTTCCTGATAACTTATAGTTATTGAAGTAAAATTTTGATGCTCTTTCATATTTGAGTAAGGGATCTTGGTAAGACGCCCATGTGTTCCTGATAGTTTCAGGCTTGACTCTAGATCAGTAAGTGTATGGTAAAGGGAATTTGCAGGAGTTGTTTCTTAGGAGAAACTTACCATTTCAGTTCAACATATTGATGTACTCTTCATGATTGAATTTGGAGCATAATAACAATGAATCATGCCTTAGAGTTGATTCAAGGAGATGTAGCCCAAGCAGGTGAACTCCTTCATCAAATGGCTTGTGTCTTACTGTATGGTGTATTTTCCTTTCATGTGTTTAATGGTTTTATGTCTACAATTGTTTCATGGAATTACACATTGAAAGACAACAAAAACAATTTCTTGTGATAATCTGAAAGTTCAGTAAGATTCCTATGCACATAAGAAACACAATTTTAATACTGATGAGGGAGCTTGCATAGCAATAAAAAGTTTCCCCATATTTAGATCAAGTTTGTATCAGAGCTTCGAGTTCATTGTTTCTTGTTTTGGTTTGTGCAAAGAGGGTTGTCTATTTGTAAGGTGAAAATGCTTACGAGGTTGAAGCTCTGGAGAGGAGAAGGAAAACTTGTTGGTATAGCTTCCCAAGTAGGAAAAAGGAGAAGGAGGCTAGGGTTGCCACAAGCTCCACCTCAAGTTTCACCTTCAGAGAGTATTGAGGTTTTGAAGAGCATATCTGAAGGAGAAGAGCCTACAAGTATCATGAGGGAAGAAGGTAAAAAGAATGGTGTTTCACCACCATCTTCACCACAAAATTAGTTGTTTTCCACAATTTTGATGCAATTTGCTGATCTAGAAAATCCTTCCAAGATGGAAGATGGATATATTTTTGTTTTTTATCCACATGATGTGGAAGAAGTTCAATCGGCACCTTATGTTGAGGATTTTAAAGAAGAAGACAAAATATTCCGGGAGAACACCTTGAGAATCTGGAAGGAGTATGAAACCATCTTTGTGTCTCAATCAAGAGATGAGACAAGGGGGGAGCATGCATATGTTTCTTATTTATATGCACATATTGATGAAAATTCTTTTGCAGCCTTTTAAAGACACAACAAAGCTATTGGGTTAAAGATCTTGGAAAAGATGGGATACCAGGAAGGATTAGGCCTTGGAGTAAATCAGCAAGGCATCAAGAACCCAATAGAGGCGAAATAAATGCCTAAGCATGAAGGGTTGGGGTATGTTGCACCAAAATAATGGTCTTCTAATGACAGCAATTGGGTATCATGTACCTACTGTCACAAAATAGGACATGAAGAAGCAAGGTGTTTGACTTTGCATCCAAATTTTGTTCTTTGGATAGAATCCATTGAAATGGTTTGTTCCTTTTCATTGTATGTTGCATGTTTTCACCAAGAAGGTGTTTGAAAGTGGAGTATGATGGACTCACTTTATTGCAACAAATTTGTTTATTTCCGCTCTTTGAGTACATGTACATATGAATGTGGTTCTTGTACTATGATTGTACTTATGTGAGAGAGTTGAGGAATCATATACATGCATGAGAGATGTGTGTATGAACAATGGAATTTTGATGGTTTCAATGTGTTTGAACATGCATAAGTGTCGACTTGTATTGGTTGATTATGTGGACATGCATGCCATATTGACTTGGAAGAGTTGATTTTGTCTCCAAATGAGAAAAGGGAGATGTTGACGAAGTGTTTTCATGAAATGTGAAATTATTTTGTTTGGGAAAAGAATTTTCAAATCATTATACATGCTTATGCTTGACTTGTGAGTCAGCTGTTTGAAGAGGCCAAGATGTGAGAGTACATGGTGATGTTCACATGATGTGAAATTTTTTGCTTTTTGAGGCACAAGAGGATATGTTGTAACTTTATGTTTCTTGCATGATGTGTTTTTCAGACTGATGATTGTGTTTGTGACAAGAAGTACAAGAAAATTTCAGCCAAAAAAAGTTTGCAGTCATTGTAGACCATTTATATGTTTGACTCCAAGAAGAGAAGGAGATGGCGAATGCATTCTACCAGATGTGAAATTTGAAACCGTGGAGGTAAAAGAATGAACATTTCTTTTCTATTTTTTTACTGATATTTGAATTCATTGTTGTAGTTCACTCAAATGGGCTTATTGGAAAAGTGGTTTCCAAAAGAGAAGCTTGCATCACAATCATGTTTGTGAAAAGGAGGAACCTAATTCTCAGTGGGAAGGCAAGTTAGATTTCCAAGCACAGAAGGATCACTTTATAGCAAAGTGTTACATCAGCCATCAAGTGCTGGATATTTGGGTCAATAGCAAAAGGAGAACAATGATTGAAGAGCCAAGCCATGGGAAAGGAAAGGCTTGTTAGTGACAAAAGTGGTTGTCATGATGATTTATCCAAGTATAATCAAGATGATAGAACTTGGGAGACAGAAGAGTATTGAGCTCTCAAATATAACCAACTTTTGTGGGTCCAAAATCATGTCAGTGGGAAGGTGTGATCGGAATCTGAATCAAGGGTAAAAATTTACTAAAAATTCAAAGTGTTTGGAAAGGTGTGGAACTTGAACGACTGCGACTGGCTCGTCGTCCTGACTTCAGTGCAATTTGTTTCGTCCAAATCAGACTCCATATGAGGGAGTTAGAGCCCGCTGACCGCCATGCAGAACATGCAAAATTTGAGCAGATGCTAACAGGGATGTTGACTAGGCATCTGTATAGCCCAGTTAGCAAAATGTATATTCTAGGGAATATTCCCCAGGGGGGTCGCTCAGGTACTGACACTTGTCTTCTTCAGATTGGTCAATTTTGGGTGTGTTGGAAAAATTTGGTTGGTTGTTTGATAGCCAAAGAGGAGCTGACACGTGGCTAGCCCAGAGGCTGCCACGTGCCCCTCCCAAATCCGAAATTTGGTTGAGTTTTTATGGTCGGTCGGATATATTTCAGAGTGGTAAAAGTTTATGGAGGCGTAGGGCTCAACCCCACGACCTCCCGCACACCATGCCCACGATTTACCGCCATGCCACTGTGTTATGTCTTAATATACATAACGCACAACATTCATTTAAACTGTCAAAAGGATTCTGATGGTGGGAAAAGGGTCTAGGCCTTATGTCATATGACCATAGTGCATAACTGGAGGGTGGAATGCAGTGCTTAAAGCACCATTAGCACGCTTAACTACCGCTCCTAATCATGCTTAAGCACTAATTAACCACAAGTTTAGCTTGGCGGAGTTTTTGGAGGAGTGCCAAACTGGGTGGAATTTGCTAAACTAACTCCAATTAACTCCACTCTGCCAGATTTGGTGGAGGTTTTCTAGGAGAAACTATCAGATGTCATAACTTGGGAAGTTTTCGACCAAATTAGCTACAGGAAGAGGCTAGGTAGCCATGTTTGAGCATTCTGGACTCATTGGAACATGTTTTAGAGGCAAAGGAGCACTGCTTGATGGTGTTTTCTCCACTTGAAGATAAAAGATTCCTAGGGCCACCAAGAGAGGAGGCCATGCCTAGAGGACCTATATACCAATTGAAGAACCATAAGAGGCTACTCAGGGGTTTATGGATGACCTGAATCCATTGGTAACTTCTGCTTTCTGTTTAGAGCACATCTTCAAGTTTAAATTGAAGGTTGAACCAGGAGGGTGTATGGATCATTCAATTATTGAGCGAGTTCTTGGAGGATTTTGAGATGGAGACGATTTGCAGGGGTCTTCCAACCTACATATGTTTGCATCATAAACCTTTGCAGCAGTGCTGTAGCATTTTTCTCATATTTTCTCTTTATGTGTTATAGAGAAAAAGGTTGTTGATGTAATTACAATTATTGAAGTACAAATTTGATGCTCTTTCATATTTGTGTAAGGGATCTTGGTAAGATGCCCATGTGTTGCTTATAGTTTCAGGCTTGACTATAGGTTCGTAAGTGTATGGTAAAGGGACTTTGCAGGAGTTGTTTCTTTTTAGGAGAAACTTACCATTTCAGTTCAGCACATTGATGTACTCTTCATGATTGAATCTGGAGCATAAAAACAATGAATCATGCCTTAGAGCTCATTCAAGGAGATGTAGCCCAGGCGGGGTGAACTCCTTCATCAAATGTCTTGTGTCTTGATGTATGTTGTATTTTCCTTTCATGTGCTTAATGGTTTTATTTCTACAACCGTTTCATGTAATTACACATTGAAAGACAACAAAAATAAATTCTTGTGATAATATGAAAGCTCAGTAAGATTCCTACACACATAAGAAACACAATTTTAATACTGATGAGGGAGCTTGCATAGAAATAACAAGTTTTCCCATATTCAAATCAATCAGTGGATTCTCCTATAGGGTGCCTCTTTGAAAAGGAAAAACCTGGCATTAAAATTTATGTCAGAAAATTCTGAGATGTACACATGTAACCACCTAAATATAAAATAGATAAAGAATATAAGACCTCATAAGTTTCATGGTGTGATGTAAAACATAGTATGTTTTCAACCATGTGTGGTAAGTAAACAAACTCATAAACACCACTATCCATTACTAAAAAGAAACAAAGAGTGGATACATGCACCCATACATCTTCACCCCATAAGGTAAGAAAATAATTGCATCGCAAAGTTCTTTTATGGAGAACAATATATCTTGATATTAACAAAATAGGCATAGAAGAGTGTTAACATACATAATACAAGATTTCTCAGCTAAAACATTCAACTAAATGATTCATTTCCAAATATTATAGTTGTTTGTCTCCAAAGCCTAATTGTACCATACATGTGACACAAGACCATACCTTTTACTAGCCCAAATACGTTTCCAACCTATATCCCAACATTTTAATTTAAGTGACTCCTGGTGAGGCCCATGAATGGAAACAAGGTAACATTCTTCCCTCAAAGAAACCAAGAGAAGCAATGTGCATTTTCCAGCCTGGATGATTCTGGAAGTGATCCATCAATTCTATGTGTCCTAGCTAAAGTCTAATAAACTCTATGTGTGCTAGCTAGAGTGTAATGAATATGGACACTAGTGCAAACCTAACTAAACATTAATATTGGCATGGTATGCACCTATAGGATGTTGAGTTATACCTATCTAGATTTTAAACATTGGCATAATATATACATGCAGGTTGTTGAGAACAAGGATGTATATCTCTTGTCCAAACAATAAAAATGGATATTGTATCAATTGTTGAAACTCAGATATACAACCTTGATCTTTCGAGTGTTGAGATCCATATCAAATCTAAGAATAGATGGGTCTGGGCATTCCACAAATGTATTTTCTTAAGGCAGTAAGACAAGTTAACATTTTGTGAAAAGAACATTCCACAGTAAGATTGGATATCCATCCACACACACTAGCCAACAAATAAGAGAAGCTACGTAGACTCTTTTAAAATATCGACATAGATTCATGTTAACTCTGGATCTACCAAGCATTGAGAGGAATCAAATCTCTCTAGAATGTAAATTTCTTTTTGAGTGCAAACCTTGAGAAATTGTTTTCACCTCCAAATATTTTGATTGCTCTTGGTGCTTGGTAAATTCATAGTTAAAATGGATCTATGTAGGTTTTTAATAATACTATTTATATTATATATAAATTTCACATCTATATATATAGAAATATTCTTATTTTTAATTTTACGAAAATCTATACATAACTACATACATGTCTTTTTATTTGACATTTTTAAAGACTTTTTTGTGTGATATGAATAGTTTGTATGTGTGTGTGCATAAATTTAAAAAAATGAATATTGTAAGGATTAAGTTTTTGTATATTTACTAATTAAATTTAAATATGGAATTTTAAAATATTATAGTTACAAATATGAAAGATCATTATTTTAATTTATATAGTAAAATGGATCGTAAGTTGCAGTTATTATTGGGGGAGGCATGAGTGGGAATGGTTATCTATTGCCCCGATGAAGAAATCATGATTCAATATTCACGAGCTTGAGGAGTGCTACAAATAACCAAGCAAAATTTTTGGCTTTGTGATAGGGGTTAGAGCTACCTATGTTTAAGGAAGATTTAGCAATTGATGGTATTTGGGAACTCCATCCTTGTTCAGAACCCAATTCTCCAGAGGATAAAATGTAAATTGGGATAGTTGAATTTCAATATGTCAAAAGGCATCTGAATTCCAAGACAACTGCCTTAGCTAATAAAGGAGTATCCATAAAGGGATGTTGGCCCAGGGTAATAGAAATAGAATTTTAAACCTGTACCATGAGATTTGAAATCAAATATAAATAATTTTGTGCAATGATCAGATTAAGGGAAAATAGTGGAAATATAAGTTATTGGGAGGAATGATGACCTCATGTCAGACCTTTTCCTCGTCTCATGATCCTCTAGAATCACCCCACAGAAGAATGCTGACTCTTCTTTAATGCTAGGACTCAGGCCCTTTCAAACAATTGGATGAGGAATATGGATGATCATGAGGCTTTGGACAGTTGGAGGCCTAGAGTTAACCTCAGTAAATGAAAGAGGGAGTTGTAGTATCTTGTCTCCATTTACAAGGTGAAGCAAACACGATTGAGTATTAGAGTCTTAATGACATTGGTAAAGAGTTACAATGATGATGAATCATGTAAAGAATGTATGGATAGTGGAATGTATAAAGCATGACAATACATGGGTTGAAGAGAGTGAGCAGGAAAGGATAAAGGCTATATAGGATATGCATGGCCATTATCCTCAATGCAAAGGTTTGTGTTTGGAAGTGAAATTCCACAGGTGACAAAGCAAGACGAAGTGTAAGTGAAAACATGGAGGGTGAATCGAAGGCTTTAGTTGTCAAGGAGAAAGATGATATCACCTATTAGCTCAATTACATCACCACAAATATGGAGCATACATTATCTTTCCTCAATTGACAAGGGGAAATGGTGGTTGCGAAGAATGAGGCTCAACTACTACTCCTTAACCAAAAGAATGTTTTTCTTCATAGCAAGATCAACAGGTTGCAAGTTAAACTGGATAAATTGGACCCGCATCTAAAGAAAGGCTTGAAACAATAAGTAGAGGGGGTGCAGAGGGAATCAACACGAGAAAGGAAACACAGGAGGAGGTGGAAATGCACCAGGTCCCTATTCCAGAATAGATGAAGCATGATGTTGAGGCAATTGTTGAAAATAAAATCGAAGTTGGGTCGTCGAATGTAGGCTAGTCTATTTGTTTTTCTTGAGCTATGTATTGTAAGTATGTTTTAGTTTTAAGATTATTTTGGAAGGTCCTCAAATGTAAGTTTAGATATACAATAAGTAGGAAGTGAAACATGAACAAAGGTATTTTTTGACATGTCTGAATCCAGTAGTAGATGAATCAATTGAATATGTAAAAGGATCTAACCTTGTAACGAGTTTGATATTTAATATAAAATAGTAACCATTTTGTTAAAAAAAAATTATAGCTATATATTTTTATATATTTCACATTTATATATATAAACATATTATTCTTTATAATTATATATATATTTGTTTATTTTTGTGATCCAGAGGAACCCAACCAGTAAACCTCTAAGGGGCTGCGATATGTCCTCCTCTTCCTAGTCCAGGTCACAACATGTGGATTTGAACCTGAGTCTTTGGAGTTTCAAATCAAGTTTGATTTCACATTTCTAGGATTAACCAATTGAACTGCCCTCACAACTCTAATTTTATATTTATTAATTAAATTTAAAAATAGAATTATGAAATATTAATATTTAAATTTCTTTTCATCTCATATATATTAGGAATTTACTCTCAAAAGTAATGGTTTGTAATTTTGTTAATAAATATAAAATAAGCAAATAAATAATAATAGTTATTATTATTATTATTATTTTACTTAAGTTAATAATATTATTATTATTATTAAAAATAAAATTAACAAATATTATTATTATTAAAAATAAAATTAACAATTATTATTATTATTATTATTTTACTTGAGTTAATATTGCAGTGTATTATTATTATTATTATTTCCCCACAATATCACTTTCTTTCATGATTGTAAAAAAAAAAATCATCTAATAAAATCATTAAAAAAAATTCAAGTCTATTTGATTTTTTTTTTGACCTCGACTATGTCCTAAAAGTTAAGTGCTCATCTTAGTTAAATTTTTTTGGGCTTGGACTATGACCTAAAAGCTAAGAGTTCATCTTCCTCGGATGTAAGGAAAGAGGTTAATGGCCCAAGACCTAGAAGCACCTGGTAGAAGTGAAACCTGCTTGCTTAAGAATCACCACCCTGTAGCACCTTTTTTTTTAATAACAAAAATGAATCAACTTGCATTTACAAATCACAACCAATAATAACTATCCTCATTATCAATTCAGCAACTAAATTATATTAAATTATAATAAATTTTTCCACAGTATTATAAAAAAACACTTGTCTTTAGTGCTACTTTTTGGAGTTTCTAGTGTTGGAATCGGGCGAAAAAAATTGAGGTTGAATCTTGATTTTTGTTATTTAATCTATTTTTTTTACTATATATATGGATTCAACACCCTAAAATTCCCTAGGGCACTTCAATTGTGCAAGGGTACCCATCAAACTTCAATTTTCGATTAATTCCTGCTCGATTTTATAGAAATTGGACCAGAAAAATCCACTAGAAAAATCTTCAAGAAATCGCACTAAAGACAACTCTATTACATATTTCATGTTTGTTTGTACAAAAAGCAACAGGTCTACCAAAGCTTGTGCAACCCTTGTAACCAAGTCACATAATTGTTCACTAAGATTGTTTTGCACCTATTTTTCTCCTATAGTTTGTCTCTTTATATTTGGAGATTATTCATGAGTCTGGAGGATCCGAATTGGAGGCCTTCTGATTGTGTTCAGACCTTCATGGTGTGGGCGGCCACAAAAGGTAACTATAAACCCCTGCCTTTTTATGTTCTCTGGGAGATATGGTGTGCCCGGAACCGATTAATTTTCCAAGATATCCCATTCGACACTTCAAGGATTCACGGTAATATTATGCGATGGATGGGGCATCGTGCTATGCCATCTCTGACTATGGTTGATTTCTCTGTCCGTGGTCGTTCACACCAAATTTCTCTTCCTGCGATATATTTTGATGGGGCACAAAAGGATGGTATATGTGGTTGTGGGGCATGGATTAAATTGGCAGCAGAGGAATGTTATCATATATATTGTAATGGTGGTTCGGGAACCAACAATAAGGCTGAGCTCATGACCTTGTGGGGTGGGATTATGGTGGTTTTTCATCTTAAACTTGCCAATATTCACATATATGGTGACTCCAAATTCATTATAGATGGGATCTTTGGTAAGTGTAGGATGCATGGTCAGCACTTGAGCAGATGAACTGAGCGCATTTTATATATCTTGTCTAAATTTCAGGCCTACACGATGATGCATATTTTCAGAGAGAACAACACGACGGTTGACTTCCTCTCGAAGAAAGGTTTGGAGGCACCTTTAGGGTCCATTATGATCACTCACTTTAGGGAATCAAGCTAGGTGGCTTCTTATCTCTTCCCTCTGCCTTAATAATTTTGTCACTAATTGCAAGCAAGCCTGTGTATGTCTATCAAGCAAGCCGGTATCATATGGTCATTTGCAAGCAAGCCTGGTTTTTTTATCAAGCTAGCTGGATCCTAAAATCATCTTCTGCAAGCGAGCCTGGGTTAGTTTTTTTAAGTGAGCCGGTATTTCATCCGTATACAAGCGAGCATGTTTTCTTTAACAAGCGAGCTAGAGACATTTTGTCCATCTATCCACATGTTTATCGTTTCTGGGCCTTCCTTGATAGCAACATGATTGTCAACTGAAATTCCCATCTAGATGGTTATCATTTCTCCTTTTTAGGGAATAGTTGGCACACATTAGTATGTGCATCATTTGGTTTTCTTTTTCTATAGATCATATGGGCCTGTCTCATTGGATGTTTTTTACAGCTTCATATTGACCAAGACATGTCTCATATTCACTGGAGTACGGTGTTGGGCACATATACGGGATTGAGTAAATACTATGTAATAGAATATTTGTATGGTATTGGGAGGACAATTTCTTTTGAGATTAGACCTTTCTGAATAGTCTTGGTTGTACAAGACTTGGTCATGATATGGAATGTAACAAGTTTATGTACTGTTTTAATAGAACAATGTTTTTTCTTTCCCTGAAAAAATAACCAAGTGAAAGAATAATCACTAAAAACAAACAATACATTGAGGAACAAAAGTGCTAACACAAGCTAAATAGAAGCACGTTCTATGGTCATCACACCGTTTAAATTCTAGAATTTCAGAACTGTGGCAGAGCTGCTCTAGGAAGTCGCATGACACCAAGGTTAGTGAACTAACTTGTAGTCCCACAACACCATACCCGGCTTACCTAACCTCAAGTCCTACTCCATGTCAATGCAAAAACGGTCTACGGCCGTCTAGTGGTAAGTTGGGATCCAAATCCGAACGGGCATATCTTACCCAATAAAGGGCTGGGTTAAATTGGAGAAGAGTTTCAAGTGTTTAAGTTGGTGTTGGGTACTACTGAATAAATGAATGGAATCCATTGCAGTCAAAATAACAGTAAAATCTTACGCAAATACCACTTTCCTATAAAACATAAATCAACAATCTAAATGTTGACATTTTCCCCTAATTATTTCCCAGGACCATGAAACCCAAATTCTTACAAATATCAGAGATTTCAGCACTCCTGGACTGAAACTTCCACTACAACCTCGTAATCCATGGCGGTGCGGTTGGATCTCGCGACCAACTGAAATAAGCTACACAAAAAGTATTTTCATTCAGATTTGCCACAAAATTCCCAGAAAAGACGAACAAAGAAAGGCGCTGACTGATCTTGGCGATTGTCCATATTGTAAAGCACTTGTGACCTACTCCTGCTAGAACGTGGACTAAACATGCGAAAGAACAGGGTTTCGAACGTTTAATTTGTTGAGGGGTTTCAATTCCCTTTTATTTGGCTTTGATGGTCGTATATTTGTCTCTTCCTTGAACCGCGGCTTTTATCCCCAGAGAGAGGGTTTTTCCTTGATGCTGACATTCACAGAGTTAGGGTTCTCGCCAAGGTTCTGTGGTTCTCTATGAAAAAAAATGAAAGAGTTGGGACTGCCCTTCGCCAGCCGCTCTCGCAAGGAAGCCGGCACAGGAGTGGTTGATTCAGGGGTTTGTTCGATGCAGCTTGAGAGGGCTTCCATTTCGATAGGTAGTCAATGAATGGGTAAAAAGCTAAAGTATGCTCTGGTGGGCATGGGGAGGGGAATTTCAGGGCCAAAGATGAGGAATTTTGGGGCTAACTATCTGAGGTCGTGAGCGAATGAATTTATATCGAATGCCGTGCTTTTGCTGGTTGAATCTTTCTCTGGCTATTTTTTTCAGTATGAAAAATACCCTGGTTTATATTAATGTACCAGGAACAACTCAAACAAAGTCTTACACCACCTGTTTTACAATGATCCTCCATTCCCTGAAGTACAGAGATTAACAAAAAGTCATCACATAACATGCGCGCACAAGAACAGACCAAAGTCTAACCGATTAATACCTTGAAACTATAACTGTAACCCCGCCCCCAAAAAAGGCCTAGAAAAAGACAGAAAGTATTTCTACTGCCTAGCTCTTACAAAGGAAACAGCTAAGTTTTACTGTATAAATTTCAACAATATTAAAACTTTAATCTAATGAAACTGCCTCCCAAAATCACACTGCACTTAAATGATCGGGACAGAGCCCTCCGCCTGAAGACCTTGTGCATTAAAAAGTTGGTAGTTCATCTTTCCAGAAACATCCTTCAACCCCTGCTTTGATAGGTAATTTGCAACAGTGTTCTTTTCACGATAAATATGCTGAAAAGTGATACCTGTAAAAACTGATTTTAAAATCTCAAGTCTGCGGAGCCAATGAGAGAGCGGGCCCAAGTTAATACTTGCATTGTGATTCAAGTGGTCTATCAAGACCTTAGAATCACCCACAATCCAGATGTGTTCTTCGCCAAGAAAAGAAGCCCACCACATAAGGCCCCATAAAGCCATTATTTCCGCTTTCATATTTGTCCCAAATCCACCATTCCAGAACAATTTATAATGACATTCTGTAGATATACGCAGCCAAACTCCACAACCACATATAGACTTCTGAGACACACCATCAAAATATCCCACTGGATATTGAAACTGAAATGGGGCAAATCTTTTTGAAAGATCTTTAGTGGGCTTCTCCATTCGACTTATGCTGGCCCATTCCATATATATTTTCTTTACAATGTCTGCCGGATTCACGCATCGATCCTCGAAAATTTTCTTGTTTCTCCCACACCATAAATGCCAATGAAAAAGGATTGGAATTGGCCACAAACTTTTTCCCCTTTGCATCCACCATTGCAAACAATCCTTCGTGCCTTCAAATTGAGGGATTTGAATTTTTAAACATTCGATAAGAAGATGACTGGTCTCTATTGCAAATGGACAGAAGTAAAATAGGTGCTTATTATCTTCTTCATTTGCGCCACATAGGATACAAAAACCAGGCCCTTGCCATCCCTTTCGCTGTAGGTTCCTCCAAGTCAAGTTTTTGTCATTCATTACCAGCCACAAGAAAATAATCATTTTTACAGGAACATCTACCTTCCATAAGATCCCAAACCAACAGTCATGGTCCATTTCCAGCTTTTGTTTTATAAGAGAACTGTAAATTTCATTTACTCTCGGCCCCTTATCAAGTTTAGAGTCTACCCATCTTAGAAGGTCCCCTTCTCGCAATTTGCATATGCCCTGCCTTCTCAGCATGATTAAAAAGCATCCCATGCTTCACCCCAGCTACCATAGAGACCAAGGTTCTCCTTTTCCTTCCAAATCGGGATATCACCCTTCCACTCATCAATTAATTGACTTAGGTAAAAGATCCCTTTCTGGTTTAAGAGAAGCTTCAAGCCTTCCGGAAACTGAAATTTTTTCCAGATTCCCATCATATTAATGCTCCCAACCAAGATTTTGTTTCCGTTGCCAAACTGCCACATCAGGTGTTGTTTTAAAACCGGCCACAGTTTACCAAATCCCTTCCAAATAGCAGAACTACCACTCCTATATTTCCATCCCAAGACAAACAGATCCTCTAAAGAAGCTCCTCCCAAATATTTATGATTAATGACATCCTGCCAAGTTCCTCCGAAATGAAGGCTTCTCCACATGGACTTCAGCAGAAGAGAATTGCTAAAATGTCCCAAATCCAAAAGCCCCCATCCCGTTCCATCCTTTGGACATGTTAATTGATCCCACCTTGCCAAATGAATGCCTTTTTTCTTTTCGCTACCCCCCCAAATGAAGTTAGCCATAATTTTTCGGATCTCTGTCCTAATCTTCTTTGGTATAGTATATAAATGTCCCCAGTAAACATGTAACTGTTGTAGCACAGCTTGTGACAGGATTAATCTTCCACCCTTTGAGAGCCATTTATTATATCACACATTTAATTTCTTGTCATAATTTTGTAGTAGCCAACTCCAGTCCTCTATCGTGTAGCTACTTACCTTCATACGAAAACCCAAATATGTAATTCCATCATAAAGAGACCCACTTTTAAAACCAAACAGCGTAGCCATCTCTTCCTTTAACCTCTCACATCCTCCCGCATAATAGATACAGGATTTAGCTTCACTTATGACCATACCTGTTGCCTTACAGAAGACTGAGAAAATCTCTTTCAGAGTCACCCACCCATCAAGGACCAGCATACCAAAAATTAAGATATCATCCACAAATAGACTGTGAGTAGGTTTTAGATGTGCACTGATCTTTATCCCCCTGAACATGTTCAAATTTCCTGCCCTACTAATCCGACGACTCAAAGCATCTATAACCAAGATAAAAAGCAGGGGGGACAGGGCGCAGCCTTGTCTTAAACCCCTCCCTGTCATAAAGAATTTGGTAGCAGAACCATTGATGATGATGGCCATGGATACCCTAGAAACACAGCCCATAATCCAAGCCACTGCTCTTGTATCCAGACCGATCCTATGGAGCACCAATCTCAAGAATATCCAATCCACCCTATCATAAGCTTTACTCAAATCAATCTTCATGACAACAACATCCATCTTTTTGAGCCCAATGGAATGGATTACCTCTTGTGTCAATCCAACTGCGTCATGAATATTCCTATCCTTAAGAAACCCAAATTGTTCCGGAGAAATAAACCTGGATAGATTTCCTTTCAATCTCTGTGCCAAGACTTTGGAGATTATCTTATAGAGTGTATTGCATAGGGAAATAGGACGATAATCATCAAAGCCTAGCTTCCCCGATCTTTTGGGGATAAGTACAAGAAAAGTAGAATTTACAGCCCCCTGGATCTGCCCTGTAGTCCTCACCTCCTCCACCATCTCCGTTAGATCCCGAATGAAATCATCAATAAAATGTAAAAAGAAATCTGGACTCCAGCCGTCCGGACCCGAACTTTTGTCAGCCGGGAAAGAGCTTAAGATCCCCCTTACCTCTTCACATGACACCGGTTCCAAGAGATTCCTGTTGTCTTCTTCATTAAACATCACCGGGTATTCTGCTATCATTTCCATGTGGTCCTCGGCCAATATAGTATCTGATTTTGCAAAAAGCGTTTGAAAATAGTCAACAACCACTTTCTTTATCTCGGAGTTCCTATATAGAGTTTTACCCCTTTCTTTAATTTTCCAGATTGCATTATCTCGCCTTCTACTCGAGGCGAACTTATGGAAAAATTTGGTATTTTTATCACCCGCCTTTAGCCAAACAGCCCTGCTTTTTAATCTCCAATCTGCCTCTTCTTTCAAAAGGATATTCCTATATTCTGCCTCCAAATTTTTCAGATCCTCCCAGTAGTTGTCATTTTGAAGACCATCTGCCACCTCAGAGTATATTCTAGCCCTTTCTACAATAATATGTCTGGCTCTCAGCCTATGCTCCCTTTTCTTTCTGCGGTTCCATCCTCGGACCTCCTTTTTGAGTCCATTTAAAGTACTTGTGAGATGTTCAGTGGCTGATATACCCGACCTTCTAAAATTCGCTGCTAAATACCCCTGCACCAGCTTAATAAAATCTGCATCTTGAAGCCATATTCTGTTGAATTTAAAAGGGTAACCATATACCTTCTCCTCCAGGTCCCAAGTCATGAGCAAAGGTCTATGATCAGAAATTGTCAGGTCTACAACCTCCACGTCCAAATTCCTGATAGCCCTCCTAAAATCCATACTGATCAAGACTCTGTCAATCCGCTTCCCAATAAAATCCAGGCCTTTCCTCCCATTTATCCATGTTGGACAATTTGTAGTCAATGGGATATCAATTAAATCCGAGTTTGTCAGCAACTCCTTTATGTCTCTGTCGCGAGGATCTAACCTCCCTTTGTTTCCCCAAATATCATCATAAGAAAATGAACAGTTGTAATCCCCTGCCAGAATGAGATTTCTCAGCATGAAAAAGCCACATTCCTCCAAATGCTGCCAAAAAACAAGCTTATTATTATATGGAGCATAGATATTGAGAATGTGAAGTCGAGGTTTGAAACCCCTACAAAAACCGGTTAAAACGATGCCTCCAGGAAAACCAAATGCAGTAAGCTAAAAAATGCTTGGGTTCCACATCACTGCACAGCCACCCGATAAACCGACTGCGTCAGTCGTCACCAGTGACCAATCTGGAAACAAAGGGCGCAAAAAAGCAGATGCACGGACCGCATCAGACATAGTTTCTTGAACCAAAAAAATATCAGGCTTAATGCTTAACAAAAAATTCCTAAGGGACAGAGATTTTGCATGCCCCCCCAGACCCCGAATGTTCAGAGAGACCAGCTTCAGCAAGTCAATTCGTCTGCGGGGGTAATTGCTCTAAGAACCCGCCCGACAGCTTGAGCCACTGGAACGTTACGGAATTTATCAGCATTTAGTCCCGATTCTGGAAAAAGATTGGAAATCTTTTTCTTTTTCTGTTGGAAATCTTTTGAATGATCGATTAAAGGAACTAAACCGGCCTCTGGGTTTGCAAGCAAGAATTCTAGGTTGGATCCCACAGAGTTCCTTGGAGAATCCCCATCCAACAGAAGCTTCTCAGACATGTGATCCCCCACCAGTCTTCCCCCATCAAACTTCCCCGACTTCTCCGAGTCGCAAAACCCCTCTTCACCTGGGATAACAAGACATGGTTTGGGCAAAGATCCCCGGAGTCCGACTGGATTCCCCGGTTGGTTCAGAGACAACACTGAGGGAGATTGTTTGGGGTCCCAAACCCCTCCAGCCACAGCTTCAACCGGAGTGGCAGGAAGCGAGGATAATGACCCACCTGACTGCGTATCACATATGCCAAGCACCCCCGGATTCTCAGATTCCAAACTCATCTTAGGCCCATTCCATAATCCTAAATGCTCATTATCTGATACAATTAAAGCTTTGACCCCTTCAATAACATTACAGTGAACCCTATCTTCATGGTTACAAGTATCCAGAACGGAGATACTAGAAGAGGGCTGAATATGCTTACCCGACGACATATCAACATCCGGATAGATTGGGATGTTAGCATTCAACCGCTCCAAAGAAGACGGATCTTCCTTTAGCTTTCGACCCTTTCTTTTCCATGCCGAACAATCCCTTCTAATATGACCAGGCTCATGACACTAAAAGCATCGGAAAGGAATATTCCAATAGTCGAGTGCCTGTTTGTGCACCGTTCCATCCCATTGGAGCTTTATCTCTGACTGTAAGCCACCAGCGAATGGGATCTCTACCAGAATCCAGGCCGTTCGCTTATCGAAAGCCTCATGGCTCTTGGGGTCTGCATATCTACACGTCCCTAAACAATCCCCAATCGCCTTCAAAGCTTTGAAAGTCCAGTAAATCAGAGGCAATCCATGCAGTCTTACCCACATTACATGATTCACTGGCGCATTAGAAATGGGATGGAAACTGGTGTCCCACCGGTGCATTGTCATAAAACTCCTGCCTTGTACCCACGTCCGGCCCAGGACTAAACTTACATCTTCCTCCTTTTTCAAAATAAAACAAAACCACCCCGCCTGAAGCTTATTCACCTCTGGACTGTAACCTAAAAGTTCTTCCCATCGCTTTAACAGCTACTCCATCTTGTCTGTTTTACAGTATCTTTCAAACTGCCACCTTCCTATAACAGCCCTCCGAGATAAGGTAACTACCCGCTCCCACAAAATGTCTGTGCCAAAGGTCAAAAGGTGGCATTCTTCCGATGCTTTGAAGACCTTGGGTTCCTTCCTCAGCTTATGACCTCTACCAGACTCCGACACCTGCTGAAAAGTCCCCAAGGGTGGATCCACATCGTGGTTCTTCACATTGTCTGGCGACCGTGCTAAACTCTCCCCGCATTCTTTCTCGGCCGCTTGAGCTGCCTGAATGAGAGCCTCATCGCTGACAGCCGCGTCAAGGTCCAAAATAAGGTTTGACAAACCCATGGCTTACGTGTCCTACCCCACCAAGGAGCAGAGACCACCAGAACTCGCCACGTCACCCACCCCTCAAGGCCTCCACAAACTAAAACCTTCTTTGCCACATCACCTTGGCAGTTACCCCACTGCTCGCTCAAAAACCAATTCAGCTGCCCAGATCACACCTCCCCACCTACAATAGAATATATTAAAGCACCACTCCTCCGGCCAATGTCCGCCTTAACGTGTAAATCATCGAGATCAGGAAACTGGCCTTTCCCGGACATCCCAGGATTAATTTAATCGAATAACGATCACAAGACGGTTGAATCCATACCGTGAAGGATAGGCCAGCGTACCGCATTTACTTCACCATAATATTTGTGTCAACCGATCCTCTTTCCATCAGCCCACGTAGCCTTTCTTACCATCTTCGGCACTACCAGATAATGACATCAAACGGAGAGAAGCCCAGAACGGTCCCTTCCAACACGTATCAAAGATTATCCCGCCGCCCACTATCACCTGAGCTAGGACTGGACAATTCTCCACCTCGCCCGAAATCAGAATTCAAAACTGCACCATTACGGCTTGATCTTCCACTCCCACTAAAAAGATATGCCTGTCCAAATCAATAGCTCTTTAGGAAGGCGAAAGAACGTCCGAGAAAGATAAATTGAAAAACCGGTAGGTTATTGTAAGAAATAACCGCCGGAAAAGCCGAATGGTCGAAGATCAAACAAAGACAGGTAGAAACATGTCATGGAGAAAATTTCGCTGCAGGTTGAAGTTCTGCTCAGATCCAACACGCGAACAAAAATCATAATAACAAAATTATGGTAACAAAATTCATAAAAACTCAGAATAAAAACAATAAACGCAGACTGGCGCTGTCTATACACTGAACGGCCGCGACTAAATAAAAACGATGCGAGTGAAAAAACTGGCGCGAGTATGGCTTGCTTTCTCACGCCATTCCTTGCGTTCTCGCGCCAGTCCTGAGAAATCCGCCATAACTCTTCCGCGTCGTTACAGCAGTTTCTAATGGCATCGAGACTCACAGGTGAAGGGAGAGTGAAATGTACGCAGACCCTCGCTGAAGAACTACTGCAACAGCACAATATTGATAGGAAAGTTGTGATCCAAAGTTTCAATGCTCACCTTGTAGGGGCACACGCTGACCATCATAACCTTAGGGATCTTGCTTCTCGCCTAACTAGACAAGAATACATCCCGATTGCTGCATCATACTAAAATCGGCCCTCACTACTCCTTTGAAGCATAGCATGACCCAAGCAGTCGAGCTACCTCGTCTAAATAATCAATTCACTCATTCTAAATAATAACCTTATCCATGAAGATAGGTTATTGTAAGAAATAACCGCCGGAAAAGCCGAATGGTCGAAGATCAAACAAAGACAGGCAGAAACATGTCATGGAGAAAATTCCGCTGCAGGTTGAAGTTCTGCTCAGATCCAGCATGCGAACAAAAGTCATAATAACAAAATTCTGGTAACAAAATTCATAAAAACTCAGAATAAAAACAATAAACGCAGACTGGCGCTGTCTGTACACTGAACGGCCGCGACTAAATAAAAACGATGCGAGTGAAAAAACTGGCGCGAGTATGGCTTGCGTTCTCGCGCCAGTCCTGAGAAATCCGCCATAACTCTTCCGCGTCGTTACAGCAGTTTCTAATGGCATCGAGACTCACAGGTGAAGGGAGAGTGAAATGTACGCAGACCCTCGCTGAAGAACTACTGCAACAACACAATATTGATAGGAAAGCTGTGATCCAAAGTTTCAACGCTCACCTTGTAGGGGCACACGCTGACCATCATAACCTTAGGGATCTTGCTTCTCGCCTAACTAGACAAGAATACATCCCGATTGCTGCATCATACTAAAATCGGCCCTCACTACTCCTTTGAAGCATAGCATGACCCAAGTAGTCGAGCTACCTCGTCTAAATAATTCAATTCACTCATTCACTCATTCTCTCATTCTAAATAATCAATTCACTCATTCTAAATAATCAATTCACTCTTTTCCCCCCTGCTTCCGGCTGCACAGTTATACTCATAAATGTATCTGGTCTTCTCTGCTACTTGTCAAGTCATGGCCTGAAAACAAGGCACTATGGTTTTTCCGTGGAATATATAAGTGAAGCAAGCTTAGGAATGGAGTTGTCTACAGAGGCAACAAAATAGTCTGGATGGCAGTTTTTTTTTGTTGAAATCTAATAAAACATAAGTAGTTGGAGTGTTTGAATTGCATTTTTGATAGTGGAAATGGATTCAGCACTATTAAAAGCTCTCAAGACACCCAAAATACTGAAATTTAACAATTTTGATAAATCTTGCCGGAAATTTTTAGAATCTTACCAGAATTTCTAAATTATTCTGTGGATTTTTTAGATTTTCGTTGATTAATTTGTCTTCTTGGCAAAGAAAAATCTTAAAATATTATTTAAAATAAATTTTAAAAATGAGACAGAGGATATGCCCTCAGTTAAAAATCTTTGCCGGATTCTAAGCTATTCTATTGCTTTTTTAGACTACGGCATATAGAGTTAGAGGAAATCTGAGAGTTTAAAGTTGTGGATGCCAGAAAATGCAACGCGATATCTTATTATTATAATTGATATTCTCAAAAGAATTGGATGATAAATTTAATTAAAATTTGTCAAATTTATAATGACAAATAAGGTATTTTATATTTTGATTTAATAATAATTTATCAAATATTGTAATGACAAATAAACATTTTAACAATAAACTAATATATCCGATAAATAAGAGTTATTGAAACAAAATAAATGAAAATATATTTTGTTTAAAAAATTAAATTTTTTTGAAGATAGATTTAAGCATAACTTTATTCAGTTTTTGAAAAATAGAAAATAATTAAATAAAAAAATTGATTAAGCACATCATATATATATATTTTTAATTACATTATTTAATTTTAGTGGAGTGTTAACAAATTAAATTTTTTTGAAGATAGATTTAAGCATAACTTTATTCAGTTTTTGAAAAATAGAAAATAATTAAATAAAAAAATTGATTAAGCACATCATATATATATTTTTTTAATTACATTATTTAATTTTAGTGGAGTGTTAACAAAAAGCTCCTGACATATTCAATAATAAACTATATAAAATGAGAAAGAGTAATACTAAACAGCAATATCAAATCTAAATCTAAAGTATAACCCACCCAAATCATTTCTGAAAATTTCAATAAGCAGAACAGGGCAAGTCTTACCGTATAGCCCAAATTAGAAGAGGTGATTCTAAAAAATCACGCCTTGAATGGCCTTTTTATAATTTTTGGAGGAGTGATGTTCGTTGCGTTGCATCTCATTCTTTTTTGTTTGCGTCATTGTGATAAAAGAAATTATAAAATTATAACAAATTCTATAAATAAATATTTTTTTCCAAATCATAATGTTCATAACCTATTATTCTTTTATATAAATAAACACATCAATGTTACAAAAGCAATTAATAAAAAATATAAATAAATGGGTTTCAATAAAAAAGTAACATAATTTTTTTTATTTGCAATTTTATTTAAATTAGAGTTTTTAAATATTTTTTTCCTGAAAAAATATTAATTTTATTTTAGATAAACAAAAATATAATACTTGAGCACAAGTAAGCACAAACACATTGCAAAAAGATTATCGATATATACATCTCTTCACAATCTACATCTTTTTACAATCTTTCAATATGATATGAGAAAAGATACATAGCTTTCATAGTAGACTTAGTAGGTCTATGTACTGACATATTACAAATTTAAAGGGAATTCATAAATCCAATGAAAATATGTTACAAAACCATTGTATGGTCATCTTGAACTTTTTCTAAAAAACCATAAAGTTTAAATAATTATAATCTTTCGTCTTAGACTTGATATGAAATTTTGTTATCATCTCTATAAATATGGATATAGCTTACCCAAAGAAATTAATTAAATATTTACTATAATTCCATTGGTAAGGAGAGAATTATTTTATATTGTATGCATCATGACCAAAGATGAATCACCCATGACCTAAAGTTAATCAATCCCTCTATCCAAGGCCTTGAATACCACTGGGTTATCGTTCCTCTTTCTATGTTGCCTTTGATTTGAAATCTATTCGTCTTTAAAGGATATAGAATGAAGCCAACCCATTCATAGAATCTTGACATGCCACATCAAAATATCCCTAATTTGAAGACTCGTCCACTTGTACCTTTGATAGAAATTTATGTGTTTATCCTTCCCAATAACCTTATAATATACAAATAAAGAATTAATCTAGGAAACTACCTTAAAGGTAGGCATCATCTTCTCTTCAAACAAAATAGAGTTTCTAGCTATCCATGTACCCAATAGAACTAAGAATAGGATTGCCCTAAAGCACTTTAGATCTTGCTAAGTAAATAAAAAATTAAGACATGTATCTAATGATTCACATTCCAAAGGTTTTGGTTATCCAAAATCTTCTCAACCTCAACCCAACCTTTCTAAGAAAAATTACAATGCAAGAACAAAATGTGAAGTGTTTTTCTCAATATATCTGTAAAGTAAATAAATACTTGGACCTACTCTAGTTTTTTTTTTTTTTGAGGGTTTTGAATGTCAAAAATTTACTTTTCAATATGATCCACATAAAAACTTACACTTGGGAGGGGCCTTAACTTTCCAAAACTTCTACTACCACCGGTTCTTATCACCTAGTCTTGGTCCAAAAGGAGTTCAAGATCTAAGATTAGTGGTATAGTTTCCCTCTGCTTCATTTAGATCCCAAATTAATTCATCTATGGAATTGTTCAATCTTATATGTGTCTTCTTGAGTTTTGTTAAAAAGTGATCCCAACTTTCAACCCAATTTCCTTCTAGTCTAACATCAACTCCTTTCTCTATCCTTGAGACCGTAGGGATGTGTCATCCAGGTTTTCCATCAAATTAAGTGTACAACTGCTAATTACTTGTAGGCATTGTATGATTTCCTCAAGGAGGAATATGTATCTACAACACCCCTTTATTGCATCTACCCCACTCTAACTTATGATCAATGTTCCACTATCTATGCCAAATAAGAACCTATGACTAATGTAATATTATATCTTGATATCTGAGTTAATTTGTAATAAATTACAATTAACTATGTTGATGGCATCATGTTTCCTATGTCATCATATATGAGTCATTATTGCGACAAATGAATTGGATGATTCAAAAGGGTTGTATATGTGATCTAAATACTTGAATAATGAATATGTTGACACAATTGACAAGGAACAAAGTAGAACTAATATGGGTCATTTGCTACTATAAGTGGGAAAACTATGAGGGAATTACATGGATTTTTTTTGCCAAAGCCTTGCCATGAAATTTGAATTTGAATATGAGCATTTTTTCCTCTTGCCCAAGAACTAATTAATGGCGAAGTATGGGCAATAAATCTTGGTAAGTATGCTTATTTACATTTGATTCCTATCTAAATTTAATTTGAATCTTCAACTATATAAGTTCATATGAATTTTGAGCAATATTTGCATAAAATTCAGGGGTTTTTAAATGTTGGTAAGAAATCTTGTATACTAAGTGAATATGATAAATCATGGCAGTAATATGGAATTCTAGAGATAAATTTTCTTTAATGCATTACATATATGAGAATATCTATATGCATATAATTACTTGCATTCATGGATTTTCCCATGCATGAATAATAAGAAAATTTTGGGAAGAATGTTACCCGAGTGTGAAATTTTGGAGTTCAATGCATAGAGTGTGCTTTTTAAATTTTATTTTCCCAATTGTGATCTTTTGGAGCTCGATGTAGAGAGTGTGCTTTGTAAATTTGATTTAATTTCTCAATAGAGATGATATTTTTAATGTTTAATGCATTTTTTTTTAGATTTGTTGCAAAGCTTGCTAAATTTTACTCCATAGACTATCACAGGAATGTGTGAAGCTTTTATCATGTGAACACATTAAATTTCATTAATGACTATTAAAGTCATGGTAAAATTGTAAGTTAGAAAAAACTTTGAAAAGGTAACTCATTAAATTTAGCTAATGGTCTATAATACCATCAGAGATCATAAATTTTGACAAAGTTTCTAAACCTTACATGTAAAATTTTTCTGGAGCTAAAAGTTTAGTACATGCTAAATTTTTCCCACTAACAAATTTTGTGATTTCGAGAAAGATAAAAATAAGTCTAGTACATGCTAAATTTTTCTAGACAAATTTCGTCATTGGAGAAAGATCAAAAGTAAAATTATGCCGATGGTTGATGATCCCATCAAGTAATCAATTAAAAGTGAGGTATATACTTTATCACTCATCAAATGCTAAATTAAATGTGAGGTGTTTATTTTATGTGTGATTAACCAATTTTTTTTGATTTTACCCTATCGGTAGATCTATAAAAGTGTGGGGTTTATCTCATCCCTTTTGGAAAAAGGTTAGGAATTTTACCCCGTGGAAATATTTTGGGTTGCATTTTGGAAAATTTGTAAATTCCATATCGCAATGTATCTCTTAGCACTTTTTAATTTATAGTATGTGTTTTTTCCAGTGACTTTTATTTTCAAGTGGGATTTATTATTAGAGTAAAATATATTTACATGTATTTAATGGATTAAGTTTTATTTAAATCTCACTCATGTTAATACACACAAAGAAAAATAATTAGAGTTGTAGATGACATGGTGGGGGTGGATGGCCTTGGTGTCGACTCAGACACTCCACATGGTGTGGCACATGGATTGGGGTTCCATGTTGCAGTAACATTGACATGGTGCTAAAGGTGAAAGTTCTCAGATAACCATATTTCAACAATCCCTACTCTAATTTTAATAAAGTTTATACCACCAGAAAATTTTTGATGAGCATAAGGTGATGGAAATCTCATAATAGAGTTTTCATTTAATTAAGAATATAAAAAAATTGACACCCCATACCTTTAACAAGGTATAAAGGGTAAGGGCATGCTACAAATAAAAGGATAATATCATTTCCTTCCACTAGTTGGATGCATTCATTATACTGTTCATTTATTTTCTAATCGAACCCAAGAGAGATTTAGAGCAATGCATTTCTATATAAGAATCATTTTCCATTATTTCTCCTTTTTTGATGGCATTCCATAGTGATTTTGTTACTATACTTTTACCAAATAAAATGCATGTTCTTCATTCCCTAGCTACCTAGGAATTTTGGAGTTGCAATAATTTTCCACTTAACTGGAAGATTCCCATCATAACCATTTCTCCCTTGCCACATAAAATGAAAACAAAAGAGTTAATTTTTACAAGAATACCTTTGGGTATATGAGTTAGGTTTTCTAGTACATTGGAATATCTTATAGCACTAAATTTATCATAACCAATCTACCTCCTCTAGAGAGCCACCTATTGCACCAAAAAGAGATGTGTTTTTCAATTTACACTGAAATGGGTACCAATTTAACTTTAAATAGAAATTAAGCTTATAGCATAGATATTTAACACCTTCTAACATGTGTATGTTTTGAAAAGGAAAGCATCCTCCAATACCTAAACCTTGAATACCTTCCAAACCAACTATATAGACTATTGACCTATTCTCCTTTATTTCCTTGCCTATAGCCTAATTGTAACGATGTAAAATATTGTTGAAACATTGACCCTCCCTTTCTAATCCAAAAAAAATAGTATAGCATCATGTAAAAACAATAAGTGTGTGATTCCCTCAAATCTTCTTATGCTCACACTTTTGATTCTCCTCATTCTCCTAGCTTCACTAATTTTCTCTACTTAATCCCTCTGCTACCAAAAGAAAGAGCTAAGGTGAGAGTACATAACCCTATATAACCTCGAAGACTTAAAAATGTTTAATTTTTATCCATTGATCAATATTATAAACGAGGTAATATTGACACACCCCATAATTTGCTTGAAAAGAGGAAGCGGGAACCCTACATGAATTAAGAGTAGGCGAAGGTACAACCATGAGACCTTATTATAATCCTTGGAAATATATAACTTGATCACTCCTACTAGCATATGTGAATTTTATAGTCTGTAGTTTCTCTTGTAATAATCCTATAACCTCATGAATCTAGCATCATTCTGGAAGCCAAACTTCTCAAGTGAAATTACCTATGAGAGGGCAATATTTAGTCTAAATAAAATAACCTTAGAAATAATTTTTTTTAATGTAGTTGCATATGGATATAGGCCTAAATCGATCAAATGTCATAGGAAAAACCTCTTTGGAGTGAGACCCAATAAAAGTGGAATTAAGATATATGAGAACTCTCCTGGAAGTTCTCACTTTTTCAACAACTATAATGAGATCCTGATGCAGTAAGTCTTAAAAGAAAATTTTAGAATTCCATAATCTAGACATCTAAGCTTGGACTTCTATTTTTCTTAAAGGAATTAATAACATAAAGATTTTCCTTGCTAGTTATTTCCCTATACATCCTCTCATTCTCTTATTATTCAACCAATTTAGGGAAATATGATGCGACCTTGATATTTTCTTCTATGTTTGCTTTGTTTGGTTCTTCAAACGCCTCCTAAAAAATATTGCATTCCAAATTCAATGAAATAATTAAAGTTATTGAAATTCCTCCCTTCCCTATTAGTTAGTTCCCAAATTGTATTTTTGAAAAAAAAAAAAATTTGATCCCCTCATTCAATCCAAGTAGCCCTACTCTTGTACCTCCATTCCATTTCCATGTCTAGAAGTAACCTTTCCTCTTCTAACTTCAAATCCTTCAAAATTAAATTATCATCATCACTGAGCTAACATCCTATATCCATATTAAAAAGTGATTCCATGTTCTCCACTTCTTTTAGCTAACCATCATTTTCTCCCTATCTTTTTCCTACCCAATTGACCACCTTTTCCTTAACGTTTTTCAAATCATTTACACATTCTTCACGAGAAATACCTTCCTGTGATAGATCATACCTTTGCCAATATAACTTTAGTATATCTTGAAACTTCTCCTTGCTAGCCCATATTGGATTAAAAGTAAAATGATCCGCTTTCTTTAGATCATATTTATCCTATTCCAAAACAACTTGGAAGTGATTTGTGCATCTATTGGATCTCACCCATGACTCGTACATTTCCACCTTCTATTGAAAGTACCAAGGGAAAGAAAACCTATCAACCTTTTTGGAAACATTACCATCCCCTAATTTATTATTACTCCAAGTTGGATTGTGCTTAATAAGCTCAATGTCCGCAACATTTGCTTGATTAAACAAGTTATGGAAGAGTCTAGCTAATATATTTAATTTGGGATTGGACCCTCATATATACCTTATATTTAATGTGGGAAATAAGTCACATAAATTATAAGACCATCAACTTTAAAACACTCAAAAGAAAACATTTTTTTCTCAATAAATTTGCTTGCCCTCATAAGGCCCATACACATTCAATAAAGTTAGTTTCAAGCCCAATATTCATTGTATACCTTTGTGCAAAGTCCTAAATGAACAGAGAAAGAATTAGTATGTGATACATTATGATTACACCAATAATAAAACCCTTGAATACCATTTTGAACCTAAAGTAAGAAATTACCAACTCCCAAAATACATTTTGAGTTCAAGAATTGATTGGTCTCCCTTTCCTATTGTCTCTATTCCTAAAATTTTACCTAGGTTATCTAACTTCAATACTTGCTTGTGGGCCAACCTCTTATCCTAGCCCACTATGCCTCTTATATTAACTAAAATTACTTTGATTGGGGCACTGAGGAGAATTTTAGGCCTTCTCTAAGGGCCCCTTTAATTAACCTCTCTTTACTTTGAGTCACTTCTTTAATTGATCTCTCATAAGCTAGTTTCAAAGCTAATTTCATCCACCTTGTCCCCCATCTTTTGAAAATTTCCCTTCATGATATTAATTGAACCATAAACTTCTAAACCTAATTCCTCAAAATCTTCCATTTGGATTGGATCCATAGGTTTAATATCCCTACCACAATATTTAACCAAGATCTCTTTCTTTTGCCAAACAATTTTAAAGAAAACTGTGTTACAATCATTATGCAAATGACCATTGGAATGACATCTTATGCATATAAATAGGATTTCCTAATAATCAATAATATAGAATATTTTTTACCAACCATTACAAAATGCACCAACTTATAAATACCAATATTGAAATCTATCTCAATTAACAATCTCACAAAAAACCTAACATTAACAATTAAAAAGTATCATAAAAAAAAAGTGTCTTACCATGCACATTTCCAATTATTGTAAGGATGTTTGGCGTCAAATAATTGATGTTGTGGCTTCATGGATAGGAAAAAACTATCCATGATCCATGCACCTATAATAATGAACAAAGTTTCTTCTTTAGAATTGAATAATAACCCTAGCCATCCATGACAGAGAACATGAAAGGAAAAATTATAACCAATAATGGGAACCCCATGCATATTGACCCCCAATTCCAAGTTATTACAAAGACACCCTCCAATCCATGAATTTCCTTATCCAAGTATTTCTTTCCAAATCAAGTAATTGGTTTACACACACATCTTTGCACAATCAAGGAAACCCCACACCCTTGACTCTTCTTCACCTTTTGTTGCTCCTTTCTCTTCACCTCCTTCACCCTCATATTTCCTTGAAAATGTTGTAATCCTAATTTCCCACCTATAAAAATCTGAAGCCCTATTCCTTCCATCATCCAACTCAAGAAATAATTACTCTTAGGATAGAGAGTGCTTTGAAGATTCAATAAGTACTCCTTTTAGGACCACGAATTGATATTAATTTAATATTCATACAATATAACAATTCTCTCCCTTCGGCTAAATATATTGATCATTCTCTAAAGGACGATCCAATTCCTAACAATGATCTTACAAAAATTCATATGGAATCAATAGTGATAATGTATACTTTAAAATAATTTTCTTCTAACTTATTCACAATCACACATTACACCATTAGTAGATTAGATTAGATTGTGCATTAAATAAGAAAGAAAATACCATGATTATCACATGAAATCCATAAACCGATTAAACAATCGCATGCACAAGGGACAAAAGGATCTTTGGTGGAAAACCTCCCTACGAGGAAAAAACCATCGTTTGTTTTAAAAATTGTTGTTATTGTTGCTAAGCTTCTAATATTAGTAATCAAGAAAATCAATTTGCATCATCATGGCTAGCTATGCCCATCAATGAATTTTCTCATATGACATCGAATAAGTGAAATCCCATCCACTGGAGCCTTCTATCCCCTAAAGTCCTCACCCAAAAACAATTGAACTATGATAATGTTATGTCCTCTTACTAGATACCTACACCCATAGACAGGGAATAACTATCCCTTCTTCACCAAGCTAACTTTATCTACTGATCAATAGGGCCACATTTCAGAATATTTCAAACTCAGACCCATGCACAAGAAAACAAAAAATTCTTATCTAATGAACTCAATACAACATCATCAAAGAAAACCCAATACCTCACTCATACAATGGACTCCAATGATACACAAATATACTCCCATCAACTCATAAATCTAATACTCAAGCTCTAACTTAAACAAACAACTCACATAGCAACATTTCTACACATCAACACATTAAAAAAATAGACTTGAATCTTTACTGCAAATCATGACAACATGCTACTAAAATAAGTAATCCTTGCACACACAAATTTCAGATCATCAAACTATACTAAGTTCCAATAATCTCTGATCCATGTGTTGCATAACTTCTGCTTCTGATTCTGTGAACATTTTCATTGGCTATAGATCAACCTATTCCTTTGAAAACAATGAGAATTGGCCTTTACATGCATCACACTATGTTTTTATCTCAAAGGTTTATCTTGGTGTGTGAAAACCTTAAAAAATTCGACCACTGTGCTCTAGGAGGTCCCTCTACTCTCTACTCAAAGCTCTACTTTGTTCACTCACACCAAATGGTCAATCTAATCCTTATTTTAAACAAATTTCACCACTACTCCACTACTTACTCCATTAAAGGCATTCACACTTCAAATTGCATTCCCCTATGTTGATTTAATCAATTTGAACCTTTAATGAGAATTCCTAAACAAGATACATCAATACAAACATTTGAGAAGTTAGAGAAATACAGAGAAACTTCATCTACAATCCTAGTCACTCCCTTAACACTTTTTCCATGTGGCTGGGACCCATACCACTCCCTTAAGCTGCTCTCCATGTGACAAGAGCCTAAAACTACTCCCATAGGCCACTCTCCATGTGACTAGGCAGGGGAGGAAGGACAAACATAGTGCCTTCATCTCAGAACTTCCTCAAACTTATTGTTCAACATATCTGTCATTTGTAACACTTTTCCAAGCCATGAAAAACCTAAGAAATATATCTTCAACCTACTGAATAGATTAAACATGAATTAGTCACCACAAATACAAATACCAACACATGAGAGCATAAAATATGTCTAGTGGCATCAACTATGAAGTTCAACATCAAACATGAAGCTGAATTGTTTATGGGATCATGAAAATATATACAACACTTGTAGACATCATTGAAACCATAAATTAGGAGCACCAAAAGAATCTCAAGGAAAGCACCACAAATATCTCATACATGGAGACCTAGTTAACCAACCATCACAACATTTGCAACATTCATCAAAGCACCTGCAACATGAATATCTTCCATAGAAAACATGGAGATCAATACGATAAAGCAATAAAGAATATGCATTCATTTCCAAACCAAGTCCAAGTTGACATCAGTGCCAACCATCACTCACTAGAACACTCATCAACTATCACCTCATCACAACATCAATGCAACCTCCAACACCGTGCTACTAGGTTGACATCAATGCCAACCAAACAACTCTTCACAAAATAAATTCTTATGCATTACGATGTGAAATTTACATATTTCATGCTTAAACTATTAGAAAAGAGAAAAAATTAGTTTTGCAACTCCCAACAAGTGTTTCAACTCTATTCCAAGCAATTAAACTCCTTGTAGGTGTTGCAGCTTTGGCTATATTGCATAGTTGTTGCAACTTCGGCCCCTGTCATCGTTGTTACAACTCAAAAATTGCTACTTATAGATATAATGATGTTTCAACTCATTTGTGACCCAATGAAGTTGTTGCAACTCTTAAATTACCACTCAGTTGTTGAATTTCTCAAACTTTTCCTTGTTGCGACTCTCTTTTTTGCAACTCCTATTGCACCACTCTCATTGTTTTAATGCCAAAATATCTTTCCAAATATTTTTTTAGTTCTCTAGTTGTACATTTAGTATGGGTTTCTCATGATGGAATAATACATAGGCAAGTGGTTGACCGACTAATGAGGAAAACTCACTTTCCAATGATTCCAAGTTGATTCGAGTCAATGTTTGTTTAACGAATACTAATTTCTGAAAGAAACTATTGTAAAAGAATGAGTCATTTGATTATATTAGGCTACCCATTCAATATTTCACTCGATTTCGATAGTAACATTTTTTATAAATACATGGCTTCTTTTGGATCTTGGTGAGAAGAAACGTATTGTAAAATCTCACTACGTAATTTTTAGGTATCTTGCAATAAAAGTCTCTTTTGCTCCAACTATTTGATGGTATTCACATGATTAAGTATGTTGAAGATTTAACACTACCTTGGCTAAGGAGGGAGGGCCCCCTTCTTAGTATGTTACTACTTGCAACATTAACATATAATTGGTATTTATAATTATGTTAATTTATAGTTGATCACTCTTGTTGCAACTTTGTTATTTTCCTTTTGCTACAATTCTGATAGTTTTTATGTTGCATTTGTTGAATGTGTTGCCATTGATGTGAAGTACAAGGGGATATTGTTGAGTGTACATTGTCATGTTGTATTATTGAAGTTGTCATTGAATAATGAGTGTAATTTGTCTAGCTTAATGTCATGGATGAAGTGGAACATTTTATTAGTCTATCTTTGAAGGAACCTCTTCTTTAGTTCCTTAGTCAAAATGAGAATGCAAAGTGCATAGTTTTCTATCATGCTCAGAGACATTTCCAACGATATATGACACTTTTCCTAACTCCCAAGGAATAAGGAGAAAAAGGTGTTTAAGTAGTTCAGGAATAATTATAGTTTGGTCAGGATCCAATAATCCAAGCATCTGAGTCATCTAGGGTGCATCAAATCATGGCTTTGCTAAATGATCCAGATACCGAATACATCCATATTTTTCTCTGCATTCAGGAACCCAGGAATCTAGGGTTGCACTAAGGAAACCACATAAGAAATAACCTGAATTCATATTTCTTATATTTAGATAGAATTTGGACCCCATGTTGTGATGTGGTGCCAAATGGAAGGATGACAGGTGGTAGTGACATGGAAAATAGGTGGTAGAGTGATGACGTGGTAACTTGAGGTGGTGACATGTAGCACCCACTTAAGAATTTTTGGATGACCAAGTGAGCATTTGGCATGTGACATGTGGTAGTTACACATCAAAATTGGGACACATGGTATGCATTGATTGATTGATCCAGGTGACATGGCAGCTCAATTAGAATGTGATGTGGAAATTTTTGGTCCTGCTCAAGGCTTCTAAAGTTATCTAGGTATCTAGGCATCTAAGCATGAAGAAAATTGTTTGTTGAGAAAATCATTGAATCTATATTAAATCGAGGGAAAAAAATTAAGGTTTCACATGTTCATGGTTCTATTGCACAATTATCTGGGATTCTGGGCACATGTTCGTGGATTAGGTGCACTAGTTAATGAGTGACGTGGATCTAGATTTAGCTAAAGGTTGATTATTTAGACTTTTTCCTGGGCCAAGGTTACATGCAGTAGATATCTAAGAATTTGAGGGTCTACCTGTGTAAGCATTTTGGTCAATTTCCAAAAGAGTGGTATATTGGATACATGGGAAAGGAGTGTTTAGGATCTAGTTGTAGCCCCTAATCTTGAAGAGCCAAGGAACTAAGTCCCCAAATCCAAATTCTAAAGAAATAGATAAATGAGCATTTGTTAGGTCCGTATATTACTAGTGTAGTCCCTTATTGTTGTTGGTGTATCCCCCTTATTGTTATTGTTGTACCCCTGTAACCACAATTTTGTTATTATTGTGCCCTTACATTATTATTGTTAGGTCGGCTAGGATTATATTGTGACCCCATGGACTCCTATATATAGAAAGAGGTTTTTTCATATGTATCATCCAAGAATTGTTCATTTATGTAATATAAAGGAGGTTTCCCCCTCGAATTGGCTTATTTCTAAGGCGTTGATCTCTCTTTTCTTCTATTTTTGGAGCTAGTTTCATAACATTTGGTATCAGAGCTTTGGATTCTAGGGTTTCGCTGCTCCAAAAAGGTCATCATGGAATTTTCACTATAAATTTTTTTCTACGAAGGTTCAAAAGCTGAAATGTTTATCACGCGAAGCCAAGATCTTGAGGACTGTCCTATAAAAATTTTAGATCTTGGTTTGCAATATTTTCGGAGATATGATCTGTGCAAGTTAGGGTTTTTTCAGGCTCCTGAATTTCATCTCAAAGAGGTGACCGTGGGAAAATAATCATAACCATCTCTCTAAGAATCAAATTGGAATTCTGTAAAATGTGGCTGCAAGTACACAGACTTTTGGTTTTTGTGTAATAATTTAAGAGCCGAAGGAGGAAACAATGACACGTGGCACGCCGTACAAGTTCGCTCTACTGAACCAATCCATAATTAGGTCATTGTGGGAGATTGGACATAAATTTTCCTTGAGGAATCTAACTCAAGTCAGACTAGTGGCATTCAAAAGAAGATTCAGAGGGCTACTATAGAACAAATCTCAGAAATTGAAGTTCCGAAATACTAGAGATAATTCAGTTTCAATATCAAACTCCTCAAAAGCAAAAAAAATGTATGTATTTGTTTCTGAATTACATAAGTATTGTTTGAAAAATCAGTTTGAATTGATTCCAAGGGCATATTGTAGAATAGAAATCAGCATTGGGTTCTAAAATTCCCCCTAGCAAAAATTTAACACCCATTAAGCCTTTAGAAGGCTCTAATATGAATCATGAAGACGAAGAAGTGCAACATGAGATATCAAAATTACAAGAGCAAGTGCACCAAATTTCGCTCTCGCAAAGAGCAACAACAAATGAAATGGAAGTTTTGAAGAAAGGCATGGAAGCTAAGATGGATGGTTTGAAGAAAAGCATGGAAGCTAATATGGATGGAATGGAAACTTGCATGGAAGTTAAGATGGCTGACATGGGAGCTAAGATCGAAAACATGAAGAATGATCTAAAAGCAGACATGGAAGGTTTGACAAAGTTGATACAAGAAATGTTTCCTAATGGAGAAAAGATAGTAGAGGAAACTCATGATGAGAACAAAATAAATGTCAATCGTGATTTCATAAACTCTAATGTTTGATGGAAGACCCACCATATTCCAAATATCGATATGAGGAATTTTGATGGCAAGGATCGCATAACATGGATACTACTAATGGAGCAATATTTTGATCTCAATAATGTGAAAAACACACAAAAGTACGCATTGCAAATTTATATTTAGAACAAAATACATTTGTATGGTACCAATGGCTTTGCTCTCGTAAAAAAATTGTCACTTGGTCAGTTTTTACGAAGGAAATGATAGCACATTATGAGGATACAAAGAGCAACACCTTTTTTAGCCAATTGATAAATCTCAAACAAAAGGGTTCAGTGGGGGACCACATTGAGGACTTCCAAAAATTGAATATAAGGTAACTGATATTCTAGAGGAACACAGGATTGATGTATTCATAGGGACTTTAAAGTATAATATCCAACGTGAGGTTCGTTCTTGGGAACTTGATTTATTGGAGAAGACATTCAAGTTGGCAAGAAAAATTGAATGTAAAATTATGGCGACAAGGAAGCCTACCACTCACATCTATAATGATGGAAGTGTTGCTACTCCTAGACTTCCACAACCTACAAGGTTGACACCACAACAATTGGAAGAAAAAAGTGAAAAAGGGATTTGTTACAATTGTGATAGAAAATACACTAAAGGTCACAAGTGTGCTGAGAAGAAATTATTTTACATAGATTGTGAAGAGGAGGAAAAAAATGAACAAGAAACTTCGAAATAAGAGGATATACACTAGGAACCAACCCTAGAACAAGAAGAAATGAGCCCAACCATATCATGTAATGCATTGGCAGAAATTACCACTCCTCAAACTCTCAATATAGAAGGACATATCAAGAAGAAAAAGGTAATAATGTTGATTGATGCGGTTAGTACCCATAATTTTATTCATTGTAAGGTAGCCAAGGAATTCAATTGTTTCCTATACCCAACACCAGAATGTCAAGTGATGGTTGCAAATGGAGGAACTATAAATTTCTCTGGAAAATGCCATAATATCAAGCTAACCATGGGGGAATATGTATTGAATAGTCCAATGCTTTCCATTCCAATGGGAGGTGTTGATGGTGTACTAGGACTACAATGGTTACAATATTTGGGGACGATAGCTTTTAATTTTTAAAAACTTTTCTTGAAATTTTTTTTAGAAGGAAAGGAAGTCGAATTACAGGGTATCACAGGGAAGCTGAGAAAGATAATAAGCTCTAATGTCATGACAAAACTTTTGAAGAAAGAACAATGACGCGTAATTGCACAATTATGCTGACTAGAGGTTCCAACATTGAAATCATCTATTTCTCTAGATCTCCAAAAATTCTTAGACAATCATTCCAAGGTGTTTGAAACTCCCAAAGGACTCCCACCTATTTGTGATCATTATCATGCTATTCATTTGATTCCAGGAAGTGTTCCTCCAAACATTAGGCCTTATAGATATCCTTATGTCCAAAAGAGCGAAATTGAACGTATGATTGCATAAATGTGAGGGGCTGGTATAATTCAACCTAGTCAAAGTTATTTTTCTGCTCCAGTAGTATTGGTGCACAAGAAGGATGGATCATGGTGCATGTGTCCGGATTATAGGGAGATCAATAAGCTCACTGTTAAAGATAAATTTCCCATTCCTATGAAACAATTATATGCAAAAACATCCAAATGTTTCTTTGGAGTACAAGAGGTGGAATATCTGGGTCATATTGTATCTCATGAGGGTGTTAAGGTAGACCCTAACAAAATTAAATCCATTAAGGAATGGAAAGTCCCCACAACCATAAAGCAGTTGTGAGGATTTCTCGGGTTAACAAAGTATTATCACAAGTTTTTTAAGAATTATGAGAGAATAACAACACCTCTAACAATATTATTGAAGAAAGATGCATTTTCATGCACTCCTGAAGCAACTAAGGCCTTTGAAAATCTTAAAGAGGCAATGTGCCTAGCACCGGTGCTAGCTACGCCAAACTTCACAAAAACCTTTATTGTGGAATGTGATGCCTCAGGAAATGGAATTGGTGTTGTTTTAATGAAATAAGGAAGACCCATTGCTTTTGAAAGTCATCCAATCAAAGGGAAGTATTTACAGAAAGCTATTTATGAGAAGGAAATGTTAGCAATACTAAACACATTAAATAAATGGTGACCTTACCTAATGGGAAGACACTTCAAGGTAAAAAATGATCATGATAGTCTTAAACACTCTTTGGAACAAATATTATATTCAGAAGAGCAGCAAAAATGGGTCACAAAGATGTTGGGTTATGACTTTGAAATCATCTACAAAAAAGGGAAGCTAAATGTTATTGCAGATGCACTCTCAAGAAAGAATGAAGAGGTGGAAGCATTATTTTGTGCCATTTCTATTATCCAACCAAATTGGATAACTGAAGCAAGGGATGAATGGAAAAAGGACGAAGAAGTGTGGACACTCATTCAAAAGTTGCAGAAAGATCCTAGTACATCTGATACATTTAGTTGGAAAAATTATTCCTTATCATACAAAGATCGCTTATATCTTTGTTAGAATTCCTAACTAAAACAAAAGATTGTTTTGGAATTGCACACTTATCCTTTAGGAGGACACTTAGGATTTTTAACTTACCACAGGGTGAAGAAATAATGTTTTTTGGATGGCCTTAAATCTAATATTCAAAATTTTGTGGTAGAATGTTTGGTTTTCCAGCAAAATAAAGTTGAGACAATTAAGACCTCGGGTCTTCTACAACATTTATCCATTCCAAGTCAACGTTGGAAGGAGATTTCAATGGATTTTATCACAGGTTTACCTAAGTCCGAAGGAAAGAGTGTCATCATGGTGGTAGTTGATAGAATTACCAAGTATGCACACTTTTGTGCATTATCTCATCCATTTAAAGCAAGCATAGTTGCTACTTCATTTATGGAAACAATTCAAAAGCTACATGGAAACCCAAAGATTATTGTAAGCGACAGAGATCCCATTTTTACTGGAAATTTTTTGATGGAATTTTTTTCTTGTTTGGGTATCAACTAGCTCATATCTCATATTATCATCCTCAATCTGATGGTCAAACTGAGATAGTGAATAAATGTTTGGAAGGATATCTTTGTTTTTTTGTATCTGATAAACAAGCGCAATGGGTCAAGTGGTTACCTCTCGTTGAATGGTGGTATAACACTTCCTTCCATACTGCAGCAAAAATGAATCCAATTATGGCACTTTATGGATATCATCCACCATCCATAACATCATCTTTAAGAGAAATTTCTAAGGTTCAAGTAGTGGAAGATCACATCGAGCATCAACAACAAGTTCTCAAACTCTTAAAGGATAACCTAAATTTGGTACAAAATCGAATGAAACAACAGGTAGATCAACATCACAACGAGAGAAGTTTTGATGTAGGAGACTGGGTATTTTGACGGTTACAACCATACAAACAAATGTCCCTCAAGCAAGCTAAGAAGGATAATAAATTATCACCAAAGTACTATGGTCCTTACAAGGTATTGAAAAAGACTGGTATTATGGCATACAAATTGGAGTTTCCTACTTCTTCGTGAGTGCATCCAGTTTTCCATGTTTCATTCTTAAAGAAGGTTATAGGTGAAAAAATTCCATTTCAAACAATATTTCTAGAAATTGATGAGGAAGGAAAAATCATATTGGAACCTGAAGCAGTCATGGAAACAAGAACTCGACAGCTACGAAATCGATCAATTTCTGAGTATCTCATAAAGTGGAAGAACTTACCCACTGAAGATTCTACATGGGAGGATGAGAATTTTATACAGAAGCACCCAGAGCTCCTCAAGCATTGAGGAAAACAATTTTTTGAAGGAGAGGGACATGTTACGCCCCTATATTACTAGTGTAGCCCCTTATTGTTGTTCGTGTAGCCCCCTTATTGTTATTTTTGTACCCGTGTAACCCCAATTTTGTTATTATTGTGCCCTTACATTATTATTGTTAGTTCAGCTAGGATTATATTGTGACCCCATGGACTCTGATATATAGAAGGAGGTTTTGTAATTTGTGTCATCCAAGAATTGTTCATTTATGTAATGTAAAGGGGGTTGCCCCCTCGAAGTGGCTTATTTCTAAGGCGTTGATCTCTCTTTTCTTCTATTTTTGGAGCTAGTTTCATAACAACATCCAGGGTTCTTTTGTGTCAAAGTGACTTCGTTAAAAAATCAATATGGATATCATATTCATCACAAAAGGCATTAGTTGAGCTCATAAGTGGCTTAGAATTTGAGTGCTACATACGAAAATTTGGCATTTCTATTGCCAAAATCAATTAAAGGGTAAAAATCAAACATGTTTCAAATGGGTCAAATCTATTAAATCTACATATATAAATAAAAACACAAATGGCATGATATTAGAAGTAGACCCATTCAAATTGATGAGTTGAAGTGTTGTGGACATGCAGAGGCACAAGAGTTCAAAATTTATTAGATCAGAGAGTTGTGCCATAGAAAAATGATAGAGTTGAAGGATAGATGATGCAAATCTGAGATGAGTGTGTAGAGGAGAGTTGCGCAGAGGTTGAACATGTAGATTGATTGAGATTTGAAGTTATTGTGTATAAGGAAATTATAGATATGGAGTGTTGATCATTTATTTAATGAAAAGGATTTGTTTCCATGAGCATATTTATGAGGGCGTTGTTGTGATTTGATGTAAATTATTGACCTAGTGAATAAAGAAAGAGAGGGTGTTGCAAAGAAAATATAAGAGAAGGTAGGGAGATATAATATTAAAGTTTTTTGTATTTGTGATATTCCTATTAAAGAGCCATAGATACGAGTATGAAAATATATGAAAAAAGGATTTGAGTGGATAAAGCAAGTTGGCACTTACAAATTGGGGGATTGTAGTATCCTTTAGTTTGGTGCTTATAAATATAAGGGATATTGGTGTCTCCATTAGGTTGTTGCCTACAAACAAGTGGATGTTAGTGCCCCCAACAAGTGGATGATTGCAAAGAAAAGGGGGTTGGTGCCTCATCTAGGTTAGTTCCTTCAAAACCTTATGTAAATTAAAGTTGGTGCTTACATTTAGATTAAAATCAAAATAATTTGTGTAGTTTTCTCCCGTAAGGGTTTCCATGTATATCTTGTGTTCATTTTATGTGATTTTTGATTGATGTATGTATATGTTCTTTAATTATGTAAATTGTTAAAAAGTGTTTGATATTGATTCACCCATTGCCCTCTCAATATCAACTTAATTTTCAATAATTAGTATTAGAGAAAGTTTTGTCTATAGTAGTATAACAACTGGAAGGTAGATCCAATCTGAAACATGGGCATCCAAGATGGTAGTCTTACTAACAAATCTCCTTTGTTCAATGGAATGAACAATACATTTTGGAAGGTGAGAATGAGGACATATCTAATATCCCTTAGTGCAGATGTTTGGCTTGCGGCGTTGGATGGCTATGAAGAGCTGACCATTTTGATCATCAAGGATGACAAGCTAGATTTCTCCTATAATGCTAGAGTACTGAATGCAAACCTAAGTGGTATTTCTGAATCTAAACTTGTTAAATTCATACATTACACAATTATTCCTCTCTTTGATTAAGAATTTTGCTATGGTTTTATGGCTTCTTTAACCTTAAAAATACCCCTCTCAGTCATTTATGCAAATATTTTCTTATATTTTTCTAATATAATCACTTTCTCAAGGTATTTTATTAAATTTTTAATTTTTAAAATTTCATGTAATTAATTGCATTGTAAAAGAAAAATTGTAGATTTCAACATAATTATTAAATCTTCCTTAGTTATGATATTTTTAAGAGGTTTGGTTAAAATATAAAACATGGGTTTTAATAGTGGATGTCCCGAGATGGTGAGTTTCCTACTTGCCCAACCTGAAATAACTCAAAGGCACTCGATTAATGCGAGTACTCTAGCAGGAAAAACACAAAAAAAATTGCTAAATTCACCTAGATCCAATTTTTAGAGATTGAGTCCATGATTTGATCCCCTAGTAAGGTCGATTGCCTCAGATTTAATCTCTAGAATAGGTTGCAATTAATAAAGGATAGGATTTTTCGACATTTTGTTGAATTTTTTCCTATAAAGGAAAGAAACTTTTGCTTGCCAAGATGTGTTATTTTTTCAAGACTTTGGATTTTAACTTGAGAGCTAAAAATTTGTTTCCAAAATGATTTTCAATCATTATAATCAATTGATGGAGTGCATTTGAGTTTTCAATCACTGATTCAAGTGTGCTTTCTGAGTTGTTGAAGGGCCCCTACCACTCAAGCTAGTACACTCTTTCATTTTTGTTCATTAATATGGTATAAATTCACTTTTTGGTGTTGTTCATTATCATATTTATTTTTTTCATATGCTCATATTACATTTTGTACATTTCGATGAAAATTTGTTCTTAAAACTAATTTCCTAGTCATTGTGTGGACCTGTTTACAAACTAGTTCTAAATCCTCTATTCATAAGAATTTTTTCCTATCTATACCATGTTTATATCATCTACTTTCTAATGATTTCAATGCTATTTTAATTTAGTTATATCATTTGATTGTTAGTGTGATCTCACTAGACATCATAAGCCACATATCACCATATATCGTGATATTGCATTGATATATCGTAGCACCCTCATTCATTTCAATTTCCATCATTAGAATTAGATATTTTACTATAGATTTTAGTATGTTTATGAGTCTTATTTATCATAGAGTAATTTTTATTTTAAGGAACAATTTGATTGGGAAATTTGACCAAGGCACGAGGAGTGCCATTCACCATTTTTCATGGTGAGGAAGGCCCCAACTTTCTTAATAAATTTTCTACTTGGCCTTGAGCTAATAAACACCATAGTTTCCTATTTTTCATCTATTACTTTCCTTAGATTATATTAATGTTTTGGAAACATATTGGTTAAAAGGATGAGTAGAATACTATGAGTGACTTCCCATTTTCACTCTCACAAATGGGAAATTTTGTAGTGCATTCTCAGCCTCTTCATCAGTAATGGGTCAAAATCACAAGGGATTCAATGGGGGAGAAATACCATACCACGTGTGTTCATATTGGGGGATATATATTGAGGAAAAAGTGACATAATATATTGAGCATATATTAGGGGGTAAAGGGTTTTTATACTGGAAAGTATAAAATATGTAACTCAGAGTTAATGAAAAAATACAAAGGTGTATAAAAAATGTTAATGAAAAAATAGATACCTACAATATTTAGTGAAAGCAGGTTTTTTTCTAATTGGGAAGGTGTATTGGGTTCATATTGTTAGGGGCTTAAATAATGATATTTTTAGAGGTATTTTCCAATATGTAGTCAAATTAGGGGTATCTTTTAGTATGCCATGAATGCATGTGATATGTCATAGGTTCATTGAGCGAAGACCCCATGGTCAAAATCTACTAGATTGACTAAAATACTATTGTGTTGGTGTGTTTGGTGCACGAATGTACCAAATCACACTTGCTTAAGAGGGGTGGTTTTTCCCTCCTAACTTATTGGTCATAAGCATAAAATAGATGGAGTCAAGCAAGTTAGTGGAACATGCTAAAACATAAACATACTAGATAGAGAAATAGCATGCATATTCAAACATAAAAACTAAACTAAAACTAAAACAAATGAAAAAAAAGCCCTGAATAGAGTCAAACAACTTCAATAATCCAAACAATGATGCTTATGTCCCCTCATATTGAGTGTTGGTAGGAATGAAGGATGAAACTTTTACCCACTTGCCAAGGGGCCCTTAGAACTATGGAGTTTCAAGTCCCAATGCAAGGATGTCTTTACATCCGAGTTGCCTTGGCGCAATGTCTCCCTCTCTCTACTATGGTGAACTGGAGTTATTGGATGGCCAACAACTGAGTTCCCTCTATCTCTGCTCTGGATCACACACTATTGGTATTTCTTGGGGTAATTTTGGCAAGCATAACAATGTGTTCTCATATTCTTCATCTCTTGGTGGCCTTTTATAGGAGAATTAAAATCCTCCTTCCCTCTCTTGGTACATTTTGGATGGTGACCCAAGAGAGGAGGGTGATTCCATTGTGTGCTCCCTTGAGGTCCTAAGGAGGCTTGGGTGGTTTTCCTTAGGTAGCCTCAAGTGTGGGATCAATGCCCTAGAGTGTGCCTTGTGGTCCCGGAAAGTGACTTCCGCCACTCTCCGGTATGCGTAATTTTTTTGAGGAAAAACAGCACAAAGGTGTGCTTATCGAAGGATTATGCGCGCAAAGGCACATTTAACTGGTTCCTTCTGTGCACAATTTTATTTTTCCTCTTAGACCTTAGAGATTTTTAAACACTTTAGATTCTCTAATGTCTCTCAGCCCTATATCCTTCTGCTTGACATTAAATAATGTCATCATTGCTTGTTTGATTTCTAGTGATAACAGTTGCCCCCTAATGTGTGTGGTCTAGGAAGAACTGTATAGCTAAAATACATTATAATTTATTTTCTGTGTACTATGTGGAGAGAGAGAGAGACATGCGTGTAGCACGAAGTTGGAGACACCCTACATCGGGTCGAAGAGAGACCATGACCCGTGGGATCCCTGCAAGTAATGGTATAATACAATATATACAAATTTTCAACGAGGCGGGCATGTCCCATGCTCCTGATGTTTTGGCTAGTTAAACAAATCTACTTGACAGATACAGATTCTGTTTGTGTCACTAGTATGGTAGTGATATTTTGCTTGATGACAACCACTATTGATGCCCTCAGGGGCGTTTTTTCATTGAAAATAGGTGGAATGTGGTACCCATATGTGTAAAATTGGTATGGCATATCAATGCGTATTGTACACATAGGTCTTGGCTGGAACCTTCCCATGTAAACATTGTTGAAAGAGACGCTTACAAAGGCACGGGTCTTCGACAAATTTGATCAAAGTGCAATGGTTGTAAGGTACGCTATCATCTTGACATGAAAGCTTGCATTGTAGTCGAATGTCAGGAGGATCGATGACATCTATGGGCAATAATGTCTCCCACAGTGCCATATGAGGATGTCCCTTTTGTGGAGAGGGGTGATACAAGGTACTGCTTCCTTTTTGGAAAATAGGTGTTGATGTCGACAAAAAGGAAGCCTCAACCGAACGAGAGAGTCACTGATATAGGGGATTAGGATCCTGGATGCGATGGGTTTAACATAGGCATGATGGTGAGGGGTGATTGAAGACTGATGATGGGGATTCAGTGGCCCAAGGTCAGAGTATAAACAACAGCTTGGCGAAATTCATAGCTATTTCTGATCGGGAAATCACTGGAGTCGTTACGACATCCAGGGTGGGTATATTTTGGTTATGAATGTCATGGTGGCTTTTGCGTGAGGGTGTGATACTTCGACCAAGAGTGACTAGGGATTACTGCCATGGGAGAAAAAATGGATGGGTGGGTGGGGGACATAGTGTGTCGTTTGTGGTCTTTGTACACTTACCAAAAGAATAAAATAATGGGGTTTGGTTTGTACAAAACACAGAGATGGGTGCCCCAAAACATGAAGTGTTCGCTCACTGATGATGTGAGGAAGGTGTTTTTGCTGAGGGTGGGGGCCCCATTGGTTGGTCTCATGTGTGAGGTTGATGAAGCAGATGGAAAATTTCACATATCAGCTATGTTGATGGAGGTATGGTAGGCCAAATGCGAGGCGTAGTAGTGCGCTTTCGATCTGCTTACAAAAACCTGTTCGTCCGGGAAAGGGGTTTTATTTCGATATGGAAAAACTTGACTTGATGCATGGCCGGTGAATGGGCATGAGGTGCTTCCCGGACTACAGTGGTATGGCCATGATGTCACTATTTTTGTGATATATGGTCTACTTTGGGTGACCAGCACCATGGAGGGGAGGCTCTACCGACCAACGAGGATGCTTATAATGTGGAAGGTGAGCTGATGAAAAACATGGCCGGGTGTTTGGAACCTATGGTTAATTTCTGATGGAGAAATGATGTCAGGATATGTAAAGTTTTTCTGTGACTCTATCATGCTGAGGGTAGAATGATACCTACTCTAGAAATTTTAGTGGATGGAGCGGTGAATGGTTTGCACACTACCTACAAAAAAAAATACCCCAAGTGAAAGCATCTTCTTTATTCAAATATTATTGAAATTCATGTGCTTTAAAAAGAATATGAGAGAGGGCATACCTATCGTCACTGAAAAATTATTTTTCTGGAGGTGCACATGTGTGGCACCGTCCTTGGGCATTATGGAGTGCTGATCACAATGCTACAGAATACTTCTTCCTAGGTCACCTTGGGCCAAAGAATCGATCAAACCATCTACAGTAATCGATGCACATGGTAACTCAAGAGGATGAGGCAACCAAGTTCCCGTGTCCCTGGTAGGTGTATGGTGGCTTGGGGGGAGGAAAGACAAGTGGTTATATTTCTAGTGACTGCTCTTCCTCCTGTAGGTATAGAATGGTGCGAGGTTCATCTTTAGACGATTGGGTGGAGGGATCCTCTTTGTAGGATTGCTCGATGGCATGTAAGGCATCCCTATATCGAAGGATTTCTGGGCAATGATGGGTATAGTGTCCATAATTTCTGCAGATAGTGCATGCGTGATTAGTATGCAATGCTTTGCCTTGAATTTTGGTGGAAGGTTCCTTTTTACGAGAACTTGGTGTCGCGATGTCTACTGCAGAGCTAAGGAGTGGTTTTAATTCATCCAGATCTAGGAAGATGTGGGTAGGGTGTCCTACTACGTCACATATGGTGCAGTGTGGTGTTTGTCATTGTGTGGTGGGAGTCTCCACCTTCTTTCCTCTTCTATGGGTTCTCTTAGTCGTAATCATCGGTTTTGCAATAAGAATTTCCTTTGTAGGGATGTTTGCGACAGTCTCTTGAACGACTGGGGCCAATTTAGGATTGATAGGGATTAACCCTATAGAGGTGATGTGCGCGACTATCATTGGAGTAGGTGGGACTAGGTACCAAACTAGTATTTCAAATGATAAGTTTGGTAGGACCACCATGGCCATGACCTGCTGCTATACAAAACCAGATGGGGGGAAGAGGAAAGGAGTTTGGGAGGCAGCATAGGCTAGAGAGGCTTCTATAGCTGAGTACTCTATGTCATTATTGCTCGTCTCCATGTTTTGACAAGCTTCGGTGCTTGACAAGGACATCATGCACACCGGAGCCTCTGTGACATCAAGTGATGACTCAGGTATAATAGGGGGATCTCCTAGAAATGACCCTAGGATGGCTGACGGTTTGAACTAGCCAGGGCCATATTCCTGGTGCTGTGTGAGAGCATCAGCAGATGTGTCTACATAGGGTAGAATGACATCGGTATTTGTTAAGGGCCGCTTTTTGCTATGTGTCAACTGGTCGACAGTAACGATGCGGTCCTCATGGGGGAACATCATAGTTCGAAAGGTGGAGGAGGTGATGGATGACATGGTGTGCATATAACTGCAGCCAAGGAGTATGTTGTAGTCCAATTTGGCATCCAATACTTCAATGTATATAAGGACTGTCTTTCCATCTAAGTAGATCGGAACATTTTGGTAGAGACCAACGGTGGCTAAAGTGCGACCACCGTATGCTCTAAGTGTGATGTCTAATGGCTTTAGTTTGGGAGACCCTAACTTCTGCCAAAATTTATTTGACATGATGCATGTGGATGCACCCTTGTCAATGATACATCGGTGAATGGTGATGTTTTGGACTGATACCAGTATCTGAAAGGCGACCATTCAAGGAAGCCTAGGTGTGGCTTTATCTAAATCAAAAGGCATCAGGCGCGAATTTCTTGGAAATACTAAGAGGGGGGTGAATCAATATTCCTTTCAATTATTATTATTATTAATCTTTTAGAGCATTAGTTAATCTTCAATTATTATCAGCGTTTATACAATGATAGCAGTAAACAAAAGGAACACAAATGCACACAGTTTTTAAGGTGGAAACCCTCTCTGAGACAAAAACCACCTGAATAATTTTCTAATAATTCTTTAAAATTCAACTCCAATTGAAAATAAAGCTCCAACTTCCTAGAATCTAGAAAAGCATTATTTTCCAGCTCCCACTGGATGGACGCTCCAACGCCCGAGATTCTTTAGTAGTCAACTAAACGGATGCCCCAACACCCAATGAGCTATATCTCACCCTAGAAACACCCTACCACCCTAAATTTTTCACAGGCTTGAACCTATTGGTGACTTCATGCATCAACCTAGCACCACCCTACCACCCTATAGAATAATAAAAGAATAATGGAGTCCTGTACCGGGTAAAATGGTCCACTTTACAATGATATATATGATGTAGAAGAAGAATACACACTAGACCATAACCCCAACTATGACACAACCACCTAATGATGATCCTAGACCTCTTGACACTGCCTCTGTAACTCTTGGAAGATAGACACTCGTACAATTTTTACAATGATGCTTTTACAATGACTCAGTACAATGGTACCTTTGCAATGACTGTATGTAGTGCTTCCCTCATGAAGAATTCATATGGTGAAATTCTTGTTGCTATTCTTGATCCGGATTTATGAAGGAACACAACAGAATATAGAAATAACCATAAACATAGAAATACAGTGGAAATAAGGCTTCATTTCATTAATATCAAATCATAGAAATATGCTTACAAACATGACAGAAATAAAATAGCTAGGGTTCTAGTAGCGAATCTCTAAGAAGAGATGTGGCGGTTTCAAACCTCTGAACTATCTTACAATGAGGCTCGAGGGCCTATTTTAATGGAGAAACAATGGAGAAATCTAAACGTCCAAAAACCTAACCCTAGGAGATGAAGCACCAAAACTATGGGCCCCGTTTGGGTAAATTGGTGTTTCAACTTCTAGGGGGCATAACTTCTGCATACTATCTCTGTTTGGGGCCTCCAAACAGCTCTGGAAGTTTAGGACCCAAAAAAATGCTAAAAATAGTAATTTGTGAAAAACTAAAAGAGGCAATGGTGGGGCCCCAAGTGGAATAGGCGGGTGGCCAGCGATATCCACCTAGATCATTACTCCCCCCTAGGAAGCAATGGTTCCCATTGCATTGAGTTCCTCCATGAGATGAGGAAACTTCTGTTGAACTTGGTCTTTGGTGAATCACTTGCCTCGGTACAGGAGTTGGCCAGCTTTAACAACCCGATACAGTTGGATTTTCTATCGGCGAGTGTTCTTGGTTTTCATGTCCATGATACAGTCTGTGGTGGCCTGTTCCATGCAGTCTGGGTTTAACTCTTTTGGTGTGAGTTCTTCTGCAATGTCAAAGGTGTCCAATAGAGGTGGGAAGTAGGGATGAAGGCTGTCTACATTGAACACTGGGTGCAGACCAAGGAATGGTGGAATACTGAGCTCGAAGGCATTGTTCCCTACAGCCTTGGTGATGGTCTACGACCTATATCAGAGTGGGCGAAGCTTGCGGTGGGGTCCAGTGAGGCGCTCCTTCCGCAAATGTAGCCACAAATTTTCGCCCACCTGGAAGTTGTGTGGCACTCGATGTTAGTCATGTCGTTGCTTGTACTTAGCATTGGCTCTGTCCAATATGTCATGAACCTAATGGCAGATGTGCTGAATGCACTCGATGAAGTTGTTTGCTTTGTCAGCTTCAGACTGGACATGAGTCGAATAAGCCTGAGTAGTCGCAAATGGCATGGCTATGTCAATGGGACATAGTGGCTGGAATCCCAAGCCCACCTAAAAGGGGATATGGCTAGTTGAGCTGTGGAGAGCTCAGTTATAACTGTGTTGTACATAGGGAAGGCTCTCATCCCATATGTGTGGATACTTTGAATTGTACATGCGCAAAATGTGTACAATCATCTTGTTGACGACCTTTGTCTGGCCATCAGTTTGGGGATGGAAAGCTGTGGACTTGGTGAGCTTGGTGTCCAACATTGACCAGAGGGTGGACCAAAATGTACTGAGGAACCTATTATCACGATCTGATATGATAGACTGTGGGATCCCAAAGTGCACCCACACTTGTTCAAAGAAGATTTTAGCAGTGGCTTCTACTGTGATATTCTTCTTGCAGGCCACCATAATGGCCATCTTTGAGAATCTATCGATGACCATGAAAACACAGCTGTTTTCATGCTTAGTAGAAGGAAAGCTTGAAATGTAATCCATGGAGATGGATTCCCAAGGTCGACTAAGGATAGGTAGCGGAGTATAGAGCCCTTGCTTCTTGATGGTCGGTTTGGCAATGGCGTAAGCAGTGCAGGATCTGATGTACTTCCCGATATCCTGTCGAAGGTTCGGCCAATATAAATACTGCTGCAGTACTGCCACTATTTTCTCATCCCCAAAATGCCCAGCGACTCTACTATAGTGTGCTTCCCATATCATCTTGGCACGCTCGCTTGAAGGAACACAAAGGTGTCCCAAGTGACATAATATTGCATCTTGGAGGTGAAAATTTGGAACTTGCATACCCCCCAAGAGTGCCTTGTATGTGTAGCTAAATTCTAGATCGCTTTTGTAGAGAAGAGGCCAATTAGAAGTCTCATGCCCACAAGTGTTGAGAACGGTGGTTATGGCCATGATCGGTGGTCGGCTGAGGCAATATGCAACATTATTGGTGCTAACCTTCTGTTGAGTCCCGAATTTGCCTCTTTTCCATACACTTTTCCATACCTTTTTCACTCACCTAAACCTCCAAAATTGTCAATATCATGTGCAAAAGGGTATCTAACATGGTTTTTAATTATGTTTTTGTGTTTTCTATTTGATCTAGATTTTGTTCATACAACTGCGAAAACTTGCCACTTTCCGCAGCTGCTGCAACTTTCCGCAGCTATTTTGTGGAAATCTATGCTACAGGTGTCTACAAAGGAAACGAGCCACATGGGCAGGCTAGGAATGACGAGGACATGGTTCGTGTCCTATTGGTTCAAGTAAATTCGTCAAAGGAAGCCGCGGTCAAAGCCATCCACGTGGAAGTCAACTATGAAGTTTCATGTCGGCTGGACTCTGTTTCGTGGCATATAAACATCCATACGGCCGTTTCTAAGCTCGCGGAGGTTAATTGACATCTGTGCAAAGTTCTGGAGTTGAATTCAAGCATCCACCTTCCATAGATCCGTTTTCCAACATGGCCATACTCCTATATCCGTGGTCGTAGTGGTCTACGTGCTGGCTGCTATCATAAACTTCAGGAGACAGTTACAGTTTATTGTTTTATATAGAGCGTTTGCATACGCACGTAGAGTTAGTTGTGGAGTTGTTAGTTGATAGTTGATGTGCGTACTCTGTTATGTTTTATTTGTAGTGATTACGCTGCCTTGAGCCGTAATACTACCAGTCTGTAATGAACTGCTTTTTAATGTGAGAAAACGTTGTTTTACAACTTAATTCGTGTTTGAGGATCGTACCAAAGCTGTGTAGAGGGCCCCTGCTCAGCCGAGGTTCTGTGTATTAATGTATATATATTTCATTTCATTTCTTTAAAAAGTCATTGTATCATAATCCATTACATGTCCATATTTCATAGTTGTTTCATTTCTGTTTATACATTTCTACAATTTCCATTGCATTCCTGTCTTTCATGTTTTTATGATTGTTAAATCACTGATCAGTTTTCTTGTGCAGGTTTTAGGTAGACAGCCCGGGCATTTTCATAGTATTTTGGCTAATGATATGAAACTAACATTATTCTGCTGCTAGTTTGCTTTTCATAGCTTTTGTTTAACTTCAGTCTTGCTTTGTACACTTCAGTTTTGCTTATCTGATTCAGTAGTTAAATTTAGATATATTAAGTTGCTCATAGCGTCTTCAGTTGCCTCCGAAAGCCACAGCTGGACTGATGGTGAGGGACTGCATGATGAAATGTGTAGTTTAGTATTAGTTTCTTTTCTGCAAATTTAGATATATTAAATCATGTATGACATCTTCAGTTGCCTCCGAAAGCCACAGCTGGACTGATGGCGAGGGATTGAATCATGTGTATATGGTTTAGTATTAGTTTACTTTCTGCAAATTAAATAATCAGTTACACAAGTTGTTTATGATTACTTCCGCAAGTCATAGCTGGTCTAATGATGAAGGGTCAGAAAATGAATTGATGTAATCTGATTTAGATTTATTTCACTGCAATTTTGAATTTCCATAAGCGTAGTTTCTTTTGTGTTCAGTTGGCAGCAAGAATAGTTTAGTTTTCATGTTCACTAGTTTCCTGTTTTGATTCATTAGATTAGCAGCACCTTTTCATTTCAGCAGTACACTTTTACTTTCTTCTAAGTCTTGTCATTGTAATTTCAAATTTGCTTTTAAAGTTTCAAGATTGGTAAATCATTATAGGGGATATCACTTCCTTGAACAAATATAACCAAGCTTGTTTTTCATTTTAGAATTTCCATTTCACCTTAGAAAGACCAAAAACGACAAAAAGTTAAGAAAGAGGTTATCTTGCACATATAGTGCGCCGCACTTCATCGGCTTACGATTCCCGGATTGACAAATTAAATGCAGCAATTTAGGACACACTAAATTGACCAAACATTTTGGCGCCGTTGCCGGGGAAGTGTAACTAGGTAGCCAATTTCTTAAAAAAAAAAACATAAAATCATAAAAGAAGGGAAAAATTGATAACTTCTTGAAGTATGCTCTCCTCTTGCACCTAGTGTGATCTGGAGGATCAGAAAAGAGAGTTATTGGTTTAGTAATTTCTTAAGTATGCTCTCTTCTTGCACCTAGTGTGATCTGGAAGATCAGAAGAGAATTATTAGCCCAACTTTTTAAAAAATAAAAAATGACATGCATAGAGCAAGAGATTCTAGGGGAAGGTTTATAGCTAAAGCCAAGAGTTCGATTTTCACAACTCCATCTTCTTCAAGGCATAGACCAGATTCACCACCATCTACCCCTAGCCTTAAGATTTTTGGAAGTCAAGGAACAGCTGAATTAGAGGATTCTCCTATACCACCTACTAAAACCCACTTAGAAAACAAAGAGACTTTCTCTCATCCTTCCTTGGTAGAAGAACTAGAGGAATATAAGGACTCTAAAGAAACTATCATGGCAGAGGAAGTAATAAATAGAGGTGGAGATAGAAGAGGAGGAGATAATGAAGATAACAATGGTGAAGGAAATAACGGTAGAAATAGGGACAATTTGCTTGGATTCCCTATAGTTGATGAGGAAACTCATGCAACAATGAAAAATATCTCACCATCTATTCTCCCTAAATTTTATGGATTACGAAGTGAGGATCCTGAAACATTTCTGTTTGAGTTTGAAGTAGTGTGCCGAACTTATGACTATATGGAAGATTCTCAAAAAATCAAACTATTTCCTTCAACTTTGAAGGGATCTGCTTTGAAATGGTTCATGGGATTAGCCACTCAATCTATCAGGACTTGGAATGATATGAAACAAAATTTTTTGGATAGATACTTGGATTATTGTATGCCCACCAATCACAAGGATGAGGTATTCAAAATGATGCAAAAAGAAGATGAAAATTTGGAAGAATTAATTGAAAGATTTCAATACAACTTGAAAAGAGCAAAGATGAGCAACTTAGATAATGAAACCTTGAAAGCCCTCCTATTAAAAGCCATTAGAGATGAATGGATAGACATTTTAAACATGATGGGGAAAGGAGACATCTCTCAACTTCCATTTCATGATATAACAGAACTATGTATCCATCTCTCAAGGGGAAAATCTAAAACTGGAAAAGGGCCTAGGGATTCTTCTCTTATTAGGGCTACCAAATCTGCAACTGGATCAGTAAGTAGGGCAGAGATTGGTAATATGCTTGATGAGTTTAAAACTGATATCTTAGGGAGTCTTAGTGAACAACTAGACACCCTTAAAATCCAAAAAAAGCAGAAAGAAGAAACAGATGCTTTAGCCATCTTTTGTCCGAAATGTAGAAAGAAACATGCTTTAAGGGAATGTCCCTTGGATGCAAAAGTTGTAGAAACATGTATGATTTTCTCATAAAATCATGAGATCAAGGATTGTCCTTCAATCCCTGGACTCAAAGCTGTTTTTCAAGAAGATCCAAATTCAGTAGAATCTCTCTGTTTTGTCGCAAGGAGACCTTGGCAGGGACAACAATCTCAAGGGTTTAATAACCCTATGAATCTTCAAACCCCACCAAATTGGAATCCTTGGCAACAACCTTGGCCCTAACATCAAAATTCATATCAGCCATGGGTACAAGGGATGCAAAATCCTTATGGGAGATTTGCTCAATTTTATCAATATCCTCCATCTTTTCAAAATCAACAAGCTCCACAACTTCCAAACCCAAATCCACAACAACTTTCATCGTCATTCTACACAACAACCTTCTACAAAATAGCAACCTCAACTCATGCTCCATACCAAATAGATAGTTGTAATCAGTCTCTGCCTCACCAATGTCAACAACAACAGAATCTCAAACCACTGAAAGAAGAATATTGTTAATTTCCATCAAAGACGGTCTTCTCACCATGTAACAACTTTAATCCAGAAGTTTGAACCATTTCTATAGATTCAAGAGCAAGACACTAGGGATGACTCCTCTTCTGCTAAGAAGCCTCAGGAAGAATCTCTTCAAAATTCAAAAATTCATAAAGAAAAAGAAAAGCTAACATCCACAACTCCTATAGTTGAGCAACCTGTATCTTCATCTACACCTCCTTTTCCGGAAAGACTACAAATTGATAAGGGGGTGGAAAAACAAATCTTGTTGCCTAACTATGACTTTTTAGATGAATTGAAGAATGTTTGTATCAAGATTCCATTGCTACAAGCCATTCGGGAAATTCCTATTCTAGCAAAAACCATAAAGGAGTTGAGTTTCAAAAGACCAGGAAGAAAGCTAAAGGACACAAGAAGAATCCACCTGGTAGGTAAGATTGCAGACATTATGATGGGAAAAATTGCCATGCAGAAATATGTAGATCCAGGAAGTCCAATTGTCAAGACACATATAAATGGGATAGAAATTCCAAAAACATTGATTGACTTAGGGGCTGCTATCAACATTATGAGTAGACAGACTATGGAACAGTTAAAACTTCCTAACCTTCTTTTTACACCTACTTTATTGCAACTTGCAGATCGATCGGTTATTAAACCAGATGGTGTATTAGAAGATATTTCGGTCTCCTTAGATTCTTGGGAATATCCAGTAGACTTTATGATTTTGACTCCCAAAAGTAATCTAGGAGGACATCCAATTATCTTAGGAAGACCTTGGCTGGCCACAGCTGATGCTTTTATTAGTTGTAGATCTCGAGACATGTACATTTCAAATGGTAATTCGACAAAGAAATTCAATTTGTATCCTCCCGCAAGAGCAATTACAGAAATAGGAGATAATGAATGGGTCGATGATGAGAACACTATACAACCTATCTTTACCATTTCTGAAATTAGTGAGGATAGTCAAATTCTGAACACATTAGAAAATTTTGAGGTAACTTCAGAATATGACCCCACACAATTTCAGTTGGAATCTGACATAGAATATTTATCATCAAGACAAATGTCTCTCTACTCTATGGAAGAGTTTGGTAATTCTGCTTTTGAGATTTTTCCAAAAAAGACATTGAATATCAATAAACATCTGGAGAAGTCACAATAAGAAGAACTAACCAGAATCTTGCAAAAACATTCTACTGCATTTGCATGGGAGTATACTGACATGAAGGGTATTGATCCTAAGACTTGCATCCATCATATCTATATTGAGGAAAACAGTAGACCAATCAGACAATCTCAAAGAAGGATGAATCCAAATCTTAGGGAGATAGTGAAAGAAGAGCTCCAAAAACTTCTCAATGTAAACTTCATTTATCCAATTTCAGATAGCCGATGGTTTTCTCCTTTGGTTATAGTACCTAAAAAGAATGGTAAATGGAGAGTATGCATTGATTACAGGGAGTTGAACAAAGCAACTTTGAAGGATCACTTTCCTTTGCCTTTTATTGATCAGGTATTAGATACATTAGCAGGTAAAAAGTACTTTTCATTTTTTGGATGGTTTTAGTGGTTATAATAAAATTCAGGTAGCACCTGAAGATCAAGATAAGACCACATTTACTTGTCCATGGGGAACTTTTGCCTACCGAGTGCTTCCTTTTGGGTTATGTAATGCACCAGCAACATTCCAAAGAGCAGTACTAGGAATTTTTTCCGATCTAATCCATGATTGTGTAGAGGTTTATATGGATGATTTTACAGTTTATGGTAATTCATTTGAAGAGGCATTAGAAAATTTGGAAAAAGTCCTTATAAGATGTAAAGAAACAAACCTTTCATTAAGCCATGAAAAATGTTTTATGATGTTTAATGAAGGGATTGTTTTGGGGCATCATATTTCAGGAGACAGGATTAAGGTTGATAGATCAAAAGTCGAAGTCATCTCCAAGTTGCCTATTCCAAATTGTCAAAGAGATGTTAGAAGTTTTCTAGGATTTACTGGTTACTATAGAAGATTTATAGAAAACTTCACTAAAATAGCATCTCCACTCTTCAAATTGCTTACAAAAGACTGTGAATTTAAATGGGATCCCGATTGTCAATCAGCCTTTGAAACTTTGAAAACAAGAATATCTGAAGCACCTATCTTGAGAGGACCAAATTGGAAACTCCCTTTCCATATTTCTACGGATGCTTCAGATACAGCTCTAGGAGCTGTGTTGGGTCAAAAATATTTAGTTCCTTATGCCATTTATTACACCAATAAAAATTTGACTCCCACAGAGTTGAACTATACTGTGACTGAAAAAGAGTTTTTAGCTGTTGTTCATGCAATTAATAAGTTTAGACATTACATAACAGGCTATGAAACTTTTATTCATACTGACCATTCTGCAATTAGATATTTAATGAACAAACCCGTTACTAATGGCAGAGTGACAAGATGGCTTTTACTTTTGCAAGAATTCAATATTACTGTGTTGGATAGACCAGGAAAACAGAATACAGTAGCTGATTTCTTGTCTAGAATTCAAAATACTAAAGAAGATTCTCCTGTAGAAGATAAGTTTCCCGATGAATATTTGTTTGCAGTAACTATTAAGACCCCTTGGTATGCAGATATTGCTAACTATTTGGTTACAGGGAAACTACCTTCACATTTATTTCCAAGAGAAAAACGAAAAATTATTCAAGAGAGTTCAAGATATTCATGGATTTCTAACGAATTGTTTAAAACAGGGCCAGATCTTGTGATCAGAAGATGTGTCAGGGAAGATGAAATGCCTGATATCCTCAAGGCATGTCATGATGAACCATGCGGTGGACACTTTGTTGACAAAAGGACAGCCTATAAAATCCTCTCTTTAGGATATTATTGGCCTTCCCTCTTCAAAGATGCAAAACAATATGTCAAAAGGTGTGACAGCTGCCAAAGAGTAGGGAAACCTACCTTTTCAAATGAAATGCCATTGCAAACACAGGTACTCATTGAACCCTTTGAAAAATGGGCTTTAGATTTCATTGGACCTATTAATCCACCATCTAAGCAAAAGAAGTATATATTGGTTTGCACTGATTATGTTACTAAATGGGTAGAAGCTAAAGCATTAGTATCCGCTACTGAAAATTCAGTTGTTCATTTTCTTTATGAGGATATTTTTACTCGCTTTGGTGTTCCAAGAGAAATTGTGACAGATCAGGGGAGCCAATTCACATCCAATTTGGTGGAAAAGTTGATGGAAGAATACAAAATTAAGCACAGAAGATCTACTCCTTACCATCCACAAGCAAATGGTCAAGTGGAGTCCACAAACAAAGTTCTTGAAAGTATCATCACCAAAACTGTTCATCTACATAGAAGAGATTGTGCAGAAAGGCTTCCAGAAGCCTTGTGGGCCTACAGAACTACATGGAGGAATACAACAGGACATTCTCCCTATGAACTTGTTTATGGGAAAGAAGTCTTGCTCCCCATTGAGTTCCAAGTCAAGAGCTTCAAGATAGCAGTTCAGTTGGGGATGGACTTATCAGAAGCCCAAAAGCATAGAATGGAGCAGTTGAATGAGCTAGATGAGATCAGACAAGAAGCAATTCTAAGAACTGATCTAGTTCAATATCAAAGAACTAAATGGAATGACAAATATATCAAAGAGAAGAAGTTTCAAGAAGGAGATTGGGCATTGTTATTTGACTCCAAGTTTAAAGATTTTCAAGGGAAATTTCAGACTCATTGGCTTGGGCCATATGAGATTGACAAGATCTTTAACAATGGAGCTGTAAGAATCAAGACCATCGATGAGTTTCAAACTCCTCTTATAGTGAATGGCCATAGATTGAAAGTTTATCAGAAGCCACTCTCTAAAGAGGATTTTGTCAAGTTGTTTCAAGAAAGTTCTGCAATCAGGCTGGTACAGAAGAATCCTTCTTCTCTACCAAGCTAGCTTTTGTTTTTCAAGTTTAAAAAAAAGAAAAAAAAAAAGAAAAAAAAAAAAAAGAAGAAGAAAAAATGGTATAAGCCTGAAAACCAATCATTGATTGGCAGTCTTATACAGAAAATATGGGGTGAAAATCAGGGACACCTGACACTCTATATTTTCCAAAAAATCTGTCTTTCATTTCATTTCATCTCACCACCCACTCCATTTCATTCCACTTCATTTCATTTCATTTCATTTCATTTCACTTCATTCCACTTCATTTCATCCATTCCATCAATAAAAATCTTTTTATGACCATTTTCACCTGGTCATTTGTCATTTGTTCATTTCTATTTCAGCCAAGTAATAGTTGTGTCAGTTTCCGCAGCTGACATCTGTTTCCGCAGCTGACTCCAGTTTCCGCAGCCAGAAGCAGATTCCGCAGCTACTACTACTCTGTTTTCAAAAAGAATGTACAGTTAGTTGTTATTTTCATAAATCATGAAATAAAATGCAGGAGAGGATCAATGGGATATTCAAGACACTAATGAAGATCAATCAGTTGAAGACCAAGGGCAAAAGCAAGGATTCCAAAGGTATGAATAAAGTTTATTTCAAATAGTATCGAAAACACATTTTTATGTAATTTTAAACTATGAGCTCTACCCATAACGCGCAATGATTATATTGACAGTCCCGTAACCTTCCACGATCTCTATGTTATCCTCTTGCATTTATTCACAAACGGTTTCATCATTGAAATTCCGACTCTCACTCATGTTCAAATATCCCACCGTAAATAATGAGACGTATTTGAGTTGACAAAGGACTCTTACAAGCCGCATAACTTCATAATCATTGATTGAAACGTGTTTATATTTATTACACAGCCACCAAAATTCAAAACGCGGCTGAATGCATTATACTTTGTTAACCTCTTTGTCGTGTCTCTGTCGTGTTTACAAAACCCCACTCTACTCATTCTCACTCCCTGTTTCACTCCATTTCGTTCCCTTTGCTCACTCTCACTCCCGTATATCTACCCACAGTCTTACTCCATTCTGTTTATGGTGCTCATTTCCATTTTATGATAACATCCCCACAATATTGTGCTCGATCCTGTGTATTCCATCGTTCCATTTCCACTTAAACCCTCACAGAGGCAAGCCTGTGAAGCACAGAGAAGTAAAATGGGAAAATTATTAAGGGCAGAGCCGAAAGGACCGAAGTTTATAGAGGGATTTCCACAAGCAAAAGAGATGTCGAGGAAAGCTAAATGGCTGCGTTTTATTCAGAAATTCAGGGGTTACCACAGAGAAGTTACAAAAGCGTTTGCAAGATCATTTGATGGCTCGGAAGCAGAAGTTGGAGACCTCAAGTTTTTGGTCAATGAAGCATCAATAGCAACAGCCACAGAGCTTCTTCAGAAAGGAGAACGTTGGTTCAAAAATAAAAGTATCAGTGATGAGGCATGGAGAACAATCCTCCGAAATCAAGGTATGGATATCACTGTTTTCAAAAGAGGAATCCCTGTGCATGCAATAAAAGATGAATGGGCCACTTTATTACTCATTGTTCGGAAATTTATCACATGTGAAGGCCGCTTTGGCTCTATGTACATGTATCATACTAGGATATTGATGAATTTCCTTGAAAACCAAACTCTCAATCTTCCTTATTTCCTATTCAATAGCTTGAAGAAAATGGCTGTGACTGTGCAAAAACACCTAGGATATGTAGAGCCTCATTTATATCACCATGGGCTTATAAAAATTCTGATTGAAAAGGAGCTAAAAGAAAGAAAAGATACATGGGAACAATTCCTAGTTAGAAACTTTTTTGAAGAACCTCAGGAAATTCCTGAAGGTAGTCCAATTAGAAGGAGTAGAAGAAAGAAAATGAATGTTGAAACCCAAGTTTCTCCTACACAGGAAATTCCCGCAGCTAGCACAGCAAAAAGAAGTAGAAGGAAAAGAACAGTAGATGAAATCCAAGATACTTCTACTACTACTATGAAGAAAACTGATAGAGAAGAGAGATTGGTAAAAAGGAAGAAGAAGGAAATCAAAACTAAGAAGCCAATAATACCAAAAGGGAAAGAAATTATTGAGGTTGTCCATAAAACTCCTTCTTCTGAAGAAGAAGATCACCAAATTCTATCTGAAAGATTAGTTTTTCTTAAAAAACATTCATCTCTATCCAAGAAGGCAGAGACAGGAAAACAAGAACAAAAGAGTAGTGTACCACAGCATGTGAGGAGAAGCAGCAGGCTTAAGGGAAAATTGAGAAAAACACAAATTAAAGGTCCTCATTTCATTGATTTGGGTGAGGAGACATCTGAACAGTCTCCAACTGACCATAGTCCATTTCAGTCAGTTAGTGAACCTGACTCCTTTCACTCCCAATCAGACAATGAGCATACTCCATCTTATTCTCAACAAAATATTGATGTAAGCTCTCCTCGACCAGATTTTGAACATAATTCTCCTTTGCAGCACTTTGGGGACAACCCAATGAAAAAGACACCAGAAGTAGACCCCAAACAACAGGAGGTATATGACTATATAGAATCCTTGGAGAAGGCAGCCACAGGCCCAAGTACCTCTTCTATTCAGCCTCATACATTGCAGGATGATTTAGTTCAGTCATTAAAACAGAAAATTTTTGAGCTGGAGCTTTTGAATCGGCATATCAAAAATGAAAACGAAACACTGAAAGAGCAAGGCAAACTAGACAAGATCATCCATGACAATACTATGTTACATTTGGGTATTTGGCAAAAGAAGAATAAGAAGTTAAAAAGGAAATGCCAAAAATTGAGCAGAGCACTTGTGAATATCAAATTCAGGTGCTTAATGAAGAAACCCAGAATGATGGCAGTACCAAAGAAGAAGAGAAGGGGGTTGGATGTGCTGGCTGAAGTATCAAGGCACATGAACTGAACAAACAGTATCAAATTTTGGTTGCATGAGGACATGCAACACCTTCACAGTGGGGGTATGTTGAGTCCCGAATTTGCATCTTTTCCATACACTTTTCCATACCTTTTTCACTCACCTAAACCTCCAAAATTGTCAATATCATGTGCAAAAGGGTATCTAACATGGTTTTTAATTATGTTTTTGTGTTTTCTGTTTGATCTAGATTTTGTTCATACGCTCGCTAAACTTGCTTTCACTTTCCTGAAATTACGTGAACTTTCCGTGTGCCTATTTGTAAATCATAGTTGGTGTGTTCAAGGAAGGAAACGAGCCACATGGGCAGGCTAGGAATGACGAGGGCATGGTTCGTGTCCTGTTGGTTCAAGTAAATTCTTCAAAGGAAGCCGCGGTCAAAGCCATCCACGTGGAAGTCAACTATGGAGTTTCATGTCGGCTGGACTCTGTTTCGTGGCATATAAACATCCATACGGCCGTTTCTAAGCTTGTGGAGGTTAATTGACATCTGTGCAAAGTTCTGGAGTTGAATTCAAGCATCCACCTTCCATAGATCCGTTTTCCAACATGGCCATACTCCTATATCCGTGGCCGAAGTGGTCTACGTGCTGGCTGCTATCATAAACTTCAGGAGACAGTTACAGTTTATTGTTTTATATAGAGCGTTTGCATACGCACGTAGAGTTAGTTGTTGAGTTGTTAGTTGATAGTTGATGTGCGTACTCTGTTATGTTTGCTTTGTAGTGATTACGCTGCCTTGAGCCGTAATACTACCAGTTTGTAATGAACTGCTTTTTAATGTGAGAAAACTCTGTTTTACAACTTAATTCGTGTTTGAGGATCGTACCAAAGCTGTGTAGAGGGCCCCTGCTCAGCCGAGGTTCTGTGTATTAATGTATATATATTTCATTTCATTTCTTTAAAAAGTCATTGTATCATAATCCATTACATGTTCATATTTCATAGTTGTTTCATTTATGTTCATACATTTCTATAATTTCCATTGCATTCTTGTCTTTCATGTTTTTATGATTGTCAATCACTGATCAGTTTTCTTGTGCAGGTTTTAGGTAGACAGCCCGGGCATTTTCATAGTATTTTGGCTAATAATATGAAACTAACATTATTCTGCTGCTAGTTTGCTTTTCATAGCTTTTGTTTAACTTCAGTCTTGCTTTGTACACTTCAGTTTTGCTTATCTGATTCAGTAGTTAAATTTAGATATATTAAGCTGCTCATAGCGTCTTCAGTTGCCTTCGAAAGCCACAGCTGGACTGATGGTGAGGGACTGCATTATGAAATGTGTAGTTTAGTATTAGTTTCTTTCCTGCAAATTTAGATATATTAAATCATGTATGACATCTTCAGTTGCCTCCGAAAGCCACAGCTGGACTGATGGCGAGGGATTGAATCATGTGTGTATGGTTTAGTATTAGTTTACTTTCTGCGAATTAAATATCAGTTACACAAGTTGTTTATGATTACTTCCGCAAGTCATAGCCGGTCTAATGATGAAGGGTCAGAAAATGAATTGATGTAATCTGATTTAGATTTATTTCATTGCAATTTTGAATTTCCATAAGCGTAGTTTCTTTTGTGTTCAGTTGGCAGCAAGAATAGTTTAGTTTTCATGTTCACTAGTTTCTTGTTTTGATTCATTAGATTAGCAACACTTCATTTCAGCAGTACACTTTTACTTTCTTCTAAGTCTTGTCATTGTAATTTCAAATTTGCTTTTAAAGTTTCAAGATTGGTAAATCATTATAGGGGATATCACTTCCTTGAACAAATATAACCAAGCTTGTTTTTCATTTTAGAATTTCCATTTCACCTTAGAAAGACCAAAAACGACAAAAAGTTAAGAAAGAGGTTATCTTGCACATATAGTGCGCCGCACTTCATCAGCTTACGATTCCCGGATTGACAAATTAAATGCAGCAATTTAGGACACACTAAATTGACCAAACACCTTCTTGTACTTGATGTTCAAATGAAATTGTTGCAGATATGTGGACCACTTCTGATGGCGATCATTCTGCAACTTCCCTTGTGTCTGTATGAACTGTAGGGGTCGGTGGTCTGTGTGGATGATTGTCTCCTTCCCCAAAATGTAATGCTTCCATTGTCAACAAGCCTGCACAATGGAATACATTTCTTTGTCATAAGTGGGATACTTTCGAACTGTGTTGAACAATGTATCACTATGATATGCCACTGAATGCCCTTGTTGAATAAGAACTACCCCAATAGCATAGTCAAAGGCATCTGTCTCGATATCAAATGGTTGTTGCAAGTCTGGTAATGTGAGAATTGGGGCGGAACAGAGGCGATGTTTCAATTCTACGAACACTTTCTGTTGAGATTCTGACCAAAATAATTTTTCTTTCACTCCTCCCTTGGTGACTTGACTCAAGGGCCAAGTGATATGAGAGAATCCCAACACGAACCTGAGTTAGAAATTAGCAAGGCCCAGAAAGCTGCGAAACTCTATTAGGGTGGTTGGGGCTGGCCAATCCTGAATGACTTGGATCTTGGCTGGATCCACATGCACCCCACTTTCATCAATAATGTATCCCAGATATTGAACCTGGGTCATGCCAAAAGTGCACTTCTCCAAATTTGCACACAACTTGTGTTGCTACAGTGTTTGGAGGACTTCTCGAATGTGGTGGAGGTGCTCTTCCCAAGTCTAGCTAAAGATTAGAATGTCATCCAAGTATACCAATACAAATGAGTTGGTGAATGGACGCAATATGTCATCCATCAACCTCATGAAGGTTGTGGGAGCATTTGTCAATCCGAAAGGTATGATGAGCCATTCGAAAAGGCCCTCCTTGGCTTTGAAGGCAATATTCCACACATCAGAGGGTTCGATTGGTACCTGGTGATACCTAGACTTCAAGTCGATCTTGCTGAAATATTTTACACCTTTGAGTTGGTCCAGAAGGTCATCAATCCGTGGGATCGAGTACCTATTCTGAACAGTGATCTTGTTCAGCACCCGATAGTCAATATAGAGTCTCCAAGTCCCATCCTTCTTCTTTACCAACATGATCGGGCTCCCATAGGGCAATGAACTGAGATGGATATGACCTTTCTATAGCAGCTCCTGAATCTGCCTCTTGATTTCATCATTCTCTAGAACAAAGCGCCTATAGATATTTCCATTATGTAGCGATGCACCTGGGGTCAGGTCAATGGGGTGCTTGACCTAACAGTGTAGAAGCACCCCTATGGGTGAGGTGAAGATGTCCCCGTACTCCTCCACAACCTTGTCCATTTGTTGTTTTCGTGCAAAGGAGCCATGTCTAGATTTCGTGGCCACAATATTCTTCTTGCCCTAGGGGTGGATCACCAGGAAAAAAAATTTCTTGGTTTGGGAAATGAGCTTACTACATTGTTTTACAGTAACCAAAGAGATAGTGGGAGGCAGTGGTACCTCTGGTATCCTGTACAACTTATTTCCCAAAGTAACAATAACAGTGCAAGGTCAAGACTCATACACAACATGTGGCTTCCACAAGTATGGCTGGCCTAATAATACATCAGAAACATCAATAGGAGAAATGTCACACAATACCTCATCCGTGAAGGGCTTGATGCTATAGGGAAGGCAGCACTGCTGGCTGACGTGGAGATCCCGTCCTTGGTGAAGCCACCCGATGGTGTATGGTTGTGGGTGTGTTGTGGTCGGCAAGCCCAACTGCTTCACGACATCTGCTGAAATAAGGTTCTTTTGGCTCCCATTGTCGATAATGAACTGTAGCGGGGAACCCTTTACCCACATCTAGGAGTGGAAGGGACGCTCTGCCTCCTCTGGATCTCCTAGTTCCTCCTTCTGGATCTTCATAGTGGAAATAGTGGCATTGGGCTCTGCATCAATAATATGATTCTCTTTGTCATTCCCCTTGTCAGGTTCTGATTCAGAGTTGGAGCATGCATCTGATTCAGAAGCCCTCATCTCGACCACCAGCAACTGCTTGGCCTGACACTCGCTTGTGTTGTGAGTGGAGCTCTTATGGAACTCACACCACTTTCTCATGTCCTTGTTTGGCTTCGTGGTGTTGTTCTTTTCTTGTGGCTTTGGAAAGTTGTCTTAGGTTGCATGCCTTGGCTTTGTCCTTTGTTTTGCGGTTTGGGGGCACCTTTCCCTTGCTTTTGATTTGCAAATCCAAATTCTCGCTTCTTCTATTTGAATTTCTGCTCAATCTTGGTAGCATACCGGTATGCCGTACCAAGCAAGGAGATGTCGAGGAACTCCATTTCTTCCTGAATGTATCTGTACAGACAACCGTGATACTTTAGCACCAAATTTTTCTTTGAATCTTTGATACCCAACTTTGTGTGTAGGGTATGGAACAGATTCGTTAGCTCATGCACATCTTGATCCTTTTGTTTCCGCAGTGTGGTCCATTGTATGTACTTGTCCTCATAACTCCCCATGGGATAGTATTGTTCCTTGATGGCATCTCAGAAATAATTCTAAGTGGGTACTGCTAAGAATAGAGAGGGTTCTGTCTCGTCCTTTTTCTCACAGTAGGTTTCCCACCAGTCCTTGACATGGGGGGTAGCTTTGAGGAGTGCAAAAGTAATCTTCTCTCAGTCAGAAAAGTCATGAACTGAGAAATATCCTTCTAATAGATTCAACCATCTATCTACAACATCTGCATCTATTTGACCCTCAAATATGGTAATGTCAAAGTTTACTTGTACCTTAAAGGGAGTCGCTCCTCTAGAGTGGCTGTTGGATGCAGATGTGCTACCGGTGGGCAGTCGTTGAAGGATCTGGACAAAGTTATCCATCATCGTGTTCCTTTGTTTTTCGAGGGCCTCCTCAAGCAATATTTTGATAGGATCTCCTGCTCCCTCATCTTTCTTTTTGTCCCCCATGGGCATCTGTCGGGGTTTGCAAGGTTGATCTTGCAAAGGTTCCACTAGATCGAGCCCTAACTCCTTATACCCCTACCTTGTTGGGGACATGCAAAGAAGGATTGAGAAAAAGCAGACCGATCTAATACCATTGATTCGGATTTATGCAAGAACACAATAAAATACATAAATAACCATAAACATATAAATAAAGTGGAAATAAGGCTTCATTTCATTAATATCAAATCACAGAAATATGCTTACAAATATGATGGAAATAAAATAGCTAGGGTGCTAGTAGCGAATCTTTGAGAAGAAATGTGGTAGCTATAGACCTCTGAACTATGTTACAATGAGGCTTGATGGCCTATTTGTTATGGAGAAACAATGGAGAACTCTAAATGTCCAAAAACCTAACCCTAGGAGATGAAGTGCCAAAAATATGGGCCCCGTTTGGGTAAATTGGTGTTTCAACTTCTTGGAGACGTAACTTCGGCATACTATCTCCATTTGGGGCCTCAAAACGGCTTCGGAATTTCAGGACCCAAAAAACTGCTAAAAATAGTAAGTTGTGAAAAACTGAAAGAGACAATGGTGGGGCCCCAAGCGGAATAGGCGGTTGCCCACCGATATCCACCTAGATCAGTTCTACACCTAGATTGCTGCTCTTGTCATGCTACCCTTTCTCACTCTTCATAACATTCGATCATGCATTGATTTTTATCTTGATGAATATATAATACCTGCAAAAAATCTTCAATGAAATACCCATGACATGATAATATCAAAACTTACCTCATCCTACAAAGCATATGTCAGTGCTAAACAAAAAGAGGAAATTATAATACAAAGAAACTAATGCAATTAAGGTATGAACATGGATATACAGAATATACTTATCTAGAGCTTACCTATGCTGCACCTTGCTTTGCTTTGCTTCCCTAGAATGTCTGGTCCTTTGTAGCCCTTGACAACACATGATCTAGCTTTTTCTTGCCTTCTAGGAGCTCGATATTGAATCTGGTCTATCTCTGTTATTTTAGATCCCCAATATGTTATTTTCAGTCCTGTAGTATTCCTCCAAGTCTTCTTTCCAATGCCACATGTTTGACCCAATTTGGATTCTTCAAGAAAAAGTTATGCCCAATCTCTCACAATGACCTAATTATGGAATGGTTTAATGGAGCGCACTTGTAGGGAGTGCCACGTGTCACTATTTCTTCATTCGACTCTAAAATTGATACAGAGAAAAATACAGTCCATGCCCTATCCCCAATGTTTTACAGAATTCCAATCTGATACTCAGAGAGAGAGTTATGACTATTTTCCCAAGGTCGCTTCTTTGAGATGAAGTTCAAGAGCCTGCAAAAACATTGACTTATACATATCATGTCTCCGAAAATATTACACACCTTGATCTAAAATGTTTATAGGAGCTTCCTCGGGATTTTGGTTTCACTTCATAAAAATTTCAGCTTCTAAACCCTCGTATAAAAAATGTTATAGCGTAAATTCCACGATGACCTATTTCAGGTAGCGAAATCCCTACATGAGGAGTATATGAGGATCAAAATTCATATAAATGCTTAGGTTGAGAGGGGCTTCAACAAGTGAATGTGGGAGGGATTTTAGGAGCTTAAAAATTATTAATTAATTACTTTTCAATGACCCATGCCATAACCCCATGGGGTTTTAGCCCACTAACTGGGGTTAAAAACTTCAAACATGAATATCTCTCAAACCGTGAAGAAATACATGGCGTGCTATATATCAACAGAAACATCTCGACAATTAGAAACCATCAAAAATATTCTTGACCCAGAATATAGTAATTTTTTAGGTCAAAATTACCATGCAAGATCAGGGTAGCCCCTGGTGCTGCTTGGGTTGACATCAATGACAACCACTGATATACAATCTCCCCCTTTGGCATTGATGGCAACACAAGAACTTGCCCTGCAATCATGACACCTCTTCCTACAACGTTCTCTCCCCCTTTGACAAAAATGGAAAATGGTAACTCCCCCTGACACACAACCATCCTGCGCACTTGTACACACTTCCACTCCCCCTTTATATTCTGAATAAGAACAATCTAATGAGAACTTGGGAGAATCCCGAGCTTCTGGAAAATATATTCAAATGCTTCATGAGCTAAAGGTCTAGTGAAGATATCAACGATTTGTTCTTTTGTACCAACATACTCAAGTTTGATATTATTTTCAGCGACTTGTTCTCTAACAAAATGATATTTGATCAGAACATGTTTTGTTTTCGAATCCATGACAGGATTATTGGAGATGCTGATGGCACTGGTGTTATCACAGAATATGGGAATAGGCTCACTGAATTGTACTTGAAGATCTTGCAAAGTTTTTTTTATCCAAAGGACTTGAGTACAACATGCTGCCACTGCAATGTATTCTGCTTCCACTGTAGGCAGTGAGATTGAGGTTTGATTTATGCTCAACCATGATACAAGACAACCACCTAGATAGAATGTTGCTCCACTAGTACTCTTACGATCATCAACGCTTCCTACCCAATCTTCATCTATAAAGGCTTGAATAATGATATTGTTACCTTTGGGATACCACAAGCCATATTCTTTTGTTCCTTTTAGATATCGAATAATTATTTTGATGGCAATAATATGTAATTCTTTCCGTTCTGCTTGGAATCTTTCTACTTGTCCAACTTCTTGCATAACATCTGGCTGGGAGGCTATTACTTATAGAAGAATACCAATCATAGATTTGTACAACCTTTGATCCACATCCTTATATGAGTCGTCTATGCTCAATTTGCAACCTGTTACCATCGGAGTAAGGACGAGTTTGCAATCTTCCATTTTGAATTTCTTGAGCATTTCCCTTATGTACTTGGCTTGACATATAAATATTCCTTTCTCTTGTTGAGATATTTGAAGCCCTAATAAGTATGTTAGCTCACCAAGTAAAGACATCTCGAACTCACTTTTCATCTTTGTAGAAAATTTCTTACTTAGTCGATCATCATTGCTACCAAATATTATATCATCCACATATACCTCAACGATTGTTAAATTGTCTTTATCTATTTGTACATAAAGATTGCTATCAAAAATACCTTTCTTGAACCCTTGTTGACATAGATATCCATCAAGATGAGCATACCATGCTCTCGGAGCCTGCTTGAGGCCATATAGAGCCTTATTTAACCGGTAAACATAGTCTTCTTTTTCTGATAGTAGAAAACCTTCAGGTTGTTCGATGTAAACTTCTTCTTCTAATTCACCATTCATAAATGCTGACTTAACATCCATTTGGTAGACTTTGATTTTTCTTGAACATGCATAGGTGAGAAACATTCGTATGGCTTCCATTCTAGCAACTGGTGCAAATGTTTCATCAAAATCAATTCCTTCCACTTGTGCATAGCCTTTGCAAACCAATCTTGCTTTGTTTCTGGTAACCTGTCCATCTTCATTCAATTTGTTCCTGAACACCGATTAGTCCCAATGACATTTTTATCTTTTGGTCGTGGAACTAATTCCCAAGTGTTATTCTTCTTGATTTGATCCAATTCTTCAATCATAGCTGCTACCCAATGTTCATTCTAGCTGGCTTCCTCAAAACTACTAGGCTCAAAGTTTGCTAGAAAAGAAATGTGAGCTTGTTGTGATGAACGAAGTTGTCGACCTTCATTTATGTCACCAATGATTTGATTTGATGGATGCTTCTTTTGAATCCATTCTTTTGTTCTCTTTGGAGGAGATTCTTGTTGTTGTTCTGGTATATCTTGATGATCATTATTTACTTCTTCTTGGTTGATAGTTGCTTCTTGTTCTATAATTTTCTCTATGTCTTTTTCAGCCTTTGTCTCAAGTTTCAAAGATTCTAGATCCTCATCATTATTCGTTAGAAAACCATCTTCGTCAAATGTAATATTTATGCTCTCCACTATCTGTTTTCGTATTATATTATAGAATCTATAGGCCTTTCTTTTGCATGAGTAACCAAAAAAGAAAATTTCATCAACAAGTGATTCAAACTTACCCAAATTTTGATCTTCTCTTTTGCTATAACACTTGCTTCTTAAGATTCTGAAATATTTTACATTAGCTGGTTTTCCTTTCCATAATTCATATGGGGTCTTGTTGCAATTATTTCTGAGAAGACTTCAGTTGATAATGAAGACTGCCATATCAATTTCTTGAACCCAGAACTTTTCATCCAATTTTGAGTCCTTCAACATTGTTCTACCCATTTCTTGTATGGTTCTATTATTTCTTTCAGCAACTCCATTTTTCTTAGGTGTTTGTGCTATTGAAAATTGTCTTTTTATTCCATTTTCCTCACAGTATTGCTGAAATAATTTGGAAGTGAATTCTCCGCCATTATCTGATCTCAGAAACTTTATTTTCAAATCAGTTTCATTTTCGAACAACTCATTATAGATCTTAAAGCACTCAAATGCTTCATATTTTTTCTTTGCGAAACTGACGGCTGTCATCCTGGTATAGTCATCTATCATTAACAAAAAATACAATTCTCCAAGTCTCACAGGACCACATAGATCAGTATGTATCAATTCCAATGGATGTGATGCAAAGTGTTATTTTGTTTTAAATTGGAATTTTGTCTGCTTGCCGTGCCAACGAGCCTCATATAGTGTGTTGGAAGGTTTTGAGATTTTCGACATTTCCTGTACTGCTTCCTTTTTGCTTAGCCTAAAAATATTGTCAAAGTTTATGTAACCCATTTGTTTTTTCCATAACCAACTTTCATCTTCTTTAGCTAGTTGACATGCTTTAGTTGCTTCATCCAGAACATATATGTCGTTTGGAGCTCCACTTGCTGTAGCCACAATTTTACCATACTTGCGTTTCCTAATTTCACATTTTGTGGAGTTGAATAACATTGTGTGTCCTTGATTACACATTTTTCCAACACTAAGTAGATTATGATTCATGTTTTCAATGAATAGAACATTCTTGGCTAGAACATCTTTGCCTCCGAGAGTGATAGTACCTAATCCTATAACATTTGAAGATCCATCATTTCCAAAGGATACGGTTCCATCCTTCTTCTCTTTCAGAGATACAAATTTCTTTCTATCTCCAGTCATATGCATTGAGCAACCGCTATGAACATACCACACATCTTTGTTGTTTTGAGCCTTGAGAGTGAGAGCACAGTTATTAGTCTTCTTCTTCTTCCATGTTTGTTCGTTCTGTGGCTTCGAATATTCTTCTGGAGGATTTTCAAGTCTGTAGTTTTTGGTTATGTGTCCAAAGTTTTGACATTTGTAAAATTCCATATTATTTCTTAAATGTTCAAATCTATTGATGTTTCGTTGAGTCCTGGGAGGTTCTTATTTGAAGGATATCTTGGAATTGTATTGGTTCCTAGGGTACGTGCAACATTCTACGGCTTTATGACCAAATTTTCCATATGAATAACAATAGCCATGAAAAATATGTTGGTACCTGGATGGAAATCTTCATCGAGGAATCGTATTCCAAGGATGTTCTTGCGAATCTTGTCTAATGAATTCTACATGCATGTCAGATGTCATAGGTTCATTTTATTTTTATGTAGAAGGTCCCGCTTCTTGTTCTTTGTAACCAAGGCCAGTTCTGTCATTGTAAGATCGTTGATTATTGATGAGTTCTTCCAATGCCCTTGAGCTGTTGGCATAGTTTTGGACTGTTTTTCCCTTCTTCACTTCCTTACATAGCAATACTACTTCGGCTTGTAATGCTTCCCTTTCTTGGTTTCTTTTTTCCAACTTCTTTTGAAGTGACTCTTCAATACATTTGCATTCTTCAACTTCAATTTTGAGACCTTTAAATTGTTCTTCACGAGTATTGGAGCGGATCTTCTCAGCCTTGAGCTCTTTTATAAGCCTGATTGCCTCCTTAGAAAATTATTCTATGGTCAACCCTTCTTCTTCGTTGTTTGATGCCTCTTGTTTATTGTGTTTTGCCATAAACAATACTCTCTCATTTGCTTCTTCTTCACTGTCACTTTCTTCATCGGATGATGAGATATCTTCTTTAGAGAGGAAGTTCCTTTTGGATCCTTTCTTTTTTCCTTGCTTGTTGAATTTCTTAAAGCCTTTCTTTCTTTTTGAGTTTCCATCACTTCTGTTTGGACATTTTGCTGCGAAATGCCCAACCTCACCACAACCGAAACATATCAATGGAAGTTTACCTTTGAATTTCCCCTTACCAATTTTTAGTTTTCTCATAAAGTAAGCATATTATTCATCTGAAATACCTTCTTCATCATCTCCCTTTTCTTCACACTTGCAGGTGCATGTCTTTTCAATTGAAGGTTGTTTTTCCTTATTGGTTTTTTTAGATGCAACGAACGCAGTTTCTAGATGCGAAGTACCCTCTTCTTCATCAAATATCATTTCATATGCTATGAGAACTCCATGTAGTTCCTCTTTGATAAGTTTGTCCAGATTTGCAATGTATTATAAGATTGATACCTTTGGGTTGAATATCCCTGGAAATGTTGTTAGAATCTTTTGTATAATAGTCTTCTTGTCAACTAGCTTTCCCAATCCTTCTAGAGTGTTGGTTATTTCATCAACGTATTGGAAGTATGTAGCAATGTTTCCATATTTTTTCATTCTAAGTTGCTCAAATTTTTCTCTATAGATTTGAAGCTTTGCTTCTTTGACATTTGAATCACCAACATATATATTCTCAAGCTTGTCCCATACATTTTTAGTGGTTTTAAAACCCAACACCTTATGATAAGCAGATTTAATAAGTCCACTGATAATAATATTCTTTGCTTTTGCATCATTTACCAAATTCTCCTTACCTTATTCATCCGTGGTTGGTGTAAAGCCATTTTGAACAGTGTCCCATACTTCGTAACCTTGCGCCAAGATATAGACCTCCATTCTTCCTTTCCATAGTGCATAATTATTTTCATTGAACAAAGGTACACCATTCTTGGTATGCTCCATGAACTCCTTCTAGGTGTTAAAATTCTATTGAAGGAACCAAACTCTGATTCCAATTGTTGGAAACACTGAGAGGGGGGTGAACCAATATTCCTTTCAATTAGTGTTATTATAAATATTTCAGAGCATTAGTTAATCTTCAATTATTATTAGTGTTTGTACAATGATAACAGTAAACAAAAGGAACACAAATGCACACAATTTTTAAGGTGGAAACCCTCTCCGGGACAAAAACCACCTAAATGCTTTTCTAATAATTCTTTAATATTCAAATCCAATTGAAAATAAAGCTCCAACTTCCTAGAATCTAGAAAAGCATTCTTCTCCAGCTCCCACTCGATGGACGCTCCAAGGCCTGAGATTCTTCAGTAGTCAACTGAACGGATGCCCCAATACCCAATGAGCTAAAAATAACCATAGCACCACCCTACCACCCTATATAAGAATAAAAGAATAATGGACTCTCGTACCAGGGAAAATGGTCCACTTTACAATGATATAGAATGATGTAGAAGAAGAAGACACACTAGACCATAACCCCAACTATGACACAACCACCTAATGATGATCCTAGACCTCCTAACACTGCCTCTTCAAATCTTGGTAGATAGACACTCATAAAATTTTTACAATGATTCTTTTACAATGACTTAGTACAATGATACCTTTACAATGACTATATGCAGTGCTGCCCTAGTGAAGACTTCATGTGGTGAACTTCTTGTTGTTTTTCTGCACCTAGATTGCTGCTATTTTCATGCTACCATTTCTCACTCTTCAGAACATTATATTATGCATTTATTCTAATCTTGATGAATATATAATACCTACAAAAAGTCTTCAAGGAAATACCCATGACATGATAATATCAAAACTTACCTCATCTTGCAGAGCATATGTCAGTGCTAAACAAAAAAAAGGAAATAAGAATACAAAGAACCTAATGAAATTAAGGTATGAACATGCATATATAGAATATAATTACCTGAAGCTTACCTCTATTGCACCTTTCTTTGCTTTTCTTCCCTAGAAAGTCTGGTCCTTTGCAGCCCTTGACAACACATGATCTAGCTTTTTCTTGCCTTCTAGGAGCTCGATATTGAATCTGGTGTATATATGTTATTTCAGATCCCCAATATATGATTTTTGGTCCTATAGTAGTCCTCTAAGTCTTCTTTCCAATGCCATAGGTCTGACCCAATTTGGATTCTTCAATGAAAATTTATGCCCAATCTCTCACAATGACATAATTATGGACTAGTTTAGTAGAGCACACTTGTACGACATTCCACGTGTCACTATTTCTTCATTCGACTCTGAAATTGATATAGAGAAAACTAAAGTCTATGCCCTATCTACCACTTTTTACAGCATTCCAATCCGATACTCAGAGAGAGACTTATGACAATTTTCCCAAGGTCACTTCTTTGAGATGAAGTTCAGAAGCCTGCAAAAACACTAACTTCTATATATCAAATCTCTGAAAATATTGCACACCATAATCTGAAATTTTTACAGGAGCTTCCTCAGGATTTAGGCTTTGCTTCATAAAAATTTCAGCTTCTGAACCCTCTTATAAATAAATTTATAGCACAAATTCCACGATGACCTGTTTCAGGTAGCAAAATCTCTACATGAGGAGGATATGAGGATCACAATTTATATAAATGCTTAGGTTGAGAGGGGATTCAAAAAGTGAACGTGGGATGGATTTTAGGAGCTTCAAAATTATTAATTAATGAATTTTCAATCACCCATGCCACAACCCCATGGGGTTTTAGCCCACTAACTGGGGTTACAAACTTCAAACATGAATATGTCTCAAATCGTGAAGAAATACATGGGGTGCCATATATCAACAGAAACATATCGACAAGTAGAAACCATAAAAAATATTATTGACCCAGAATATAGTAAATTTTTAGGTAAAAATTACCATGCAAGATTGGGGTAGCCCCTGGTGCTTCTTGGGATAACATCAATGATAACCACTGATCAACATACTCTGCAGGGTTGATGGTGCCTAGAGTAGAAAGTAAGGCTTTCTTGTTGCTTTGGGAATGATTGTAATACCTCCAAAGGTGACATAGCAACAGACGATTGAGCTAGATCATCCACAATTCTATAGTTATGGGTTGCTTTGGAGTAGTTTCCTGCCTACCTAGTTGGTCCTTTAGCCATTTTTGGCAAAGGTTCAATGGGCATCTTTGATATGGTCAAAGGTGTTGTTGGTGCACTTGTACTAGCCCCTAATGCATTAGTGTCTGGTGGGGTATCGTAATTCCAATTTCATGTCTAAAAAAACATTTTTGTGCCAGTCATGTAGATTTTGTGACTGTTTTTTCCGGAATCGTCAGGAGTTTGTTGCTGCGTGCTAACTATCCCTTGATGGGGAAGGGCTCCTGCATGACTGTTTTCTACTGGGAGGATCTCCCTTGTCCATGGTTACTCTACAACTTCTTCAGTTTAGGGAGGTCGGGACAGTGGTGAGTGTAATGGCCATACTCACCACAGATCGAACAATAGTGATTTGTCTGAAGAATTAGTCTTTTTTTATGCCTTTGGGGGTTGTTAGGCTCCTGGTTCTGATTTCGGTTGGAGTTGCCTCCAGCCTGAGATCACAGAGTACGTTGTTGATTGTTGCCCCCGTGTCCAGGATTTCCTTTAGGCTTGTTTTTTCATTTTTTATTAACCACATTAGGAGGATAATTTGGATTCTATTGGTTGTATGGTTGGCAAGGTTTGTTTTAGGAAGGTTGCACAAAGTTTACCTATTCATTATTCTGCATGGGCGGGTCTTGTGCTGGGGACTAGGTGTATTTCAGTCCTTGGTTTGTAAATGGTTGTCGGTGGGGAGCTCTTGCGTCAGCATGTCTAGCTACGTACTGGATCCCTTGAGCTGGAGGATAGGGTCCTCCATGCTGATGCTAGTACAATGACGCCCTACTAGTCAAATTTCGCGGAGGCATGGGATGACTTTGGTAGTCGGGTTGTGGTATGTTCTGGGTAGAATAATACACATAATTGTGGTATTGAATGCTGTTTCTTAGGTGATTTTGGGTAAACGACCCAATTAAACTGTTTGTAGAGTTCGACGCACCTAGAAATTCTTTGTAAGTTTGCAGGTGCAGGGCATTTGGCAGGATATTGTAAATATACCCTGACTGCATATAGATCAACTCGAGCTATTGGGCATTACTGATGGCTTCCTCTTTGGATATGGGCTTTTGTTTCACCACATCCTTTGAAATCTCTGCAGTGGGAGTTTTCAGGAACATGTCTAACATAACTCGATCGTCAAGTTTGAATTTTCACAAACTACGATGATGCCACCATTCGTAGAGATGGTCCGAGATGTGGATGGCGGGGGTTTGCCTAAAGTGGGTCAATAATTCCATTCCGGAGTCGTGGTGGGTGGGTAACTGAAAATAGGTTAGGAACGCAGTAGCAAGGGAGATAAAGGTTCCATGTGCAGTAGAGGGCTTCTCTACATACAATTTCGTGACTATTATAGTTAGGGTGCATTGAAATAGTCTTAGTCGAATAGTATTGTCAACGATGCTGTTCGACGAACACCACAGGTTGAAAGTAATAACATGATTTTTGGGGTCTTCCGCTTGCTTCCCTTCAAATTTTGGAATGTACGAAGGGAGATTTATGGGCATGGGAGGCCATGTGGGGTTGTGTGCAATGGGGTCATTTGTCAACTTGGTTAAATCTTGTAGATTTAACGAAGCTAGAAAAGGTGACTGCGAGCTTGTAGTCATTGCAACTTGTGAAAACACAATGTTTTGGTTAGGAATAGGATTTTTCTGTGACGTATCATGCTGTGCGTTCACCCGGCTTCCTAAATGGGTAGCACTCCTCTGCCCTCTAGGGGCTATGGGAGGAGTGGTGTGTGGTGACCCAGTCGGGATGTTCACCAGTGTGGCATTGGGAGACCAACTAGGGTTCCCAAATAAAGATGCCCCAATAAAGGATGAGCCACTAATGGTGGCTGTGTTCCTTCTTTGACACTTAAATGGAAAAAGACCTAGAACCCCTCCTGGTAATGGGGGAGGTCCAAAAGATGTGTAGATTGATGAGGTCCCATTGGGTCTATTCTGGTGTCGAATAGGTATGGTTTTGGAAATATTTGAGAGGACAGAGATTATAATCAAAGAAAAATTTCAATCACATACATAAAACAAAGAGAAAATAAAATAAATCTTCCTTTTAGATTAATCCTATGTGATCAGTATATCAAAAAATATGGTTTTTTGTTGTTTGCATATTATACTAAAATCCTAGAAGACCTAATCATCCTCACATGCTCAAATTTAACCTTCCTTTGAGAAGATATCTTGCGAATGTTGGAACAATGTCCTGAAAGAACTGGCGACGCCCCCAGTCAACTGAAGAAAATCCACCAAGGTAAGGGTAGGATCTAATGCTTGCCTGCTCTATCACCTATAGGGAAAGGATGCCCTGATTTTGGCCACTAAGCACTGCCATTCCACATGAGTGTTTGAGTGTTGGGCTTCTTTGTAGTTCAACTACCAGTACCGAGTGTCAGACGGGTCAGGTAGCCCTAACTAATACCACACGCACTAGGCCTAAGCCTAACCCCCTCTGAATCGGGTCTCTGCCACGCTCGAGTTTTCTTTTCCGTGGGCTAATAGGTAGATTTGAAAGTTCCCTAAATAATCAACTTCTATGTTTCAATATGAAGACTAACCAATGCAACTTATTGGATGCCTACTCCCTTGGTCCTAACTTAGACTATAAATTCTTTTGTGGCCCTTGTGGGGAGAATTTAGGGAGTTTTGTTAAGTTAGTTTTAGATGTCTTTAATTTAATTAGGGTGTGGATGTGTGTGAAAAAAAGGTGAACAAGCACATATTTTGAACGTGTGGATATGCGAGGATCCTTTCAAAATCCCCTATTTAAACTATGTTTTGTTGTTCCTTGCTCAAAATAAAATCATGCGCGAATATGGGCCACTTTAAATCTTTCCTAGTTAATATAAATGATCAACTATAGGGAGATGGTGAGTTATTAGTAGAGAGTCTTCATATGCTTGCCTAGGATCACCCGAAGGTGCAAAGGCAACAAAGTTTACTTTCTCTTCTACTGACAATTTGATCCTGGTCCCGAAATCCTAGTGTAAAAATTGAACTAAACTAATAAATTTTATACTATAAAAATGAAAGAGATTTAGCTAAACCTGCGTGGATTTAGGCTACTTACTTTGGCTAATTAACTAGGTGTTTTGGTACCTAAATTTGCAAAACATAAATTATTTCGGAATGCAAGTTAATTTTCCTCCTACTTAAACTCTGTGTTAACTTTGCGAAAATCAACTTGAAATAAAACCAACACTTGAAGTACTAAAAGAAGCTAAAAGTGAGCTTTAAGAAGTTGCAGGGCACCTCAACCAGTGCTGGCAGATGTATTATGGGCTTCTCATCACTCTACAATAAAGAAAAAGATGGAAATAGTAGGAAAAATCCTAATTCTGGTTTCCACGCAGAAAAGGCTGACACATGAGTGAAGGCTATGAGCAAGTCACCTCTGAACACACGCACTGGGGCGTGTCTATCTGTAAGAAAGCCACACAATTTTCCTGCAAAGTAATATTTTGGGAGCTCTTCAGCTTCAGCCTATCACTAAGGGTGAATCAGGCAGTGAAGGAGAGAAAGGTGGCAGCTTCAACCCAACTCCTCAGCAAAGAAAGAGGTCTCTCCAATAAAGGCACAACCACATAAACTTGGAGATAAAATTTAGTGGAGTCACCAATCTTGTGTTAATGTGTTTGGCCCATGAATGTACCAAATCACACTTGATTAAAAGGGGTGGTTTTTCCCTCTTAAGTTATTGGTCATAGGCAGAAAATAGATGGAGTCAAGCAAGTTAGTGGAACATGTTAAAACATAAACCTAGTAGATAGAGAAATATCATGCATATTCAAACACAAAAACTAAACTAAAACTAAAAAAAATAAAACAAAAGCTATGAATAGAGTCAAACAAATTCAATAATCCAAACGACAGTGCTTACATCCCCTCTTATTGAGTGCTGGTAGGAATGAAGGATGAAAATTTTACCCACTTGCCAAGGGGCCCTTAGAACTATGGAGTTCCAAGTCCCGATGCAAGGATGTATTTACTTACAAGATACCTTGGCGCAAAGTCTCCCTCTCTCTACTATGGTGGACTGGAGTTGTTGGATGGCCAACAACTGAGTCCCCTCTATCTCTGCTCCTGATCACACACTGCTGGTATTGCTTGGGGAATTTCTGGCCAGCATAACAATGTGTTCTCATATTTTTCATCTCTTGGTGGCCTTGTATAGGAGAATTCAAATCCTCCTTCCCTCTCTTGGTACATTGTGGATGGTGACCCAAGACAGGAGGGTGATTCCATTGTGTGCCACATTTATTCCATTGTGTGCTCCCTTGGGGTCCTAAGGAGGCTTGGGCGACTGTCCTTAGGCGGCCTCAAGTGTGGGATCTGTTATCACTCTAAACTTTCCAAAGGTTTTTCTTGCGTTAAAAAGAAATATCAGAGGTAACTATCAACCACTTTTGGAACTTAAGATCTAGCCTTCCTAAATTCAGAGAGGGCTCTCCCTTAATGATTTAGCTTTGTTTATTTTAATAGATTTTAGGCTAGTATGTTTTGAACACCTAATCCTCCATGGGTAGGTGTGGAAGACGAAGAGTCACAAAGGAGTCCAAGTGAACTTGGAAGATGAATCCAAGAGTCACATTCATGTATTATAGATGTACATCTATGTGTAATAAATATGTAACGAATGTCTATCTTTCTATTGTGTTTGTTGTGTGTGTTTATCTTTCTCCATACACCATGTGTGTGTTTAACATGGTATCGGAGCTGATACGTTCATAACCAGCTCAATCTTGAGTGAGCCATTTGTTTTTATGGCCTGTGTATATTTGCAAAAATTCTGGTCTTTTTTGCAGCATTTAGAGATTTTCTGCAGCAGTCATTTTTGCCACATTCATCAATATTTTTGCGGCATTCAGAAATTTGTTTTGTGAAGAGCAGCATTGTGCATCTTAAACTCTGCAGGTTTTCTCACTGCTCATTCCAATTCTGAATTTTTCTCGCAATTTCTGCCTACTTTTAATTTCTGCACATTGGAGAGCTACTAGAAAGAAAATATTGTGGTGAAAAAGAAAAAATTCAGGGTTTTTTTACTGACAATTTCTGAAATTCTCTGCTGCTGGAAAAAGTACATATTTGAAATTTTTCTGTTGAAAATTTCCTGAAAATTCTGCAATTTCTGCAAAATTTCTGCAATTCCTGAAAATTTTTGATTTTACAGTTTTCTCAAAAATCACTCTGCTATATATATATATATATATATATATATATATATCTGCAACTCGGCCTTCAAGGCCACCTCACCTCTCTATGACTTGCACTCTACCTCATAGTCCACCTCTCGGCTCCCTAGGTTCTACCCTGCCCCCCTCACCAGCACTCTCAACCCACCTCACAACACTCTCCTCACACCACAGAACCCTCGGCCTCCACACTCTAAAACCCTCACACTCTACAGCCTACACTTGCCCCTATTCCTACCATGCTACCCAACCCCTCTCCTACAACACTCTCGCACGACCTCTCGGCCACCCCCCTTACACCCTCCCCTCGCTGCTACACTCTACCTCCCGTCCCCATCCCCATCCCCCTTACACGCTACCCCCCTGTCCGCCCTTCCCCTTCCCCTCACTCACCCTCCCCGCTTGCCCTTCCCCTATGGTCTTCCCACCCCCTTACACCACCGCTCACCCTGGCCCCTCAAATCTCCTCCCTCGGCCATTCCCCCGACCCCATCACCACTTCGTCTACCCTCCCATTTCTCCCACCCATCCACAATGCTCCCTGCCCCTCCCAACGCTCTCCCACCCTTCGGCCTTTCGGCCCCTCCACTGAAAATCTACTTCCCATAAAATCTACTTCCCACGAAATTTTTTAAATTTCAGCTTTTTAATTTTAATTTTTTTTTTTAGATAAAACCTCCCCCAGTAGTCGCCTCCCGCAAATATACCTTCTCCAGATTTATCTTCCTAGTAAACACCTCCCCCAGTTAATACCTCTGTTTTCCCTATTATTTTTATTTAAAAAAAATAAAATAAAATAAAAATAAATAAAATAAAATAAAATAAAATAAAAAAAACAGCAGAGAGAGAGGAAATGGCATGTGTAAATGGCCTATATACATCGAGGAGAAAAGATAAGTTTTGTATTATATGATTTATGGCATGGATAGAAGGGTGATTTTCTCAAAGAGAATGATAATGTGAAGACAAATATTGTAAATTGGTCATCATTTTCAAAACAATAGTGGCATTCATAGCTTGACCACACAAAGTTTCTGGCTTTTGGAGTTTCTCTTAATCTTTATTGTGAAATAGTACAGCAAGATCAAACATCAAAGTGTTTGAATCTCCTTCTTTTGTTGAGTTGAGTTGTTGTTGGTGTAAAACAACTTTTTGAAGAAGAGAGAAACCAGCTGCCTTAAAGGGTTATTGCACAGCGTTTTTTGCTGCACATTTACAAAATATTTGCAGAATTGAACTTACATTGTGAGTGGATATTGCTTCTTCATTCATAGTTGCAATCAGTGTTGGGAGTGTAACTTTGAATTGTTGAGAAATTGTTGATGTAAGTCATTGTTGCTTGCCGGTTAGACAGCCAAGTCTATACCTTGAGGTCCTCCATAATTTTAGTAGCAGAGTTGATTCTTTAAAGACATTTGTATTTTTGAAATTAAATTGAATCACATTGTAAACGAGTGCATTATCGGTTGAAGCTGACACCCTTTATTTCTTGAGCCTAAGTTTTTGAGAAAAATTGCTAAAATCAATGAGGCATTAGAATTGTTGAATAACCTCATTCATTCCAGTGTTCATGATATGGTAAAAATCAGCAAGAATGCTCTTTGTAATATTCAAAATTGTTTTCAAGATGCACAAGAAAAGATTGAGTTTTTGTAGTTGGAATATTAGCTTCAACAAGATGAACTTCAGAAAAATATACACTATTCTGAACCTGTTTCTGTTCAGAATATTGAGGAGGACTCCCATCAGCAGCAAGAAGATAAATTTGCAGTTGATTCAAATTCAGTTCCTTGTTCAAGAGCAGATTTACAGGTAGATGCAGCAGTTCAGTTTGCACTTCCCAAGCCCATCATCAGACCTTGGTAAGAGCTTGTCCACAACAAGCATAAAACTAGTCTTGGATATGACAAGGATGCGTCCTTTCATATTCCGAACTACTCCAAGCCCGTCAAATTTCAAAGTGCTGGATTTCTTTATGACAGTTCATCTGCACCTGTTCCAGATCTTGCTCTACTTCCACAACAACAACAACAACAAATTGTAAAATGCCAACATTGTGATCGATTTGGCCATATGAAATATCACTGTTTTGATCTTCATCCATGCAAGCACTGTGGTCGGCACACCCATTCTTCACACAGATGTTTCAGAAACAAGCCTCCTGCAAGAACAAAGATTCATTTTGGATGGATTGCTTCTTGGAAATGGGTATCAACAGCCAAGAAGATGTTTAAGTCACATGTCAAAAATTGTTCTCGAATATTGAACAATCTTGCAGTTGAGTTTTCGCCATCATCTCACCTTGTACCTGATAGGGGGGGAAATGGTGGTCATCTACAAGCTTCAAAGTCAGATCAAGCGAGCCTAAGCCACAATTCTTCATTCTAGATTTAGAGTTGTAGCCAGAGACATGGATGCCCATGAGTATGCCTTTGGTTGACTGACAGCCTTAAACCATCCATGTGAGGTTGACATTCTTCCTCTTTCAGAACACTTCCTCTAGTAGAAAACTTCAGCTTCTTGCCAGTTTTGGTTGAGTTCCAGGAATTGCATCAAGAATTCCAGTATTGGTGGTCATCCTTAAACCATCACAGGTTGTAGACATCCCTTCTTTTAGGTTGAAGGTCTCCCTTTTTATGAGGGAGGATTCCTGTAGCAGAAGCCCTTAGCTTCTTGCCAGTTTTGGAAGAGTTCCGGGAACTGCAATAAGCGTTGCGTTCTAGTGTTGGTGGTCATCCTTAAACCAGCTCTTTTTGACAACATTTCAGAGAGCTGATCTAGCCTAAGTGTTGCCATGCATAGTTTGTAGATTTGTATTACAACTCTCTTCTTGGACTCACACATACCCCTTCGGATTAAGGGGGGGAATGTTGAACACCTAATCCTCCATGGGTAGGTGTGGAAGACAAAGAGTCACAAAGGAGTTCAAGTGACCTTGGAAGATGAAACCAAGAGTCACATTCATGTATTATAAATGTACATCTATGTGTAATAAAGATGTAACGAATGTCTATCTTTCTATTGTGTGTGTTGTGTGTGTGTGTATCTTTCTCCATACACCATGTGGAAGTAATGATTTAGATGAATAGGTTCTTATCAAATTTCCATTGGGCTATGCAGTAAAAGTGCTTTGAAAGAGAACTGAGTGAAATTATAAGGAAAGTGTTACAGGGCAAGATAGGTGAGAAATATCAGATCTCAAGGCTGAATGGTGAAATGGTTTTTCAATCGAGATCAAGGAGAAATTAAGAATCCCTTAAACTAGATAATGAAGAAGGACGAAGGAGTCAATCAGGATCAGAGAGAAATGAAGAATTCTCTAAACCGGATATAAGAAGAAAACATAGAAATGCATAACAGTTAAAAGCAGAGTGTAATTTAAACAAATTTTGCAGTAAAAATCCTGTTATAACATTCAAATTTAGAACACATATAAGTTTATGGAATACTTAAAGAAAGAACATGAACAATTGAAATTGTACTTCATTGAGATGGCTCATCACATGAATCCTGTAAATAAGTTTCTTTGTTACTGGTTCAATCTGTCGACTGGAAATTGGTACAATAACCCTTTGGCAAGAGATCAATCAGCTAACAAAATGTTCAGAAGTCGACACTTGACCAACCCTTAACACTTCGAATGATGAATTATTTATACAAAACATTACAATAAATATATTGTCAACTAACTAGGATTTATTCTAGGAAAATAAAATTTCTTTGCAAAAAGATAGTGACACCTTCTAACTAATTGAAATCTGGCGCTGATTATTTGATGGCTGTTACTTGTTTGTTTTTTTCATGATGTATGTTTCATCTGTCTTCTTTCTTTCATCTGTTCGTTCCTTCATTTGTTTGCTCTTTTACTTTTTACAGTAAATCACACTAATTCTCTTATGTTTCTTCATTTGGAATTTTGACTTTCATTATCCTGTGGTAAATTTCCTCTATTTCTTTGCCTTTAGTAAAAGGTGGGTTTTTACTGAAAAGACATGTTTTAACTTCATGCAAAATAAAAAATGTGTCATGGAGAGTAATTTGTATGAACTTTTTTGTTGCTAGTGTAGATGTATTATCCCTAGTACCAATCATTGTCTATGTTTCAATTGTCTCTTTCTGCTCTATTGCTATACATAATCTTCTGCTAAGTAAAATCCTTCAAATTCATATCCTGTGGGTCTGCAGTAAACAATTTGGAACTAGTATCAAACTGTTTATCCATCTCCTGGTTCTATTTATCACCTACAAAATAAAACAACTGTAAATGAAAACAAAGGTTTACAGGGAGGCGAGCAGCTTTTCAGTTCTGTTTGATAATGGCTTTGGTCTCTTTCACAAATCAACAGAGGTAAGCAAACGAATGGAATAGTAGGATTTCATATTTGAACACTTGGTGGTTTTTCTTATGGTGCGGGTGGTTTATTGTGGTGGTTTGTTTCACGGCGCAAATGGTTTATTGTACGCCTTGAAGTAGTTTGGTAGTTTGTGGATGGGGGGTGTGATAGAACATGGTGGTGTCACGTGGCAAGGGAGCAAGGGATTGAAACCACCCATTTCACACCCCTTTGTTTTTAAAGTTCAAACAGCGGGGAGTGCGAAAGGGATTGGGGATCTTTAGATTAGATTGGCTGTGATCGGGCAGTAGATGGATATGCGGATTTTCAAAGAGGTGGGGTCGGATAGTTGATAGGTGGAGGATTTTAATACAAAATGGGGTCAGGAAATATATATGTGAAGGATTAAAATGAGATCCAAGGGGTTTATGAAATACATTAAGTGGGATGTTAAATCATAATGTATCAGGAGTTTATATTAAGCGGGGGGGCTAAATGAAAAGTGGGCCCAATTTAATATTTTCCACTTTTAAACTATGTAAAAGTGGGTTTTGTTGTTTTTTTATGAAAAGGAGGAGTTATTAAAGGGGAAGGGGTTTTTCAAAGGGGAAAGGGATTTTAGCAAGGGGAAGGTAATTTAGGAGGGGAAAAGGGTTTTTAGGAAGGGAAAAGGGTTTTTAGGACAAGGGGAAATGGTTTCCAAAGGGGAAAATGGTTTTTATGATAAGGGGAAATGTTTAGAAAGACATTAGTGTTAGTATGAATCTTAATTGCAAGTGTACGAAAAAAGACCACTTTAGATATGCATAACAAACAACCCTAACAACAAAGATGACTGCCAATATCCTTAGATCTAGAATCAGGTGATCAAGATAAATGCTGCAAAAATCTAGATCTATGCATTAAAAGACATTAACCAGTAAATAAAAAACAATATTTACTCCATGCATCCAATAGACAAGACAAGAATATGTTAAATGAATTTTGTACTAATGGCACCTGGGAGGAAAACATAGAAGGATGTTACCAATTCTCCTCAATAGGATGGGTTCTTGTAAGTCCTCAACACTTTAGATCTAAAATCCCTCTCTCTTGATGGTGTAGAAAACCCAGAAAAAAAGTGGAACTCAAAGGGAGCTCACAAGAAAATAGTAGCAAAATATGACAATGATGGTGGATCAAAGTTAGACGAAAAGTATATATCGAGAGTGATCTCTAGGCAACAAAAGGTAGTGAATGAATGGAAAAACCCTTCTATTTATAACAAAATATTGAGTTAGTCTAGATATTGGTGCATAATTAAAATATTATTAACCAAATCAAGATCTAATTGTTATGGAATATTTTATTCTATTTGTTGGAGGGAAAAAGAATTTGACTTGGGTCAAATCCCTTTATTTGTAAATAATAAATAAATAAATGATTTATTTATTATTTTAAGGATGTGGTTGAGTAATAATCAAATAAATAATGATTTATTTAATTATTTATGAGTGATTTAGTCATATTTAACAAGGAATATTATTTAAATAAGGTTTAAATAATTATTCCCAGAAAATAATAAGATAAATAATGATTTATCTAATTAATTTCCCTGTTTTGGGTTAAATATAACTAGAAATATTAATTAAACTGTTGTTTAACTAATTATTCCTTGAGGAAAATCAAACAAATGTAGATTTATTTAATATTTCCTCATGGGGTTTTCTGTTTAGACCATAAACAACTTAATAAAGTTGGTTTACTAAGTTATTTTTCATAGTGAAAGCAATTTTACTTAGGGTAAAATTGGTCTTACATGGTGTACTTAGGTCCATCTAATAATAATAGGTTAGATGACCAAAATATGGTGCAACAGATTCCCCCCCAATGTGCAAGCGTTAGGAGCTAATCATATGACCGAAGTACGTTGTAAGAACTCAATCACTAGACACCGAAGAGGAAGTCAGAGAGAGAGAAATATGAGGTAGACCAAAGCGCTGAGAAGACTAGAACCTAAGGAGGCAAGACTTACAGGTGCGATAAGTCTCTTTTATGAGTGATTACCTGTGCTATAGGCAGCGTGGGAGGCATACCTATGCCCACCGAGACAAAGTACAAAGAATAATGTGTCTATTAAATAAGGGACTGAACAATATAGTACATGCTGGCATAAACATGAGCTAGATAAAAAACATGATAATGAATCCCACATACATACTATGCCTGGGATAATAGCCATGACTTGTACAATAATATCTAAGTACATGAGATACAAATACAACCCAGATGCCCCTGTAAACAGGAAAGGGCTCTGAAAATCTGACTGATACATGTAATAAAAAAGGTGCTGCAAGCGGCTGAGGCTGACATCATCAAATCTATGCAGTTGCATCGAAGGCTGAAACGAAGAGGTCATCCGAGCATGTGGGGGGCTACCTATAGGGCCACCCCCTCATGAGGGCTGAAATGATGCCGCCTAAATAGAAAAACCCACATTCTCCATGTAAAAAATGCATGTAACATTCATTCCCAAAAATAATCCTCAAATTGGGACAACCTCTATTGCAGAAGCTATTTCAAATGTTGATAATAATGGTTACTAACCATAATTAAAATACCCACTTTGACAAATTATTTGAACTTTGGATTAAACCCAAATCATGAATCATATCTGCTTTTACCAAACTCTTAAGTGTGATTAATTATGCACCGTCAATTCATTAATGCATATCCATATGCATTTCAACCCGAATTCTCACACTTAAGCTTTATTAATTGACTTTGGATAAAACCATATAATTTCGGCCCACATATATTTCAACCTTTATTACCCCGCATATCATAATATCCTTCGAAGCTTAAATTTGGTTAATTCCCTTTATCTCAGCTTTAATTCTATTATAATACTATCATAATAGAATTATCATAATTCTTTATGAACCATGCCACAATCTTCACATATCCTTGCGGAATCCCATTTAAACGAAACTTTATGTTATAAAGTTAACATAACATATTATAACTTACCATCTCCACTAATGCACATATGTCGAGGCTCTACTAAATCAAATATGGCCCACAACTACCAGCCATACATACCTTTGTACTGACGATCATCATCTCCATACATCCGACTTTGGTTTAAAACCAAAAGTTACCAACATATGTATGTTGGGAGCCACGGCTATCAACCAACTTACCTGTCCATCCATCAACGGTCATCGCATCATATCTACCAATCCAACGGCTGTCGCATAACAAGGATTCACAAGACTTAATATTTCAAATCTACGTGAAATAGCTGCTTTTTAGTTTCCATGTGTCCACTCCTAAACACTATCGCGTTCGATCAAGAAAAAACCACTTACCATCTAAAAGCTACACGAAAACCACTGGTTGGTTTTTCAAAATTGCCTTCACTGTTCATTTTCCATTAACTTAGAGTTCCACATCCATTATTCAACACTGTCCTCCACACACTTGGTAAAACATTCAAACAACCAACCAGTTCATGTTTCCGCTTCTCATTCCACTGTGCTATTAATAATTCTCTGCTTATCTGTGTTGGATACTCTTCCGCATAACTCCCTCCTGAGCTTCTTGTGTAGTTTAATGCACCTATCTCTCCAATTCCATGCTAGAATACGGGTTTCAAAACAATATGTCAATCAAACCCTTGGAGGTTCCCAAAAACACTCCTCTACTCCTCTTCTTTGTTCCAGTCCTGATCCAAATCACTGTTTGATCGGATGTGCTTTTGATACATATGGTCAATGTATCTAAATACTGAATTGAAAATTCAATTCCTCTGTTGTGTCATTGATCCTTTCAGTGATCGATGACTGCAACCTAATTCAGTCTTCTCGATTGTACATGTAACCCTTATTGCACTTTGCTTAATTCATGATTATAACCTTATCTCGGTATTTCCATCAAACTTGACAATGTTATACAGAACCACCATTCAAACCCTATACATACATGTATTGTGCCAAATCCTGATTCATAACATGAAATTATGAATTCATTTCTCTACACACAATCACACACTTAGGATTGAATTTTCTCTGTATATATACAACCCAAAAATTACAAATATTTCCTCTCTGGCCTGATATTTTGATCAATGGCCTTTCTGTCAATTTTCCCGTAGGCTTACAACAACAAACCCTATTTCTCTAAAAAAATTTCTACCTCTACTACTCTACTGTCTACCTGTGTTTGAGGCTTATTATTTTTATACAGAATAATCTAAACTAATTTAGGTTCAGATCCTCCATCATCTCAACAAATTCCTCAAAATCCTCAAAGTCCTAAAATCTATCCTTTATCCCTAGGGATCCTTTTTAATCCCATAAAATCATGAAATTGATTCTAACTTAAGATTTACAATCAATTCTCAAATCTCTCATTCCCTGTGGAATCTAAACTATCCTAATTCTCTCATGTTCTCCAATTATTCGAGAACATTTACAAATTCCTCTCAGTATCTATTCTAAATGTCACTCAAAAACATTAATAATTACATAAAAAACCAATATTCTTTTGAAAACACAAGACCCCTATGTCTATTAAAATATAAAGGATTTTATGAGCCTAATGCTCCTACATCAGACTCCCAAGGTTAAAAATAATCATGATCTCCTGATCATGTGCTTTTAATCTTTGACTTCCTGGATCCCATAGCTTGTTCTGTAATTTATCATCTATATCTGTTGTTGTTTGTTTCTTTTCTCCAGGTCTCCACACTTTATGTTGCTTTGCTCCACTGGCTACACTTTCACAGTCTATTACTTTCTTCCTTTTGCTGCTACTGCTTCTTTTCTTTCTTGTTGATGTCTTCTTCTGAGACATTTTCATCATTATCCTTCTTATCAGCTCAATTTCTCTGTCTAATAAATCTTCTATCTGCTGATTACCTTTACTCCTTAATTGCTGAACTTTTATTCTTACTACCACCCTGTCATCCTTACCCTCTTGTTTTCTGCAATTACTAACTTCTTCTAGATTGTCACTTATGACAATTTGTTTGTCTTCTTTCTTCAACAATTCATTTGACTGGTACATAGTATGCCCTTTACTACTATCTTCATCTCTTTGCTTTAATTTTTTGCTGTTGTCCTCTGAATTTTCCATCTCCACATTCTGCATTTCCCAATATTTAAATTGAGATTTCTCTTCCTGTTTTGAATCCTGATTCTTCAGCATAATTTCCAGCAATTTAATTTCTTTATTACATGGATTAAGTATTTCCACAAAATTTTCTTCCTTATCCTTTACTTGACTGCCCAACTGTGCCAAATTTTCTCCAACATTTGCAACAAAACCTGCATTCACAAAACAATTATCAAAATAAAAACCATAAGGCCTTAGTGCCTTTCTTTCCTCAGGCAACATTTCAATATGTTGCTCTGAAATTTCCTCTTCTATTAGCACATCAATATGCTGATTCATTCTTCCCAAAGAATTCTCTGAAGAATTCTCTAGACTATCAATAAGTCTCTCTTCCACATCATCTACTTCCATGATGTCTCTTTGTTCTTCTTCACTGTAGTGAACTCTGTCTTCTGCAATCTCTCTATCATACTCTAGGTTTTCCAGCAATGCAATTTCTTTTTGATATTTCTTAAGTACTTCATCATCACTGAAAATCCCTGCATTTATACAAAAAATTTCAGTTTGAAAATTACAAAGCTCAACAATCTCAACTGTTGCTTCACACATCAATGCTTCAAACTGAATCTCTTCTCCTTCTTTCACAAGAATTTCCTCCTGTGTTGTAACATCTTCAAATATAAATGCATCACTGCTTCCCTCATTCAAGAGACATTCTTCATCATTCCTTAATTCAGAGTATTTATCTTCTGAAAGATGCTCTCACATACTCTTGACAGCTTCAAAACATTGCTCATCCTCCTCTGCAAAACTTGTAATCACATCACAATTATTAGATTAAAAAATATAGGACTTTACATCCTCCTATTGATCTGAACTTGCCCAATATTTCAAGAAATCATCAATAATTCCCTCTTCATCAAGGTAAACTTCTTGTTGTCTTAAATCTTCACCATGATTCATAAGATCTTTCACAGATCTCCATTCTTCATCTGTACCCATAACTTCACTCTGTTCTGCTTCACAAATGGAAACTTCCATTTTCAACTCAGCTTTTCTGAGTTCTTCACATCCCAATTGTACACTCATCATCTGTTCAATTTTTCTTAGCACTTTTGCTAACTGCATATTCACTTGCCATTCTCTCTTCTGTTGTAGCCTCTGCCACTTCACTTTCTTCTTCATGATCCAACCAATTCTCTGGTTTTCTTCTATCATCATTTTCAATTTATTAAATTGTTCTCTTATCTCAGCTACCTCTTTGTCATATTCTTCATCAATCAACTGCTTCCTTATGCCATTTTCCTTGGCATCTTCTTTCTCATTTCTTCTGTTGTGGTCTCTCTCAGAACCTATGCTATATCTTCTATGACTATCAGTAGTCATCTTCTTCTCCATCTCTATCTTCAAGAGTTCTTCACTCATTCACAATGAGGTTTACTCAAGCCTCTGCAATAACAAGTCCTCCTTGTTACAACTTACCTCACCAATCCTTTCCTCTAGATTTGGTATTTTGGCAAGCACTGGTTCTCTATCTTCTGGAACCTCTTGAGCTTTCCTCTCTGCTCCTTCTAGGCTTCAACTCACTGAAACTTGTAAGAACACAATTGTCCTTTTTATCCAACCTCTGTTAAAATTCTTCAAGGTTCTTCCACATTCTTCTTCCACTTAGAATCCTTTACTGGATTCCTTCATCACTGCTCTTAAAGCTGTGATCTTCTTTTGCTGAGATTTTCTTCAACTGTCTGCAACCTGAATTCTGCAAACATAATATTCAAACCAGAGTTAAAATAGCACTTATCAACTCACCTTCAAGATCTCTGTGTGATCTTGTTTCACCTCTCATCTGCATTGTATCTCTATGTGCTACAATCTATGAGTTTCAAAGTTTGATTTATTTTTATTTTCTCCATCACACATGAATTCATTCTAATTCAAATTTAATTAAAACAAAACTGAACCTTCAAAGAGATGTTTCCTACTCTGATACAAAAAATGATGCTTCCTAAACAACGAAACCCACATTCTCCATGTAAAAAATGCATGTCACGTTCATTCCCCAAAATAATCCTCAAATTGGGACAACCTCTATTGTAGAAGCTATTTCAAATGTTGATAATTATGGTTACTAACCATAATTAAAATACCCACTTTGACAAATTCTTTGAACTTTGGATTAAACCCAAATCACAAATCATATCCGCTTTTACCAAACTCTTAAGTGTGATTATTTATGCATCGTCAATTCATTAATGCATATACATATGCATTTCAACCCGAATTCTCACACTTAAGCTTTATTAATTGACTTTGGATAAAACCATATAATTTTGGCCCACATATATTTCAACCTGTATTACCCCGCATATCATAATATCCTTCGAAGCTTAACGTTGGTTAATTCCCTTTATCTTAGCTTTAATTCTATTATAATACTATCATAATAGAATTATCATAATTCTTTATGAACCATGCTACAATCTTCGCATATCCTTGCTGAATCCCATTTAAACCAAACTTTATGTTATAAAGTTAACATAACATATTATAACTTACCATCTCCACTGATGCACATATGTCAAGGCTCTACTTAAATCAAATATGGCCCACAACTACCAACCATACATACCTTTGTACTGACGATCATCATCTCCATACATTCGACTTTGGTTTAAAACCCAAAGTTACCAACATATGTATGTTGGGACCCATGGCTATCAACCAACTTACCCGTCCATCCATCAATAGTCATTGCATCACATCTACCAATCCGACGGATATTGCGTAACAAGGATTCACAAGACTTAACCTTCAAATATACGCGAAATAGCCAGTTTTCAGTTTCCACGTGTCCACTCCTAAATGCTATCGCATTCGCTCAAGAAAAAACCACTTACCATCTAAAAGCTACGTGAAAACCACTGGTTGGTTTTTCAAAACTGCCTTCATTATTCATTTGCAATTGACTCACAGTTCCGCATCCGTTCTTCAATGCTGTCCTCCACACACTTGGTAAAAAATTCAAACAACCAATTGGTTCATGTTTCCGCTTCTCATTCCACTATGCTATTAATAATTCTCTGCTTATCTGTGTTGGATAATCTTCCGCATAACTCCCTCCTGAGCTTCCTGTGTATTTTAATGCACCTATCTCTCCAGTTCCATGCTAGAATATGGGTTTCAAAACAATATGTCAATTAAACCCTTGGAGGTTCCCAAAAACACTCCTCTGCTCCTCTTCTTTGTTTCAATCCTGATCCGAATCACTATTTGATCGGATGTGCTTCTGATACATATGGTCAATGTATCGATGACTGCAACCTCATTCAGTCTTCTCAATTGTACATGTAACCCTTATTGCACTTTGCTTAATTCATGTTTATAACCTTATCTTGGTATTTCCATCAAACTTGACAATGTTATACAGAACCACCATTCAAACCCTATACATACATGTATTGTGCCAAACCCTGATTCATAACATGAAATTATGAGTTCATTTCTCTACACAAAATCACACACTTATGATTGAATTTTCTCTGTATATATACAACCAAAAAATTATGAATATTACCTCTCTGTCCTAATATTCTGATTAATGGCCTTTCTGTCAATTTTCCCGTAGGCTTACAACAACAAACCCTATTTCTCTAAAAACCATTCTATCTATACTACTCTACTATCTACCTGTCTTTGAGGCTTATTATTTTTATACAGAATAATCTGAACTAATTTAGGTTTAGATCCTCCATTATCTCAACAAATTCCTCAAAATCCTCACCTAAAATATATCCTTTATCCCTAAGGATCCTCTTTAATCCCATAAAATCATGAAACTGATTCTAACTTAAGATTTACAATAAATTCTCAAATCTCTCCTTCCTTATGGAATCTAAACTATCCTAATTCTCTCATGTTCTCCAATTATTCAGGAACATTTACAAATTCCTCTCAATATCTATTCTAGATGTCACTAAAAAACATTAATAATTACATAAAAAACCAATATTCTTTTGAAAACACAAGACCCCTATGTCTATTAAAATACAAAGGATTTTATGAGCCTAATGCTCTTGCATCATGAAACATCTCACACACACCGAGGAATCAATGGTCCAATCTGCTGCATCATTGAACCATCGAGTATATGGATCTTAATCATGTTGTAAGGAGCTGGAGTTGAGAAACAATCAATTCAAAGGGCTATAAAGAGTCCCTTTGCCTGATCCGAGGCACCGAACAAGAGTGGAAGCTGGAACTAAGGTACACTTCCCTCTAGTATTGTCTTATGGAATAAATGATCTGATGTCGACAAAAGGAGGTCCACCATTGGTGAGGCAATAAGGGGTCCTCAACTAAGGCACGAGAGAAAATAGTAGAGCGACTGACAGACAGACACCAGGGGTGATGATGAAATGGGGGGTACTGAGTAGCGAACGGACGTTTTCTTGTTAGAGCATAAAGGGCATGGATGACCTAGCAGCGACTGACACAATATCATGAGGGATAGGAGATAGTGGGACTGAAGGCCATAATGTGCGACACGAGAGAGGGACCAAACAATGAAGGATGGAAGACTATAACGGGAAAAAGGGACTCAGGATAGAATCCATGGATGCAATGTCCGATAACGACGCTGGAGTGATGACTCAACTCGGATGCTCTAAACAAGGGTGACTCGATGGTGCTGCCACATAGTAAAGGTCCAATGGGGACCATATAAACATGAGTACATAATGGTAACTCACGACGAAAATCGACATGAGCGTGGACAAGTATGGAGGCAAAGTGGTGCCCCAAGTACAAGTGTTGCAAGTGAAGAAATTCGATTCTGAGGAGTGGTGAAGTGACGCTTCTTGGAAAAAATGTGTCATGGTGAAGTATCAAATCATGAAAAACTAACAGATACCCATTTGAGGGCTTGGTGAGAGCTTTCCAATGGTATAGACGGTTTTTCAAACTGAGCTACGGTTTGGCCGTAGCAGCCGAAAGAAAAATCAGGGGTTTCTCTTTTAATAAGGAATTTTCCCTCCAAATTCACTCATTTGCATGTGGAGCTATGATGAATGTAGAGAGGAGAGAAGGCCCTAAATCTTGCGGTGAGCGTAGCGGACAAACCGACCATTGGAATCAAGATCCATCAGTTGCAGGTAAGAGGCCTAACCATACTCTTTCATTTCAGTGGATTGAATGTTCAGTTTAGGTCCCTAGAACTCAGTAATAGACCCCTACTCTTCTTCACGACTGGGTCGCACTTTTTGGGGCAAAAACTGTGACTTGGGTAGCAGGTTTTGGGCAGAAAACTGTGACCTATCCCAGGATTGGGCTTGAAAAGTGCGACTTGACAAAGACGGTTTTTCCTGTGCTATTTTTTGGCTAAGAACTGGGTTTTTATGTTGAGATACAGTATTTCCTATCTGTACATTGACAAATATGATGATTTTGTGTAGATATGGCAGTATTACGGATCAACTGGAGAGAGAGAGAGACCTAGGCACATTACGATCAGAGATCCAGGAGGATCAGGGTGTCCGTAGTGCATTGGCTAGGTTTGGGGTTATGAAGTTTGTGGAGAACCCTCTAATGAGAGCTGGAGAGCCCTAATTGGCTTGGATTGTCAGCTATTGGGATCTGGACCATGAGGTCTTTATAGTGCAGGGGCACCGGATCGAGTTGACGGTCTAGGATATATATTTCCTGAGTGGTCTTCCACCACTTTGGATGTTTGGGAATACTCAGCCAATGTTACTGCGAGGGTAGAACATCATGGAGTTTGTAGAGCACCATTTTCATCCAGGTATCCAAGTCAAGGGGACTTAGATTCCCATCGGGGATCTAGAGAGGTTAGAGACCTGTGTTGTGGCCATAGCAGTGTTGCAGATCCTGGGAAACCAGGCACTCTAGCACATCACTGGAGGGCAGATGATGCTTGTGGAGGGTGTGTTGAGTGGGACCTACTATGGGTGGGCCTAGATGATGTTGTCGTCGTTGAAACGATAGTTGTCGCTATGTAAGTGGCAAGTGAACCATTACCATGCATATGGTACATTTTCGTGCTCGCTCTTCTTCAAGAAGATCTCGACACTTCGATCTCGCATACAGCTCCAAGATGGGGGCCCGAGAGAGCCCAAGATGCGCTGGTGGGGGCAACTACTATGCAGAGGAGGAGGAGGGGCAGTCGGATGGGTGTTCCGACCCAAGTTATTTTCTCATTGGGATCAGATGCCACTGTATATAGATGAATATCCATATAGTGGGATAAGTTATTGTGGGGACCTAGATTTACCACTGCCACCTGGTCGAGTATGGGGGCCTGATGGTAAGTGACAAATTGCTAATATTTTATGTGCATGTAAAGTTTCAAAATATTGTATATGGTACTGATTCTTTTACTTTTGGTATGCAGATACAACACTAGTGAAACCGGCCGGGTATATGGGACAACCTGCAGTATCAGGAGTTGCAAGACCTAGTGGATCGAGAGTGCTGCACAATGAGGATGCAGCAACCCTCCTGGAGGACATCTATCGTAGATGTGAAAGGATTCTGATTGGTGTTTCAGAGCGCGGCTGGCAAGACTTGGATGACCAATACATAGAGCCATGTATTGGTCTACCCTCGGAGTGGCGAGGGGTCATGAGGCGCATGGCGATGACTAGACAGGGGATGTGCAATCTATGAGCTGCAAGAGCAGAGCCATTGGCTCAGGATCCTCCAGATAGTGATTAGGTGTAGGGGTAGGTGGTGCCCCCAGTTTTTAGTTTTTGTAACGTGCTATGGGCATGTCATATGTATCAGAGTTGATGGACTCTAAAACATGTTAAATGACACATATTATGGATATGCATCGTTTGATGGTTTTATGTTATATTATTGTCTTGTGTTAAATGCGTGTGCTAAATTCCAACCTAGAATATTGTTTGCAATGCTATCTACATAGTGATTTTGTGCTCTAGGTACATGACTGAATGTAATGATTTCAAATTCACGCATCAAAAGCTTCACTCATAAATATCTTCTAAAAAGGATAGGATTATGCACATGATAAACACCATTCAATTGCATGACAAGAAGCAAGGAATCTAAACGAACATGAAGGTGGAGGATGCGACGGGAAAGGGAATTGGCTAATAAACCTTGCACCGCATCATATTTGGCTTGATTATTGGTAGCAGTACCAATGCATACACCGTTCGAGAGAACTAGCGAATGCAAGGGGGTAAAGATGGCCCATCCTGCTGAGGCTAGATTCCGGGAGTAGCAACTTGCACCATTGGCATAACCGATATAAGGTGTGGATGGGAGGTCAATATGAAAAGTGCCACAAGACAACAAATGGGAGGGTGATGAACAATGCTGGCAACCTGAGCGCAAAGTAGAGATCGAACAACCACTGCGAGAGGGAGTGATATGGGTACAATGTCTACTACTCACATGCCGATGGGTAGGTGGTGTGTGGGAGCTACCGAAGGTGTAGCTTGTGCTCAGGATGAGAAAGTCACTATATACATGGATGGTTCCATCCCGCTTATGGGTAGGAAAGATGAAGTTAGGGGTGGAAAAGGCTTCCATGATGTCAACATTACAATAGAAGATGGAGTGACGGGAGGAAGGGAGACCACATGATGCGGCGAAGCTACCTGACTCAACATCATGAGAAGAGAAGTTCACATGCTCATCATCATAGGGGATGACAGAAGAATAAGTAGTTAAGGGATCCATTGATGTTGAGCCCAGGGTGATCACTGAAGGGAGGTCGAGCAAAACAACAGGGGAAGATTCAGAGGGAGCTTCCACCGAAGGTCTCATGGATGATGATAGGTAGAGGATGGTGGTCGCAGGCTCCGTCATCTCGACATCAGGAGGGGGAATGTCAATGGGAGTGGGTAAATCATTAGGCTGGCCCGTAGCACACTTCGCAAGTATGGGAGAGGCGGATTGGTTCTGTTCAACTTCGTACTCCTGAACTACCTCTAAAGAGGCGTGGTAATGCGTAAGGCAGGGAAAATGGTGAAATTAATGGCCATGGAGATTGGAAAAAGCACAAGGTTGGTTGGTGTGAATAGCTTTAGGGTTCTTGGCTGCAGTCGAGGAAGAAACAGAGGCTTCAGGGACCATAGACTTAGGGAACGCAAATTTAACCATGGGCTTGATACGGGGAAAATCAGGATAGGTATGGGTGGCATGACCGACGACATCACATAAAGCATAGGGCTTTGTGGGAGGAGGAGGTACAGGGTCAGTCAGGGTGGCCTTGTCCTTTGAGGCCCTCTTATGAGCTTTTCTCTTCTTACTCGAAGTGGTCACAACAGGAGATCGTTCCTATTGAGGTGGTTGAGGCACTGTAACAGCGGGAGAAGTCATAGGGACTGGTTGAACTAGGGTCAAAGCAAGATAAGGTTTGGGTTGACTAGGCGGGGTAGCAGTTGGGGGATAAAAGTACCAGGCGGGAATCCCCAGGGTCAGGTTAGGAAGAGAAAGGGTAGCCATAATAGGTATTGTGTAGACTCTGGGAGGGGGATCTAAGAACGGTATCTGACCGGAGGGGTAGTGGCCAGGTGGGATGACTCCGAGATGGTTAAGGCCTGGAGGAACCATTCCAGGAGGATAAAGAGGCTCACAAATACCATTTTAAGGTGAAGGGCCAGGAGGAGGAGGTCCAGAAGGTTGAATCAAAGGGCTAGGAGCAGGTTGCAAAGGGAGAGGAGGCTGTTGACTAGCCAAAGTGGGCCGCTTGAGGGCAACCCGAGATGATTGCATCATGCAAAAATTTGATGAGCTGGGATCATAGAAAGGAGGAGGAAGACTAGGGAATGTACCAAGCAAAGAGGAGTCTTTTTAGACTCTGGGTGAGACACTGGTCAAAGGATCTACTGTTTGCTTATTGGCCACCGAAGAGTTGATGGACTCAGGGGAGTTCTGAGACTTCAGTTCATAATATGTCAACTGGTCAATGGTGACTATATTTATGTTATGAGGGAAGGACATATTGTGGTGGAGCGTAGATGGGATAGTAGACATCGCATAGGTGTAGCTACGACCAAATAGAATGTTGTAATCTAAGGGGGCATCAATGACTTCTACGTCAACGCAAATAGTCTTGCTTGCAAGAGTAATAGGACAATTGCGGAATAGGCCAATGGACTGGGAGGTGTGGCCATCCCACGCTTGGAGAGTGATGGTGGAAGGAGCCAACTCAAGTGATCCAATTTTCTTCCAAACCGAAGTGGACATCACACAGGTGGATGCCCCCTCATCAATGATACACTGGCAAACGTTGGCGTTCCGGATTTTGACTAGGATTTGGAAGCCGACGGAAGTAGGAAGAGGAGGATGTTCTGACCGATCAGCATCGAAGACGATCAAGCAATAATTGGTAGGGTATACAGTGCCCATGGTAGATAGTAGAGATTTTTGTTGTGAAGGGCATGACTGGAGGAGTTCCAGTGTTGAGATGGCAGCAAGAGATTGCGCAAAATCATCTACTATACTATACGAATGGGCAACTTTTCTAGAAGCAACATTTCAGCGTAGTGGTCCCTTAGGGATCTTGGTATGAACCTCTGCCTTAGGTTGGGGGATCTGCAAGGGACCATTAGGTGTCGAAAGAGGCTTTGTAGGACCTAAAGAAGGTGGCTTGGGGACAGACGTAGCGGGAGGCTTGTTGTACTAACGGGACCAAGGCTGAAGATTAAGGTCAACGATAACAAGTTGGTTAGAGTTCATCATGAGGATCTGGTAATCAGAGGTACAAGATAGTAGAGGTTGAGTGGTCGCCTATCCTTCAGGTGGTTGGGTAGCCACAAATCCTTGCTGAGGGAAAGGATTAGTAAACACAGCTAGTTGACTAGGCACAGGACGTGGAGACACAGAAGGGGAGGCTTGTTGACCTCGCCCACATTTGCTTCATCTGTGGTAAAATAGGACAATTGTGCATGTAATGACCATAAACACCACAACAAGAATAAGGCTTATTTGTGCAAACCGGCCTGTCCTGCTTGGGCTGAGTGCCCTATTGTTGGTTAGCAGTGTTAGAAGCATTATTTTGCATATTAGGTCCAGGATTACTGGGAGAAGATTGATTTTGAGTGCCTTTCCTCTTCTTTTTGGAAGGAGGAGGATTAGTCACGCCCTACTGTGCATACACCTGCCCCTGAGGGGGTGATGGCTGCTGTTGCGGGGGTTGAGAAGGCAAGGGAGGTGGAGGTGCTAATGCTGGAGGAGCTAGAGGTTGGGTAATAGTGTGGTAAATAGGAGGTTGGGAAAAAGGAGGCATGTCGTATCCTGGATACATGCTACCAAGAAGGGGAAAGGTGCTGGAGGCACTGGCCCCTCCTTGAGGAAAACCATAGACCATAGGAGGTTGAGCATATGGATGAGAGAGAGCTCCAACGATACCGTCAATGACATCAGATACCCCCAGTGCATTGGCACCACCAGGTCTGGGCAGATCAGGTAGAATGGTATAAACATAACCCAACTGAGCGTAGATCAGGTCATATTTTAAGGCAATATGGAGAGCGACTTCTTTAGTTTGAGGGAAATGCGATGCGAAATATTTGCCGATAACAGGCAAGAGAGATCTAATGAACCAATCCATGTAGACACGGTCTTCGAAGGTAGGGGCTTCACATAGGCTCTTTCTTCTCCACCATTCCTGGACATGATCAGACAGGTGGGTTGCATACAATTGACGAAAAGAAGTCAAAATTTTGGTACCAGTGTCATAACGAAGGGGAATATGGAAGTAAAATAGAAAAGCCCAGACAAGAGTCGCAAAGGTGGTATGAGAGGAAGGGGCCTGATCAACATACCACTTAGAAGCTTCACCAGTAAGTGTACATTGGAAAAACCAAAGATGGATAGAGTCATCAGTAATGGAGTTAGATGAACACCACATGTGGAAATATTGAACATGATTTGTATGATCTTCACCAACAAGACCTTCAAACTTGGGGATGTCAGAAGGGAGCTTGGTTGGCATAGCAGACCAACCAAAATTATGGTGTATAGGGTCATTTATAAACTTGTCAAAATCGGGAAGACTAAGGCCTTCCATATAGGGGAGAAAGGGAGCAGCCGAGATAGTTCCTGTTGTGGTCCCACTAGTAGTATTCCTGGCATTAGGGCCAGGGTTACCACCAGCGTTAGGTCCTGAACCAGACATAGTGAAGGTGACAGGGGGAGAACTAGGGGCAGAATGAGAAGGAGAACCCAATGAACCAGAAGAAGAGTCGGAGTGTGGACTCGATGGAGGACTAACTCGATTCCTATGCGGATGAGTGAGTCTTCCGACCAGAAATTGAGGATGAAGGACAAAAAGTCTCCGAGATAAATGCCTTGGTGGTGCAATGATGATGACACAAACACGACATAAAGGAAAAAGAGACCAACAAGGGCAAGGAGGTGTAGGATCAACTGATTACAATTTTGAAATAAGGGCAGAGAGGTGCGGGATCAATTGATTTCAATGTTTTAGAGTCTTAGCTTGGAGATGTTAACCAAGCTCTCTTTTGCTTAGGGTGTGTGTGTAGAGTGTGCAAATTTTAATTTTTAAAACCTAGATGTTTATAGAGACAAAGAAAAAGTGTGCTGTATAACTATAAATAAAATTGCAGATAACAGTATATGAAACTGAAATAACAGAAAATAAAAAGCTAATAATGCAAGAATCTAAACCCAAGGAGGCGGGCCTCTCCATAACTAGTCTATAGGTGGGAAAAAATATAGTCAAAACACACTAAAATAGCCAATAGATCTAAGGTCGGGAGGGATAGGGATCTAAAGGTCAGATCTGCTAGAAATTGGTGAAGAAAAAACATCAAAAAATCAGAGGATAGATCGATGTAAATGAGGTGGTGAAAGGATATATCTTGGAGGGAAGAGGAGGGGACCCTAGAGGAAAACCCAAACGAAACTAAATGAGGTGTTGTGGATGGATAAATAGCCAATCTAAAGTGGATCTGAAGGTAAGGTATCATATCTGAAAAAAGGCTGAAGCACACTGAAATTTCAGACAACCTGCAGCAGCTAAAACTCTTCCACCAAAGGTGGAGGGTACTGAAGCCCTAGGGGGCTAGGTTCCCACTTATTTGAGTAAAACAGAACAAGTACAGGTCCAAAATGGGTGGAGAAAGAGGTCAGACAACCCTGAATAGAGGCTCAGACAAACCCAGAAAACTTTCTGAAAAACTCCGGCAAAAAAGTGAGGTCGCAGTTTCTGACTTATTTCTTGCTGAGGTCATAGATTTTGGGCAGATTTCCGCTTCTTGAAGCTCCAGGTTGCAGGTTTAAGGCCAAAAAGTGCGACTTGCACTTTCGACCCTGTTTGGAGAAGGTTTCAGTAGAAAGTGTCGTCTCAACTGCTATTGATGTCTGTCACCTGCACAATAGGTTTGAAAACACATAAAAGTTAGAATTTTTAATGTTTTAGGGTTTTATAGGTTAAAAAAAACATCAAGAAAATTAAAAAAAAAAGGCTGAAGAGAAATTCTAGTGTTTGAAGCAGCTGGATATGCAGGGATCTGAAAAATGACAACAGTCGTAATCGTAAACTCGTGTGGAGTCGCCAGTTGTTAGTATGAATCTTAATTGCAAGCGTACAAAAAAAGAAGTTGTGCATAATAAACAACCCTAATAGCAAAGATGGCTGCCAATATCCTTAGATCTGCAATCATTTAATCAAGATAAATGTTGCAAAAATCTAGATCTATGCATTAAAAGACATTAAGTAGTAAATAAAAAACAAGATTTACTCCATGCATCCAATAGACAAGACAAGAATATGTTGAATGAATTTTGTATTAATGGCATCTGGGAGGAAAACATAGAAGGATGTTACTAGTTCTCCTCAATGGGATGGGTTCTTGTAAGTCCTCAACACTTCAGATCTAAAATCCCTCTCTATTGATGGTGTAGAAAACCTGACAAAAAGTGGAACTCAAAGGGAGCTCACAAGAAAATAGTAGCAAAATATGACAATGATGGTGAATCAAAGTCAGACCAAAAGTATAGATCCAGAGTGTTCTTTAGGCAACAAAAGGTAGTGAATGAATGGAAAAACCCTTCTATTTATAATAAAATATTGAGTTAGTCTAGATATTGGTGCATAATTAAAATATTATTAACCAAATCAAGATCCAACTTTTACGGAATATTTTATTATATTTGTTGGAGGAAAAAATAATTTGACTTGGGTCAAATCCCTTTATTTGTAAATAATAAATAAATAAATGATTTATTTATTATTTTAAGGATGTGGTTGAGTAATAATCAAATAAATAATGATTTATCTAATTATTTATGAGTGATTTAGTCATATTTAACAAGGAATATTATTTAAATAAGGTTTAAATAATTATTCCTAGAAAATAATAAGACAAATAATGATTTATCTAATTAATTTCCCTATTTTGGGTTAAATATAACCAGGAATATTAATTAAACTGTTGTTTAACTAATTATTCCTTGAGGAAAATCAAACAAATGTAGATTTATTTAATATTTCCTCATGTGTTTTCCTGTTTAGACCATAAACAACTTAATAAAGGTGGTTTAATAAGTTATTTTTCATAGTGAAAACAATTTTACATAGGGAAAAATTGGTCTTACATGGTGTACTTAGGTCCATCTAATAATAATAGGTTAGATGACCAAAAAATGGTGTAACAATTAGTGATAAGAGATAAACCAAATGATACTTTCCACAACTTTTGAAAGTATCCTACCTACCCTTCATTTATCTTAACATTTTTTATTTCCTTTATTGGGCGCATTTGAGCTTGTCGACCCTTTTATTTTCTTTTGATAAACAAATTAAATTATTTCTAACCTTATATCTTCCAATGGCTTAGATTAAACTTATGAGCTTATTTTATTCTCTACCTAACTATTGATTTTCCAAGATTAAATGGTTTGGTCAGATCTTTATTCATTAACTATCATAACATCAAATTTAAAGGCATGAATGATCAAGATTAGACTGTATGATCATCATGAATTGTGGCATTTTGGACAAGCTGCACAAAATTTTATTTGCAAAAGTAAATTAAACTAAGAGAAGTGGCATTTGGATGTGCAACACTTCTAGAATTTATTTTTGTTTCTTTTTGTGGGGTTCATATTTTATATCTTTTTTATCTTTCTTTCTTTTGTTCCTTTGATTATTCTTTTAGGACATGCCCTCTTTTCATTTTTTAATATGGGAAAACATTTGCAGAAAAGCAAATGTATGTACAATATTACAAGACTAAACATAGCCAATTCAAAATTATGATCCCTATTATTATAGGACCCTAATAGTGGCTCCACTTGGGGATGGCATTTCCTTGTGATATGTCAAGAACTTTCTGATCAATGGCCTTGGAACTTTGGCTTTACTTTGCCTGGAACTGCTTTCTGTGATCTCCTTTATTCAAACATATGACGTTATATCTTTTTAAAGCTTAGGGCCTTCCCTTTGGGCTTCAACTTTATAAGATAATCATCCACTAAATCTAAAATTTTCTATGGTATTTACAATGAGTAAAATAGAATCAAATGAACTACTGGTTATTCTGGTGAAAAATAGTGCTTCAAAATTTGACCATTGACTGGTCCACCTAGTAGATCTATCCCATCTAATTCTTTCAAGAAAAATGCATTGTTGCCTCTGTAGCCATAAATAATGTATGGGCCCTTCCAGAGAAATTCAAATTTCCCATGTTTTCCTTTATCTTCCCTTCTGGAATCTCATTTGAGTACTTGATCACCTATGAAGAAATCATCTTTTTAGTTTTCTTATCAAAGATCTTCTTGATTTTGTCTTGAATTACTTGGGATTTTATATAAACTTCTTCCCTGGTTTGCTGCAAATGAAATGTTTGATTTATCTTCCTTTGGATATCATTTGGTTCTACTTGCAGCTCTTGAATCATTTTCATCACTGGCACTCCTAATGAAGATGGAAAAACAACATCCATCCCATATACTAATTGATAGGGAGATGTACCAATAGATTTCTTTGTAGTTAATCTGTTTGCCCATAAGGCATTGACTAACCTTTTATTCCATGTTTTCTTGTTATCCTCTGGTAACTTCTTGATGATGTTGACTAGGCTTTTGTTTGAAGATTTTGCTATTCCATTACCTTGAGGGTAATAGGTAGTGGAATGGCCTAGGGTGATATGGTATCTGTTACAAAAATCTATCATTTTCTTAGATTTGAAGGAAACATCATTATCAATAATGAGCTTTTGTGGGCATCCAAATCTAGAAAGGATGTTGTTCTCAAGAAATGAAATAATGACAAAGTCTATGGCTTATCTATAAGGGATGGCTTTTATCCATTTCGTAAAGTAATCAGTGGCTGTCAATATCCATTTATGTTGGGCAGAGGACGGTGGGTGAATTTCACCAATGAAGTCCAAACCCCATTGTTGAAATGGCATTTCTACTGAGATGGGTTTGAGGGGTAATGGTAAGATTTTCTTCTTCCCTTCAAATATTTGGCATTTGTGACAGGGGGTCACATACTTTCGAACATCTGCAAAAAGAGTGGGCCAGTAAAAACCCGTCGTCGGAATTTTGTTAGGAGTTTTTTTCCAGTATAGGTGTCCTCCACTATCTCCTGCATGAAATTCCTTCACGACTTTGTTAACTTCATCTTTTAATAAACAATTTAACATATTGCCACCATGATATTTCCAAAATAAAACAGTATCTAAGATACAATATTTCATTGCTTTCATTTTTAAGAATCTAATTTTAGTTCTAGATAAACTAGGAGGAGCTTGTAAGTTGAGTAAAACAAATATAATGTCTTCATACCAAGGTGAATCCATAAAATCTTCACTGATTTGTGGAGTTTCCATCTCTTCTTGATCATCTAGGGCAGCAATGAAATTTATGTCTAAGGCCTGATAGTTCGATTCAGCCATGATTTTGTCTAAACCTTGGCCTTTGATCAATTTTGTAGGCTTGATTTTAATGTCATATTCTAGTATTGTGGCAATCCATTTGCCTTTCTTTCCACCGGGCCCATTTTGAGTTAGAATGTCCTGTACAACTGAGTTTGGAACATATGCTATTATGTGAGAGTATAGAATGTATACTCTGAAATATTTTCACTAAAGAAAGAGCTTGTTTTTCCATGATATTATACTTTAGTGTTGCATCTCTCAAAGTTTTACTGAAGAAATTAATGGGCTGTTCATAGCCCTCATCGTTCTTTTGCAACAAGACTGCTACAATGGTGTTTTCTGAAGAAAATGAAAAAATTATGAAATCTCTGTTGAAATTAGGACTTATGAGGACAGGTGTTTTAGCAAGGGCTTCTTTGACTGCTTCAAAAGAATGCTTCTTGTTTTGTTATAAAATCTCTGTGATGAAAATCTCAAACTGAAATCAAACCTTTCTACATACTGAAATTTGAAACACACTGAATTGAAAACTGAAATGCAAACTGAACTAAAACTCAAAAGAATGCTAGAAAAAATGCTCAAAGAACTGAGCTTTATTTGCACACTACTACCTATCCTATATTGGTGAAACTTATGCTGAATCAGGTAATACAAAAATGCCAATGAAGCTAGTCAAGTAGCTGCAAAAAAAAATGGACAACTTGATTGTCTGTAATGAAAATCAGTATTATAACTTGATTATGTGTCCTCATAACCAAATTTATAATATGAAATGGAAACTGTTGATGTATCCGACCCTTATAGAATTCATGCTTGAGAATTTGAGTTAAGAAGAACCTCCATATACTCTGCTATAGGATCAATAAAAGCATGATGTATGATATTTGCTTCTAGGCCTTCAATGACTAGTTGAGTAGTTGTGTCTTCAATATTAAACTTTGAACCCACATCTTCAGTTTGGTACTTGAAAGCACAATCATCCTCACTATGTAAGTCAAGAGGTAGTACAATTTTCTCTTGCTTAGGGGAAGGAATATTTTCCAAGAATTCTTGAGGATCTTAGAAATTGTATGACTGAATTTGAGTATTTAAAAGTTCAATAATAGTTTCATATCTTTCAACAACTATATCTAGAAAACATGTTTTAGCTTCAGGAATACATTTCCTTGTTTTCAGAATGTGAAAGACAGTCTTTAGGAAATATTCATCAAGATGAAATTTCGATAACCGATTCCTGAATGTATTTAAAACTTCACAAGATAGTAGGTTTTCCACAAACCTTGTCATCTTGTTCAGCAGGAACTCTGGTCAACATGTTGTGGAGTCACCATGAATGCTCAAAAGCTGGGTTCTTTGGATCATGGAGTCGCCAGGTGAATAATTACAGCTTTCTATGTATATCTTCACTATCCACCATCAGTGACCAGATCTAAACTTTGATGTATGTTCTTGAGAAAGATAAAAGGTTTTTCATCCCTAGTATAGTCGCCAATATGTTATCAATCCAAAATTTCCAAAGGTTTTTCTTGCGTTAAAAAAGAAATGTCAGAGGTAACTATCAACCACTTTTGGAACTTAGGATCTAGCCTTCCTAAATTCAGAGAGGGCTCTCTCTTAATGATTTAACTTTGTTTATTTCAATAGATTTTAGGCTAGTTATGTATGTTTGGTTGGGTTGGTTTTTGATTGGTTTTGGTTTGTTGATGGAATTAATGATTTAGATGAATAGGTGTTTATCAAATTTCCATTGGGCTATGGAGTCAAAGTGCTTTGAAATAGAATTGAGTCAAATTATAAGGAAAGTGTTATAGGGAAAGATAGGTGAGCAATATCAGATCTCAAGGCTAAATGGTGAAATGATTTTTCAATCGTTATCAAGTAGAAATTAAGAATTCCTTAAACTAGATAATGAAGAAGGATGAAGGAGTCAATTGAGATCAGAGAGAAATTAAGAATTCTCTAAACTGGGTATCAGAAGAAAACAAAGAAATGCATACCAATTAAAAGCAGTGTGTAATTTAAAAAAATTATGCAGTAAAAATCTTGTTATAACATTCAAACTCATAACACATATAAGTTTATGTAATACTTAAAGAAATAACATGAACAATTGAAATTATACTTCACTGAGATGGCTCATCACATAAATCCTATAAATAATTTTCTTTATTACTGGTTTAGTCTGTCGACTGGAAATTGGTACAATAACCTTTGGCAAGAGATCAGTCAACTAACAAAATGTTCAAACATTAGGGGAATTTTGAGGTCTAAAATGGGCCTCCTAAGAAAAATTTACAACCAAAATAAACTTTATGAGAACCAATAGGATTCAAGATGATGATGTCAACCATGGGGGATGATTCACCATTTTTGGAGTAAAAAAGTAAAAAGATTAAAAAATAATAAAATAATAAAACTACTTTTTCAACTCGTATTTTCAACTTATCTCCCTAAGGGTTTACTCAAATTTCAAGCAGGATTACTCGTTGGATGAAAAATTTAATTCCTCATCTAAGGAGTACCCATGTTGCATACTTTTGATGGACCCTGCTATAGGAAAAGTGAGAAATACATGAAAAAAAGTGATTGCAATCACATGTTTCATGTATTTTTCATTTTTCATGTAGCAAAGTCCATCAAAAGTATGCAACATGGGTACTCCTTGGATAGGTAATTAAATTTTTCATCCAATGAGTATTCCTACTCGAAATTTGAGTAAAAACTTAGGGAGATAAGTTCAAAATAAGAGTTGAAAAAGTAGTTTTTTCTTTTTTCCCTCTAAAATTTGATGATTTGATCAAATCTTATTTTATTATTTCCACTATTATTTTATAATTTCCTTAGGAGGCCCATTTTAGACCTCAAAACTCCCCTAATGAGTCCATACTTGACCGACCCTTAATAATTCAAATGATGAAGTATTTATACAAAACATTACAAAAAATATCGTGTCAACTGACTAGGATTTATTCTTGGAAAATAAAATATCTTTGCAAAATGATAGTGACACCTTCTAACTAACTGAAACTAGAACTCCTCAGCAAATAAAGAGGTTTTAATCATAAATATTCCGGGAAATCACATAAGAAATTGGTTCCTAAATTTCTTATGTGATTTCCCGAAAGATTTATGATTAAAATGTTATGGATCACAGAAGCTTGCACTCTCAAATAAAGAGGTCTCTGCAAAAAAGGCACAGCCACATAAACTTGGAAATAAAAGTTAGTGGAGTTTCCAATCCTGTGTTAGTGTGTTTGGCACACGAATGTACCAAATCACACTTGCTTAAGAGGGGTGGTTTTTCCCTCTTAAGTTATTGGTCATAGGCAAAAAATAGATGGATTCAAGCAAGTTAGTGTAACATGCTAAAACATAAACATACTAGATAGAGAAATAGCATGCATATTCAAACATAAAAACTAAACTAAAATTAAAACAAATAAAACAAAAGATCTGAATAGAGTCAAACAACTTCAATAATCCAAACGGAAGCGCTTACGTCCCCTCTTATTGAGTGCTGGTAGGAATGAAGGATGAAACTTTTACCCACTTGCCAAGGGGCCCTTAGAAATATGGAGTTCCAATTCTCGATGCAAGGATGTCTTTGCTTCCGAGCTGCCTTGGCGCAAAGTCTCCCTCTCTCTACTATGGTGGACTGGAGTTGTTGGATGGCCAACAACTAAGTCCCCTCTATCTCTGCCCCTGATCACACACTGCTGGTATTACTTGGTGGTGGTCTGGATGCAGGTGTGAGTGATAAGCTTTCAAATATTGAGACTATTTCTTCAAGTTCTGGAAAAACTTCTTCTATTTTTCCCTTTGAAGTATCTGTCATCAAACTTCAATTTACTTACACAAAATTCAAAAGCATTAAAAATTTGTTACACAAATTTTAAATTGCATTAAAACCAATTTTTAGCTTTCACGTAAATAACGAAATCATTATTGCATAATATATATATATATATATATATATATATATTGCATTAAATCCATACAATATATATATTGCAATAAACCCATACATAGCAAATATTTCTAATTTTGTGTATTCAATGATAGACTCAACCGAATAATAAAACCTCTTTAAAATATAATCGCATCCATTTCCATTATTAAAATCCACACAACTAAAATTGCGATAGTCATAGATCTCCAAGCTCTAATGTGAAATCCGTTAGATCTAATTCAGCTGGACGAACAACTCAAATCATACACTTGGATTTATAATTTATCGGGTCTGCTTGAAACCTTAACTTCCCTGGAACTTAATATGTGATTGTCATTTGATTGCAAATCTAAAAGCATGGGCCGTTGGATCACCATTGTTGGACTGTCTAATTAAGTTATTGAACCTTAGATCCTTACGCACTACATCAATATTATTGTACTCAATTCTTCCATATTCAACCATTCTTCTAAGAATCCACGGTTTCCATGCTTCAACAACTAAAAGTCTTTCAATTCTACAATGAAAGAAACCCATTCTTCCAGCACAGTAGACGCAGAATATTTAATTAAACATTACACATAGACATTAAATCAATAGAACTTGAATTGGATAAAATAAATTCAAAAACGTTTCGAAAGAAATAATATTTCTTTGAATTGTCAATTTTGTATACAATTTCAAAGGTACAGAGGATTTGCCATATTATTCTATTTTATTAATTCTTTATCCAATCCTCTATCCCAGATACATTTCAAACTTACATTTTAAATATATATCGTTCATACAAACAAATTGATCAAATTCTACGGATCGAATTTTCCCAAATTTAGATAAAATCCTATTACATGATATTTTCCCTAAAATCCTTAACTAAAACTAAATACATTGAACCAACAATCCAATTCCCTTCAGAATAGTTCAAATCCTATCTATGAAAACAATAAATTGCTAGCTAAAGGAACCCACTCCTTTGCTTGTAATTTTTTTTTGTATTTTTGGAATAAAAAATGAAGTAATTTTTCCCTCGAGCCTCATGCTCCTACATCAGACACATGAGGACAAAATTCTTCATGGGCTTCTATCCATGAGCTCCTCCACAGAACTACCCAATTTCTGTAGCATGGTATCTGTCATCCAAGTAGCTTCTGCAATTGGTTGATCTTTCCACTGGACTAAATACTCAAAATACTCTTGTCCTCTTGTCTTTTTAGACAATCTTTTGTCTAAAATCTTCTCTGGTTGCAATGTTTTTGCTGTGGGTCACTGTTTCAACTAGTAAATTTATTCTTTGATTTCAGTTGTATCATCTGTCTTGCTGTCTTCATACCTGTACAAATCAAAAACATTGAAAATTGGAGATATTCCAATGTTAGGGGGTAATTCAATTTCATATGCATTTGTAGAAAAATTCCTCAATACTCTGCATGGCCCAATTTTCTTAAACTTCAACTTATTATATGCTCTTTTTGGAAATATTTCCTTCCTCAGGTGTGCTAGAACCAAATCTCCAACCTCAAAATTAACTTCTCTTTTCTACAAATCTGCTCTGCTCTTGTATTTGATGTTGTTGTCCTGTAACTGATGTTTTACTTGTTCATGTATTGCTCAAATTTTTGAAGCAAACTCTTCTCCATCAACACTTCTCATCTCCGATTTTCCCAAATTTATTAGTTCATACACTCCTCTTGGGTGCATTCCATAAACTATATGTATTGGACTTTGCCCTGTGCTCCTGTTAGGAGAGTCATTATAAGCATATTCAGCCTGTGCCAAAATCTGATCCCACTGTTTAGGATGTCCACCTACAAGACTTCTCAAAAGATTACCCAAGCTTCTGTTCACCACCTCAGTCTGTCCATCAGTTTGAGGATGATAAGCTAAGTTGAAACCCAGTTTAGTACCAAGCTTTTTCCACAATGTCCTCCAAAAATGACCAACAAATCTGGTGTCCCTATCCGAGACAATGCTTTTAGGTAAGCCATGCAACCTTACAATCTATTTGAAAAACAAATTAGCAACATGAGTAGCATCACTGGTTTTAGAACATGGAATAAAATGTGCCATTTTATAAAATCTATTAACTATAAAATAAATTACATCATTCCCTCTCTCTTTTTTAGGTAAATGCAAAACAAAATCCATACTTACCATATCTCAAGGTTTATCTGGAATAGGTAATGGAACATACAAACCTGTGTTTTGACTCCTTCCCTTTGCACACTGACAAAATTTACAATTTCGCACATAATTCTCCACTTCAGTTCTCATATTTGGCCAAAAATAAAAATGACTCAGTTGTTCATAAGTCTTGTCTGCACCAAAATTTCCACCAAGTCCACCACTATGTTTCTCCTTAATTAATTTTTCTCTCATAGAAAAATTTGGTATGCACAGCTGATTTATTTTAAACAACAAACCTTCTTGCAAGAAAAAATCCAGCCACTTACTTCTGTCCAACAAAATAGGATCATTGCATGCTTCAAATGCCTCTTTAAAATCCAAATCTATTTTATACAATTCTTTAAGAAAATCAAAACCCAACACTTGAATTTTACTTTCTTGAACTAAAATGCTCTTTCTACTTAAGGCATCTGCTACTTTGTTTGATTGGCCAGTTATATGTTTCAATACAAAATTGAAACTTTGAAGATACTCTACCCATTTTTCATGTTTCTGATTCAATTTTGGCTGCTGCATAATGTACTGCAATGCATGATTATCTGAATAAAGCACAAACTCTTTAGACATCAAGTAATGTCTCCACTTCTTTAATGACTGCACAACTGCATAAAATTCCTTGTCATAAGAATAATATTTTCTTCTCTCATTCAGTTTTTCACTGAAATAAGCTACAGGTCTATCTTCTTGACTTAACACAGCTCCAATAGTTTCTCCATTGGCATCACATTTCACTTGAAAAGGTTTGTTAAAATCTGGCAAAACTAAGATGGGTTTTTTTGTTATCTTTCTTTTCAACAACTGGAAATTTTTTTCTACTTCATCAGTCCAGTTAAATGGTTGTTTGTCCTTCTTTATGGTTTCAATAATAGGAGCATTGATCTTACTAAAATTCCTTATGAATTTTCTATAAAAACTAGCAAGACCATGGAAGCTTCTCACCTCAAAAACACTCTTGGGTGAAGGCCATTCTATGATTGCCTTTATGTTCTCTGTATCCATTTTCAATCCATCAGCAGAAACAACAAAGCCTAAGTATACCAACTCTTCCTTCATGAATGAACATTTTTTAAAATTTACCTGCAACTTTTCCTGATGCAACTTCCTTAAGACATAATTCAAATTTCACATGTGTTCTTCTTTAGATTTGTTGTAAATTAATATATCATTCAGATATACTATTACAAATTTACCAATAAATTCCTTCGGTACTTCATTCATAAGCCTCATAAATGTACTAAGAGTATTTGATAATCCAAACAACATTACCATCCATTCATACAATCCTTCATTTGTTTTAAAAGTTGTTTTCCATTCATCGCCTCCCCTTATCCTAATTTGATGATAGCCACTCTTTAAATCCATCTTTGTAAAATATCTTGCCCCACTTGAACAATCCATCAAATCTTCAATTTTGGGTAAATGAAATCTATACCTGATTATTATTTTGTTGATTTCTTTTGAATTAGTACACATTCTCCAGCCTCCATCTTTTTTTGGACTCAACCCTGTTGGCACTGCACAAGGACTCAAACTCTCTCTGATCAATTCTCTATCTAACAGCTCCTACACCTGCTTCTTGATTTCTTCATTTTCTGTGGGAGTCATCCTGTATGCTGCTTTATTTGGCAAGTTTTTTCCTGGAGTCAAATCTATATGATGGATGATTTTTTTAATAGGTGGTAATTCATCCGACAAATCATCTACAATGATATCACAATAATTTTCTAGCATCTCTTGAATTTCAATTGGTAAATTAGAAATTTTAGTGGAAGTAATTACTAACTTGGGTTTGAAAATTAATGCAAAGTTTACCTAATCATCTTCAATCTGTTGCAGATATTATTTTCCACTCAGTAACAAAGCTTTCAGATCAGATCTTCTTCTTGATGCATCTTCTTCTTCTATCAGCAACAATGTATGATTGACACCATCTTTACAAAACTTATATGTGTTCTTCTTCCCATCATGCATAGCTCCTTTGTCATACTGCCAAGGTCTACCTAGAAATATGTGAAATACGTCCATAGCCATCACATCACACATAATTCTGTCTTTGTAGTTTCTCAGCTGGAATTCCACTTCACACTGTTCATTCACTAACAGCTAATGTCTTTTTTGAAGCCATGACACTTTGTAGGGTGTTGGATGTTTCTTTGTCTTCAATTTCAATTTCTCTACCACTTTCGTAGAGACCAAATTATCAGTGCTGCCACTATCAATTACCATTTGACAACATTTTCCTTGAAATTTTCACACACTTCTAAACAAATTTTTTCTCTGTGCTGGTTCAACAACCTCCTTTTTTGGTTTTAACAAAACCTTGTTAACTACCAAACATCCTCCTTTCTCTGGTGTATTTTTTGCTTCTGGCACTTTTGCTGCTTCTGGCATTTTTGCTGCTTCCTCTTCATTCTGAGCAACAATTACATTTCTTTGACTTGTCCCCACATTCTCTAGACATTCATAAGCTCTGCGTCCAAGCTTATTACATCTATAACATCTTATTTCTCTTCCTCTGCCTCTTCCTTCTCTTCCTCTGGAAAAACTCCTTCTACCACTTGCATCATCTTTTGTGGATGCATGTTGACTTGAGCTACTGCTAGCTCCTTCTCCCGGTGCTGTAGATCTTCCTCTACCACCTTGACTTCCTTTTCCTTGGAAAGTACCTCTACTTCTGGCAGATTTTTTCCTTATGAGGTTTTCTTTAGCCTTCAAGGCCATTTGATAAGCCTCTACCACTATTTTAGGAGACAACAGACTTATCTCATCTTGGATCTCCATTCCAAGACCATTAATATACCTTGCAATCTTCTCTTCTGTATATTGAATTTGTCCTGCTCTTATGCTCACTTTGTAAAATTCCTCTGTGTATTCTTTGACTGTCATTGATCTCTATCTAAGATTTTGCATTTGTCTAAATAATGGAAGTTGATAATCACTTGGAAAAAAATTACCTCTCAAATTTGCCACCATTCTATTCCAATTCTTTATTGGCTACTTACCAAGTCTCCTTATTTCTGCCAGCACTCCATCCCACCAAAGCACCGCATGTCCTTTCAATTTTGTGATAGCAAATTTCACTCTTTTTCCTTCATCCATTTATTCATAATCGAAGAAATTATCCATGTCTTTTACCCAATCTATCAACTCTTCTGGGTTTAAGCCTCCTATAAAAACCAAAACTTCAAGTATGGGTTTAGATGTGGATCCCAACACTGATTTAAAAAATCTCATTTCAAGAGTAACTTCTGCAGGTTCTCCCTCTTCTGCAAATTCAGCTTCAGGCTCGCTAACATCTTTGGCATCTACATCTCCTTGATTTCCCATTTCCATTGCTTCTAATCTGGCTTGCATCTATTGCATTACCTCCATCACTTCAACATTTTCAACTGGTCTTCCTCTTCTTCGACTGGCACCACCTCCTCTTCCAACTCTGTAAGCCATGTTGGATTTCTTTTCCTAAACTTTGAGATATTTTTCAGTGTCTAAATGCTGCTCTGATACCACTAATGGTGGTCTGGATGTAGGTGTGAGTGATCGGATTTCAAATCTTGAGACAATTTCTTCAAGCTTTGGTAGAAATTCTTCTATTTTTCCCTTTGAAGTATCTATCATCAAACTTCAATTTACTTACACAAAATTCAAATGCATTAAAAATTTGTTACACAAGTTTTAAATTGCATTAAAACAAATTTTTAGCTTTCACGTAAATAATGAACTCATTATTGCATATATATATATATATATATATATATATATTGCACTAAACCCATACATAGCAAATATTTTGAATTTTCTGTAGTCAATGATAGACTCAACCCAATACTAAAACCTCTTTAAAATATTATCGCATCGATTTCCCTTATTAAACTCCACGCAACTAAAATTGCGATAGTCGTAGATCTCCAAGCTCTCATGCGAAAGCCGTTAGATCTAATTTAGCTGGACGGACAACTCAAATCATACACTTGGATTTATAATTTATCGAGTCTGCTTGAAACCTTAACTTCCCTGCAACTTAATATGAGATTGCCATTTGATTTTAAATCTAAATGCGATTGTCATTTGATTGCAAATCACTAGTGCTAGACTGCCTAATTAAGTTATTCAACCTTAGATCCTTACGCACTATAGCAATATTATTTCACTCAATTCTGCCAGATTCGACCATTCTTCTAAGAAGCTACGGTTTCCATGCTTCAACAACTAAAAGTATTTCAATTTGACAATGCAAGCAACTCATTCTTCCTCCATGGTAGATGCACAATATTTAATTAAACATTACACATAGACATTAAATCAACAGAACTTGAATTGGATAAAATAAATTCAGAAATGTTTCGAAAGAAACAAGATTTCTTTGAATTGTCAATTTCGTATACAAATTCAAAGGTACAAAGGATTTTCCATATTATTCTATTTGATTAATTCTATATCCAACCCTCTACCCCAGATACATTTCAAACTTACATTTTGAATATATATCGTTCATACAAAAAAATTGATCAAATTCTATGGATCGAATTTTCCCAAATTTAGATAAAATCCTATTACATGATATTTACCCTAAAATCCTTAACTAAAACTAAATACATTGAACCAAAAAACAAAATCCCTTAAGAATAGTTCAAATCATATCTATCAAAACAATAAATTTCCAGCTAAAGGAACCCACTCCTTTGCTTGTAATTTTTTTTGTATTTTTGGAATAAAAAATGAAGTAATTTTTCCCTCAAGCCTTATGCTCCTGCATCACTTGGGGAAATTCTGGTCAGCATAACAATGTATTCTCATATTTTTCATCGCTTGGTGGCCTTTTATAAGAGAATTCAAATCCTCCTTCCCTCTCTTGGTACATTGTGGATGGTGACCCAAGAGAGGAAGGTGATTCCATTGTGTGCTCCCTTGGGGTCCTAAGGAGGCTTGGGCGACTGTCCTTAGGCGGCCTCAAGTGTGGGATCTGTTATCACTCCAAAATTTCCAAAGGTTTTTCTTGCATTAAAAAGAAATATCAGAGGTAACTATCAACCAATTTTGGAACTTAGGATCTAGCCTTCCTAAATTCAGAGTGGGCTCTCTCTTAATGATTTAACTTTGTTTATTTTAATAGATTTTAGGCTAGTTATGTATGTTTGGTTGGGTTGGTTTTTTATTGGTTTTGGTTGGTTGGTGGAATTAATGATTTAGATGAATAGGTGTTTATCAACTTTCCATTAGGCTATGGAGTCAAAGTGATTTGAAACAGAACTGAGTCAAATTTTAAGGAAAGTGTTACAAGGCAAGATAGGTGAGCAATATCAAATCTCACGAATGACTAGTGAAATGTTTTTTCAATCGGGATCAAGAAGCAATTAAGAATTCCTTAAATCAGATAATGAAGAAGGATGAAGGAGTCAATCGAAATCAAAGAGAAATTAAGAACTATCTAAAAAATATATAAGAAGAAAACATAGAAATGCATAACAGTTAAAAGAAGAGTGTAATTTAATCAAATTTTGCAGTAAAACTCCTGTTATAACATTCAAATTCATAACACATATAAGTTTATGGAATAATTAAAGAAATAACATGAATAATTGAAATTATACTTCACTGAGATGGCTCATCACATGAATCATGTAAAGAAGTTTCTTTATTACTGGTTCAATCTGTCGATTGGAAATTGGTACAATAACCCTTTGGCAAGAGATCCGTCGGCTAAAAAAATGTTCAGAAGTCCAATCTTTACTGACCCTTAATACTTCGAATGATGAATTATTTATACAAAACATTACAAAAAAATCCTGTCAACTGATTAGGATTTATTCTAGGAAAATAAAATATCTTTGCAAAAAGATAATGACACCTTCTAATTAACTGAAATCTAGTGTTGGTTCTTTGATGGTTGTTACTTGTTTGTTTCTTTCACAATGTTTGTTTCATCTGTATTCTTTATTTCATCTGTACGTTCCTTCATTTGTCTACTCTTTTACTTTTTATAGTAATTCACACTAATTCTCTCGTGTTTCTTGATCTGGGATTTTGACTTTCATTGTGTTGTAGTAAATTTCCTCTGTTTCTGTGTCTTTAGTAAAAAATGGGTTTTTACTGAAAATACATTTTTTAACTTCATGCAAAATAAAAAAATGTGTCCTGGAGAGTAATTTTTATGAACTTTGTTGTTGCTGGTGTAGATGTATTATCCCTGGTAACAATCATTGTCTATGTTTCAATTGCCTCTTTCTGCTCTATTGTTGTACATAATCTTCTGCTGAGTAAAAGCCTTCAAATTCATATCCTGTGGGTCTGGAGTAAACAGTTTCGAACTAGTATCAAATTGTTTGTCCATCTCCTAGTTCTATTAATCACTTGCAAAATAAAACAAATGTAAATGAAAAAAAAGGTTTACAAGGAGGCAAGTGGCATTTCATTTCTGTTTGACGATGGCTTTGGTCTCTTTCACAAATAAACAGAGGTAAGAAAACGAATGGAATAGTGAGATTTCATATTTTAACACTTGGTGGTTTTTCTTATGGAATGGGTGGTTTATTGCGGTGGTTTGTTTCACGGTGTGAATGGTTTATCGCACACCTTGAAGTGGTTTGGTGGTTTGGGGATGAGGGGGTGTGATAGAACATGGTGGTGATGTGTGGCAAAGGAGCGGGGGATTGAAACCACCCATTTCGCACCCTCCCTTGTTTTTAAAGTTCAAAAAGTGGGGAGTGCGAAAGGGATCAGTGACCGTTAGATTAGATTGGCTGCGATCGGGCGGTAGATGGATATGCGGGTTTTCAAAGAGGTGGGGTCAGGTAGTTGATAGGCGGAGGATTTTAATACAAAATGGGGTCGGGGAATATATATGTGAAGGCTTAAAATGAGAGTCAGGGGGTTCATGAAATACATTAAGCAGGATGTTAAATCATAATGTATCGGGAGTTTATATTAAGCAGGGGGGCGAAATGAAAAGTGGGTCTGATTTAATATTTTCTGCTTTTAAACTATGAAAAAGTGGGTTTTATTGTTTTTTTATGAAAAGGCGGAGTTAGTAAAGGGGAAGGGGTTTTTCAAAAGGGAATGGTATTTTAGCAAGGGGAATGGAATTTAGGAGGGAAAAAGGGTTTTTAAGAGGGGAAAAGGGTTAGGACAAGGGGAAATGGTTTCCAAAGGGGAAAAGGGTTTTATGATAAGGGGAAATGTTTAGAAAGACATTAGTGATAAGAGCTAAACCAAATGATACTTTCCATAACTTTTGAAAGTATCCTACCTACCCTTTATTTATCCTAACATTTTTTATTTCCTTTATTAGGTGCATTTGAGCTTGCTGACACTTTTATTTTCTTTTGATAAGAAAATTAACTTATTTCTAACCTTATATCTTCCAATGGCTCAGATTAAACTTATGAGCTCATTTTATTCTCTACCTAACTACTGATCTTCCAATATTAAATGGTTTGGTCAGATCTTTATTCACTAACTATAATAACGTAAAATTTAAAGGCATGAATGATCAAGATTAGACTGTATGATCATCATGAATTGTGGCATTTTGGACAAACTGCACACAATTTTATTTGCAAAAGTAAAGTAAACTAAGAGTAGTGGAATTTGGATGTCCAACACTTTCATAATTTATTTATTTTTCTTTTTGTGGGGTTCATATTTTATATCTTTTTTAATCTTTCTTTTTGTATTTTGATTATTCTTTTGGGACATACCCTCTTTTCATTTTTTAATATGGGAAAACATTTGCAGAAAAGAAAATGTATGTACAATATTACAAGATTAATCATAACCAATTCAAAATTATGATCCCTATTATTATAGGACCCTAACAGGATCAATGTCCTAGAGTGTGCCTTGTGGTCCCTGAAAGTGACTTCTGCCACTCTCAAGTCCGCACGAATTTTTGAGGAAAAGTCGTGCAAAGGCACGCTTATTGAAGAATTATGCGTGCAAAGGCGCATTTAACTAGTTCCTTCTGTGCGCAATTTTATTTTTCTTTTTAGACCTTAGAGATTTTTAAATACTTCAGATTCTCTAATGTCTCAGCCCTGTAAATCATTCTGCCTGACATTAAATAATATCATCTTTTCTTGTCTGATTTTCTAGTGATAACAACTATTATAGTATCCACTTGATTTTAGTCGCAATAAAGGCCCTAGTGCATTAATCAATCTCTTAGATTGAAAATCCCCTTAACCATATTTATTTCCAATCATTTGAATGCAAACTTAGTTTTGATTTAGAAATGACAGGTATTCTAATCTAACTCACTACATATTGTAGTGTGATTCCATGTTTACGACCACAAAATTTATATTTTGTAATAATTTAGGTTTCTAAATGATCAGGAGATCAAGTCTCTTGAAGAAAAATGCTTAAAAATGAAGTTGTCGACCTGTTCAAACAGAATATCTGGAAAAGTGCTCATTACCGATCCCCAACGCCGAATGGTACCTAACCGACGCCGTATGAAGATATTCGCCAAATATTTGTCAATTTCAATTAAAAATGTCAAATTTGACTTATGAAAATTTTTTATTAAAAAAAGAATATTCCAAAGAATATTCTGGGAATATTCCAGTGCATTACCGTAATATTCCGTTTGTGGCCAATTAGAAGCGCCACGTGGTTGAACGAGGTCGTGCCACGTGGGCCCCAATGCTTGATTGAATGGCATTTGGTGTACCGGTTAAGTCGTCGCACTCGATTCCGAATCACAGACCGGCGATATAACCACAAGACGACCCATCAGACCCACTGTTTGTGGTTTTATGTTGCAAACAAAGTCATATTAAAGTTTGAAATTGTTTTAAGTAGCCCGCGAAAGGGGGTTGGGCCTTAAGGGCCAGCCCCCTCACCATATAACCCACAGTGCGACTAAACAGAGAACTGGGGGTCTATTACTGGCGCGCAGTTTTGGGTGGTGGTCCCGTGCTTTTAGCACTCGGGAGTTGAATATTTAAACATATGGTTATGTATTAAATTCAAACTTTAATTATATGCCAACAGACCTCCGAGCCGGCAAGGATGGGCTTATCCAACAGTCCCCACAGCTAAGTGCAGAATTACTGCCGTCCCTCCAACGCGCCATCGGCTCGTCGGTTATTCGCGGTATCTCCGCTTTGGCCGGAGTTTGTCAGTGTAATGCGCTGGAGCAATGGCAGCACTTTTGCTAGAGAGGTCTTTTGAGACGATTTATTTATTTACTTTGGGTGAGATCATTCGGGAGCTTCTGGAAGCAACCGTGGAGCTATCGTGCATTTTATCCAGAATTTTATGTCGCTTGATCGTGGAGCCATCAGGGCCAAAGGGAAAGAGAGCTGCATTGGGCTACCTTCATCCAATAGAGGTGAATTTGTAGTCATTTTAGACTGATTTGGATCTTCTGAGTCTTTTTTAGCAGTCTATTTTTCCTTTAGAGGCTTTTATACAGATGTAATTTCATTTTTAGCATTTAATCAAAAGAGAACTGAGCCTAATTAGAGGCTTTTGGACCAGCGGAGGTAGCCCAAGAGAGGGGTGAACCGCTTAAAAAAATATCTGCTGTCACTCTGTATATTTTGGCTGTTTATTTCCAGATTCTGATAGTTTAAACAGTAAATTTTCATAAGCATGCTTTTCCAAAACAAGTTTATACAAGAAATGAAATTGTTATTTTTATCATCAAACTCTACACTTCAATTGCTAACATATCATCTTACATTCACACATGTTAAAATATATCAATGAACACTTTTAATTTAAAAACAAAATACTTTCATTGATCTTGATATTTGTGTTTACATATTATTTCTTTAGGCAGAGTCTGTAGAGGGCCAGGTAGCCTCCGGATTCATCCTTTCCTAGAAAGGTGAAACATCCGGTGAATGCCCCTACAGTCCATCTCTGTATGAGAAATAGTTTGTTCTCACGATTTCAGATCAGGTTGGTATCGGAGCCAGGTTTTTCTTAAGAGATTGTGAAATTTGTGCAAGTTATTTGTGTGGTTCTGCAAATCTTGATGCTTACTAGGCTGAAACTGCAAAGAGGGGAAGGTCAACTGGTTAGAGAACAAGTTAATCCTCAACCAAGGAGGGCTAGAGTGCCATTACATCCACCTTCCATTTCATCCTCAGTAGCCTTTGAATCAGCCACAAGCATGTCATCCAGAGAAGGAGAAGTCCATGAGGAAATGGATCCCAAGGAAGAAGAAAGAGTCTTTAGAAAAGCTTTCTTGGATTTGACTGAGATGGTTAGAATCCTATACCAGGAGAGAAATGATAGGATTGCTGGAGAAGGGTCTAGGAACCAAAGAGAAGAAGGAGATTCTTCAAGAGGAAAGAAAGACAAAGATGAGTCTAAAAAAGGGAATGGAGGAAATGCTGATCCACCATCTCCATCATCATCCTCATCCTCCACATCATCCTCTTCAACTTCTGAAAATCAGTCACACCAAAAAAAAACCTCTTTTAAAAATCCTTTGTTGAAGCTTGATGTGAAGTTTGAGTTGCCAATGTTTAATGGTGATGTTAATGCAGAGAAATTGGATAATTGGATAAGACAGCTGGAAGTCTATCTAAGAATCCAGAATTTACATGATGATGACACTAAAATTCAATTAGCCTCTTTGAGAATGGATGGAGAAGCTTTGGTTTGGTGGGAAGCCAAGACTAGAGAGGAGATTAAAAAGCATGGTAAGATAACTCTAACTTGGAATGAGTTTATTACAGCCATTAAGAAACAGTTTTATCCTCTTGCTCATATTCAGAAAGCTATCATGAATTGGCAGCATTTTAGGCAACTCAAGGGTCAAAATGTGCAAGATTATACTCAAGAATTTAGAAGGAGAGCACTTCTACTTGGGGTAGACTTACAAAGTCAAGACACCTTATTGAAATACATAGGTGGTTTGCACAGTTACCTTAAACATACTATCCTAATGTTCAATCCTACAAGCTTAGATGAAGTTTGTGTGCAGGCTACACATTTAGAATCTAGAGGAAAGAATACTCTTGATGAGGGTAGAAACAAGTCTTTCAAAGGAAAGAACAAAGAGAAAAACAAAGGAAAAGGCAAGAAAAATGCATCTATCAAACAAGAGGGTGAAAAGGACATTTGTAAACATTGTTCAAAGAGTGGCCATGAAGAGAAAAACTGTTGGAAACTTCATCCTGAAAAAAGAAACCAGTTTAACAAAAACAAGGGAAAGAAGAAAAATGCAGCTACTACAACTACACCACAAGATTTAGGTGATGATTCAGGTGACGAAACAAAAATTGCAGCCATGGGTTTGAAAAATTTGAAAGGGAAGGAAATTGAAACTCAAGCAAGTGCTAGTTCTTCAAACTGTCATACACAAGCTCCTAATGAGGAAGAAAGAATTGAACTGTTCCATGTGAGGGTAGTTGCAAAACATACCAAAATTGACACACTATTTGATAGTGGGTCACAAGCTAACCTCATATCTGAAGATTTGGTCAAGCAACTTAAACTTGAGACCATTCCACATCTGAAGCCTTATCCACTTGGATGGATATGCAAGGATGCTAACTTGCAAGTCTCAAGGAAGTGCATATTGCGTTTTGCAATAACTGCACACTATATTGACACAGTTGAACTTGATGTGGTTCCACTTGATATATCTGGTATTGTTTTGGGAAGTCCTTACTTGTTTGATAGGAAAGCGATTTTCTATCGCCATGAAAACAAATATCATCTTTTCAAAGATGGTAAGGAGTTTATTGTCAGAGCTCATCGCAAGAAGACAAATGTTGCAATGGTAAATGCAAGACAGGTAAAAAGGCTAGTCAATTCAAGCAAGAGTTTTGTACTTCTTATGGTCAAGCCAAAGGTTGATGTGAATCATGAGTCATTTGAAAATTGTGATGCAAAGCTTAAATCTGATTTATATGATGTAGTTGATGCACATCATGAGATGTTTCAGGAGCCAACAGGTTTGCCTCCTAAAAGGGAGATTCAGCATGAAATCCATTTACATCCAGATTGTCCTCTTCCTAACATTGGCATGTATCGCATGTCCGTTATGGAGAATGCTGAAATCAAGAAGCAGATTAAAGAGTTGTTGGACAAGGGTTTCATAAGGCCAAGCACTTCGCCATGTGGGTCACCTATAGTGTTGATTCCGAAGAAAGATGGAACTTGGCGTATGTGTGTTGACTTCAGAGCTTTGAACAAGATAACGGTAAAGAATCGTTACCCACTTCCAAGAATAGATGATTTGTTGGATCAGCTGAAAGATGCAAGATATTTCACTAAGTTAGACTTAAGAAGTGGTTATCATCAAGTAAGAATTGAAGAAAGTGACATTTGGAAGACAGCTTTTAAAACCAAACAAGGACTCTTTGAGTGGCTTGTGATGCCGTTTGGTTTATGCAATGCACCTGCAACTTTCATGCGGGTAATGGATGATGTCTTACGTCCTTTTCTTGATGATTTTGTTATTGTCTACTTAGATGACATCTTGATTTTCAGCAAGACAAGAGAAGATCATGTCATGCATGTCAGTAAAGTACTTGATGTTTTGAAGAAAAATCGGTTATTTCTTAAGATGTCAAAGTGTGAATTTGGAAAGACTTCTTTGGTTTATTTGGGACACATAGTAGGTGGAGGCGCTTTGAGAATTGATCCTTCCAAAGTAGAAGCTATTGTGAATTGGCCTACTCCCAAGTCCATTACAGAGGTAAGAAGTTTTTTGGGTGTAGCTCAGTATTGGAGAAAGTTTATTGCTAACTTTTCTGCCATAGCAGCTCCTATGCATGTAGTGACAAGTGTGAAGCGTGCTTTCCAATGGGGAAGTAAGCAACAAAAAGCTTTCGAATCTTTGAAAGAAAAGATCAGTTCAACTCCGGTTCTTGCATTACCAGATTTGAGACAGCCATTCGAGATTCAGACATATGCTAGTGATTATGCCATGGGTGCAGTTCTCTTACAGCATGGTAAGCCTATCGCTTTTCATTCTGAGACATTTAATGGTGCTGTTGTGAATTATCCTACATATGATAAGGATTTGTATGCGTTGGTACAAAGTGTCAAAAAGTGGAAGCACTATTTGATGGGCAAAGAAACAGTTGTGCATACCGACCATCAGCCTTTACAGTATTTGCAGTCGCAAAGTAAATTGCAACAGTCACAACATTTCAGATGGATGGGTTTCCTACAACAATTTCACTTGGTAATAAGGTACAAGAAAGGTATTAACAATAAAGTTGCTGATATGCTTTCAAGGCCTATTATTAGTGCTAGTATTTTGCTTAAGAATGATTCTATTGTGCATGAAAGCTACATAGAACAGTATGCATCAGATGAAGATTTTAAAGAGGTGTATGCTAACTTGAGTAAAGGGAATCATGTTGAGGAGAATGATTATCATTTGCATAAAAATTTGCTGTTTCATTTGGGAAAGTTATGTATACCACATGGAGAGAGATTAAGCATGATGAGAGAAGCTCATTCTTCTCTTATTGCTGGTCATTTCGGTGTAAGAAAAATGGTGGCACATCTGCAGAGGTATTGTTATTGGCCTCGCATGGTAGATAGTGTTACACGTTTCATTAGAGGTTGTTCATTATGTGCTACAAGCAAGCCTAGCAATAGGAAGCTTGGATTGTATACGCCATTGCTGGTACCTTCTAGACCATGGGAAAGTGTTTCTATGGATTTTGTTGGGGGATTACCATTATCTAGAAAGCAGCATGATTATCTTTATGTAGTAGTTGATCGTTTCAGCAAGATGTGTATTCTTATGCCATGTAAGAAAACTATAACTGCTGAACAAACTGCTGAATTATATTTTCAACGTGTATGGGTTCATTATGGCTTGCCTACTTCTATTGTTAGTGACAGGGATTCCAGATTTGTTGGGAATTTTTGGTCCAATCTATGGAAGATGATGGACACCAAGTTGAAGAAGAGTATTGCTTTCCATCCGCAAACAGATGGCCAAACAGAGGTAGTGAACAAAACCATTGTGCATCTTTTGAGAGGGTATTGCAGCAAGCATCCCAAGCTTTGGGATGAGCATTTGCATTACATTCAGCATGCTTACAACCGGGCCAAACACTCTTCTACAAATACTTCGCCATTTGAAGCTTGTTTTGGATATTTGCCTAAGTCACCATTGGACTTCATTCTTGAGAAGGATATTGCCATTGATGGGCATAGTGATGTTGACAAAGCTCACTTTTTCATTGAAAGAATTCAGCTCATTCATCAGCAAGTTCAAGAACAGCTTGAAAAGAGTCAAGGCAAGTACAAAGAAAGACATGACAAACATAGAATTGATCACAAGTTTCAGGAAGGAGATGAGGTATGGTTGCATATAAGTAAGGATAGAATGCAAGGAGAAGGTAAAAAGCTGAAGCCTATTCGTTATGGTCCATTCAAAATCCTTAAACAAGTTGGAAATAATGCCTTTCAACTAGATTTGCCTTCATACATGCAAATGTATTCCGTTGTTAATGTGGAAAATTTACGTTTGTATGAACCTCCTCTTATTGATGATTCTGAAAATCATGTTCAACTACCATCCATAGAATATTTCTCGCCAGAATTTTTGGATGAGTTGAAAGAAGATGCAATCCTTGACAGAAGGACACGCACTTCAAGGAGGGGAGATGTTGAGTATCTAAGAGTTGGTTTAAAAGGCAGTAAACCAAGCAAAGCAAAGTGGATGGAGTTGGAACAGGTGAGGAGGCGGTATCCTCACCTTCTTAACAGGTAATTGAAAGCTTTTGAGGGTCCAAAAGCTTCCCATTTGGGAGGTGTGATCAGGAGATCAAGTCTCTTGAAGAAAAATGCTTAAAAATGAAGTTGCTCAGAATTGCTCCAAAATAGATCGACTGGAAATTTCTCGTCAATACGATCCCAACGCCGTGAACGGCACTCAAATCCGACGCCGTATGCAGAAGATATTCAGCTTCCAAAGATTTGTCAATTTCCATTAAAAATGCCAAAATTTGACTTTGGGAAAAAAATTTATTTTATTAAAAAAGGTATATTCCACAGAATATTCTGGGAATATTTCGTAGAATATTCCACAGAATATTCTGCAGAATATTCCGTTTGTGGCCAATTATAAAGCGCCACGTGGCTAGCCCGGAGGCTGCCACGTGGGCCCCAAAGCGGATTGAATGGCGTTTGAAAATTTTTGTTGGGTCGTCGGACGGATTCGAACTCAGGATCGGGCGGATATAACCACAAGACTTAACCGCTAGACCACTATTCGTTTGTTGTTTTATGTTGCAAACAGAGTCATATTTAAAGTTTGAAATTGTTTGGGCGGGGCCCGAAAGGGGGCCAGCCCCCTCACCATATAACTCACAGCACGACTAAACAGAGAACCGGGGGTCTATTATCCTGGCGCGCAGTTTTGGGTGGTGGTCCCGTGCTTTTAGCACCCGGCAGTGGAATAATTAAAACAACGGTTGATACATTAAAGTTCAACGACCAAAACGCGAATCCGTTAAACCAACCTCCGAGCGGCAAGGACACGAGGGGCTTATCCAATAGCCCCCACAGTTGGCGGTAATTACGGCGGTCCCTCCAAATTCGGCGCCGACTCCAAGTTTGTCGGGTTATCTGGCGGTATCTCCAGTTTTAGCTGGAGTTTGTTTAGTGTAATGGGCAGTTGGAGTAAATGTGGCATAACTTTTGCTAGGAGAGGTCTTTTGAGACGAATTGTTTTTTGATTTTGGGTGTAGAGATCATTCTAGAGCTGTTGGAAGTGTCTGAAGAGCCATCAGGGCATTCTATCTGCGAATTTTACAGCGCTTTTGATCGTGGAGCCATCAGGGCCAAAGGGAAAGAGAGCTGCATTGGACTACCTTCATCCAATGGAGGTGAATTTGTAGTCATTTTAGACTGATTTGGATCTTCTGAGTCTGTTTTAGCAGTCTATTTTTCCTTTAGAGGCTTTTATATAGATGTAATTTCATTTTCAGCATTTAATCAAAAGAGGACTGAGCCTAATTAGAGGCTTTTGGACCAGCGGAGGTAGCCCAAGAGAGGGGTGAACCGCTTAAACAAATATCTGCTGTCACTCTGTATATTTTGGTTGTTTATTTCCAGATTCTGATAGTTTAAACAGTAAATTTTCATAAGCATGCTTTTCCAAAACAAGTTTATACAGTAAACAAAACTTGTTATTTTATCATCAAACCTCTACACTTCAATTGCAGAACATATCATCTTGCTTATTCACACATAAAAACAGATCAATGAACACTTTGAATTTAAAAACAAAATACTTTCATTGATCTTGATATTTGTGTTTACATATTATTTCTTTAGTCAGAGTCTGTAGAGGGCCAGGTAGCCTCCGGATTCATCCTTTCCTTGAAAGGTGAAACATCCGGTGAATGCCCCTACAGTCCATCTCTGTATGAGAAATAGTTTGTTCTCACGATTTCAGATCACTAAATGTATGAAAAATAAATCTAAGTGGATAACGCAAGTTGGAGCTTAAATATCGAGGGATTAGAGTCTCCTTTAGATTGATGCCCATAAATATTAGGGAGATTGGTGTCTCCAACAAGTTGGTGCTTGCAAACAAGTGGGGGTTGGTGTCTCCAACAAGTGGATGCTTGCAAAGAGAAGGGGGTTGGTACCTCCTCGAGGTTAGTTCCTACAAAATATGATGTAAATTAAAGTTTGTGCTTGCATTTACCTTAAAATAAAAATAGGTTTAGATGTTTTCTCATGTAAGGGTTCCCACGTATATCCTAAAACGTGGCCAACTAGGATGTTATTCTTAGTAACAAATATCCTCTGTTGAATGGAATGAACTATACCTTTTGGAAGGTGAGAATGAGGGTTTATCTAATCTCCTTTAGTATATATGTCTGGCATGCAGTGTTGGATGGCCATGAGGAGCTAGTTGTTTTGAGTAGTAGATATGAGAACTTGTACTTCTCCTTATAATGATAAAGCAATGAATACAATCCTAAGTGTTATTTCTAAAGCAAAATTTTTTAAATTCGTGCATTACACGACAACCAAATATATATGGGAAAAGTTTAAGAAATGTTATGAATGAAATAGTAAGGTAAAGAAAGCCAAACTTCAAGTCTATATAATGCATTTATTCATTAAAAGTGAATGAGGATGAAGATGTAGCGAAATTATTCCTTTGTGTGGAAGAAATAGTAAACACCATAAGAGGTATTGAGGAAACTTGGGATGGTTACAGAGTGGTTCAAAAAGTGTTAGGATCTCTTCTTACCAGATTTAATGCTAAATTTTCAACTCATGAGGAGATGCAAGATCTCAGTAAATTAACCATGCATTATTTGCATGGAATTATAACTTCCTATGAGTTCAAGACTATAAAAGGTATATCTAAATCAAAGGAAGCAACCATCAAAGCAGATGAGAAGACCAAAGATGACCAAGAATTTTCAATTTATGGATCTGATGAAGAAGAAGCCAAGTTTGTCAAAAGCCTAAAGAGAGGATCTGGAAAATAGAAAAGTATGCTACCTTTAATATGATTTAATTATAGAAAATATAATCATTATGCATCTAAATTACCATACAAAAAGGAAGATAATGAATATGATAATAAGTAAAATAATAAGTATAGAAGAGTCAAGAAGAAAAGGAACTTCAAGAAGAAATTTTTTTATACCCAAGAGCATAGCAACTCCTTAGAGGATGAGGATGAGCAACCTTCTCATGAAGAAAGGATCAATGATTTATTTCTCATGGATATAGAAACCCAATTTGAAGGGAAATATGAATATGAATTAGATGAAGAATCGTTTTGAAGTAGACCTGGAAGGTGGACAACTCAGTGCCTTAGAAGAAATACATAGATAGTAAAAAGAGAAATAATAAAAATGAGATATTGATAAAGTATAAAAAATAAAAGGATAAATCTGAAGATTCATCACTTCTTCTTCTAAAATTGAAGTTGGAGGAAGCCAAGAATATTGAAGACATTCTGTTAGAACAACTAAAAGAAAAAGGAAAGGAATGTGAGAAGCTAGAGGAACAAATTGTCTCGATTAGAAAATAATTAGAAAGACTAAGGCTTAGTAGAACCAAAATTTAAAGTTTATTAAAGGATATAAAAAATTGGATGAAATTTTGAGTGTTTACAGATCTCTTCTCATCAAAATTAGTCTAGATTATGAAGGAGAGACACACCCTAAGAGGGCTAAAGAAAAAGAACCAAACAAATATGTTGAAGTACTCAAAGAATGTAACAAGAATAGAATCGATGGAAATAATGGTACGCAACAATATATAATGAAGGTAAATAGAAAAAATTAGAATAAATATGATGATTAAGTCAAGAATCAATAGAATCCTCATCCATCTCAAAGATACAATCAATAAAGAATCAAAAGATAATTCCCTCAAAGGCTGTTTGTGTAACAATCCTTTTTTTTACTGCACCTTGTAATTGTCTATATCCCTATGTGAATTTTTGGGACATATGTAAAATTTAATAAAAAATAATTTATGGCCGATTGAAGGAATGTACATGAATCCATATATATGAGGGGGATTTGTGCGGATTATTTTGAGTTACTTATGATGGGCCAAGAATAGACTAGACCCACACGCATTAACTAATTTACTTACTACCTTAACCATTGGTTGTGTGCGGTCACAAGTAATGAGGTACCTGATTAGGAAGAGTTGGGGGGGCGGGGGGGGGGGGGGGGGAAGGGGGAGGATAGCACCATCGAGAGGAATAAGGGAGGTCAACAAAACCACAAGAAGAAAAAAATAAATAAATGAGAGTACAGAACACACACACAACATATGGGGAGTGAAATCAAAGATAATAGTAGCGAACGAAGAGAATAATTCATGGAGAGAGGTATTGGAAGCAAAGAAACGTGGAACAAGACTCCATAGAAAAACAAGCTATTAGAGGAACAATGAAGAATAATGAGTTAAATTGAATTGTCCCTAAGTTAGTGCTCTGATATTTGGGTTCCATTCCTTGTGTTGTGATGAGAAGGCCTAGGACTATGTTCCTAAGCCTAAATGGCCACTGAGAGGCTCATGGGATACTTGAACCACTTAATTCCTACTGAATGAGTTGATAAGCCACTAAGTGATTTCTAAATAATTTTATAAATCACTTGGTGCTTATTGAATGAGCTAATAAAAAACTTCGGTGGTTGTTGTATGGATGATAAACTACTTGACAAGGTAAGTTGAGTCACTATAGTGCTTGCTAGAATATGTGATAAACCACATGGATAGCGGACTACAATCCCCTACAGTTCTTGCCATGAAAACATAGCTAATAAACCACCTAGATAGTGGATTCATTCTCTTGAAACTAAGTAATACCCCAATTAGGCCTTGAGTGAATTCTTGTGATTGATCTCATAGAGTAAGAGGGTCATTACAATGATTACTGTCATAGAGAAGTTGATAAACCACCTAGACAATGTAATCCTTTTCTTAAAAGTTTGACCAAGCCTTGACGTGAATTTCCCTTGAGAAAACATCCCATCATACTCTAGATCCAGCTCGGGGGTGGTCAACAATAAGAGATATCGTAGTGTAGCTAGCCTATGGTTGGGTGTAGAGTTGAAGTCCCTACAATTTCCAACCATTTCAATTGACTCAGATAAGTATTAAATTTTTTGTATTGTTGTTTTATGTTATGATATCCTTTATTTGTAATGAATTTTATTATGATAATGCATATTCATGTGTGGATGTCGAAAGTTATTAGACATCGTTGGCTATTTTGGATATTATGTTTTCAATGATTGGTAGCACCTTGGAGTTTCTACTCTACTTTTGAATTATTAGTTATTTGTATGCTTGTTCCTAAATGTTTACATGGTTGCAATGACAGGTTCATATCTTATGAAAATGGTTGAAAACTGTGAAGCTTTGCAACATTTTCTTGTAGATGTTGCTTGGATGATAACTTTGAGTTATTCACTTAGAATCTACCTAATCGATAAAAGGCATGATAAAATTCACAAAACATGAGTTGCATGCTTGTTTCACCTATTGGAGTTCATTGTTCAAGCATTGGTCATCTCCTTTAGAAAATTTGGTGTTCTGGGAAACTGCTCCTTCCTGAATAAATTCATGCATTTTCCTTGTTTCCTTTATCTTTAGCACTCCTACATACAAATACGATGATTCAAGGTATATGAGAGATGCAAGGGATGAATAATTTATTTGATAACCCTATGGCTTATGGACCACCATATGGCATAAATGGTAAATCTCTCATTCATTCAACAATATTACAACAACAACAATTGTCGAGATGTCTCAGAAGTTAATGCCTTCCGACCTGTTTCAACAAAATCATGTTGTTGTGTTGATAGGGCAGGTGGTATGGTTCGGTTGCATGTTCTTCGTTGGATGACAAAACCATTCAATCCATGAAGGAATGTACCATGAGATACAAAACAGTGATGAGGTGGACTATGGGGTGATTGAATGCCTCCTTATAGGCTACAACACATCTAGAATTGTTATGATGAGTCACAAACCCATATTCCTCCTCTTCACTGTTGAAAAAATTGAGAAATCCTTTTTAATCAAAATGATCGACCATGAAAATGGTAAAGCTTAAGCCTATATCATCTTCCCTACACTCTGAATTTGGAGCATATTTCATTTATTTCAGTACAAGTTCTAGGATTTTCAATGACAAAGGACTTGTCACAATTTCTGGCAAGTTCAATCCTTTGATTATAAACAGGAATAGTAGGTTGGTACAGTAGATCCACTCTATTTTAATATAATACCATTTTTTTCCAAAATTTTGCAAAGGATAAAGTAAGTGTGTTGGTTCGTGTATGACACATTGGATCTATGTTTTGTGAACTAATGGCTAGTGGAGGGGATGATCACAAGCGAACACTTGCAAATGGAGGGTCGGTCGAATAGAAGCAAAGGATCCACCAGTGTGTGGATTGTACATAGTTACCGAATTCAGATGAATCGGGCTAAATAATTTGAAAATTCTACAATTCGGTATGGTTCGTCCATTAATACGCTAAAATTTGATTCGGTGCTATTAATTTCTAATTTTCAGAAAAGTCATTTTATTTGTCTCATGCAAGTTTAGTTGTGCAAGTGATTTGAAAACTGCAAGTCTAGATGACTGGTGAAATTTGTGCCTTTTCTATGTTTAATTGATTATACGAAAATGGAAACTGTGGAGTGAAACATAATTTTTTTTGTTAGCTGATGTATCAAGTGAAACAAGGAGTTTCAAGTGTAGTGTCAACTCAAAACCTCGAACATTTCCTACAATATCCTATGAGTGTCTTACACTCTACACTGTTATTTAGAGAAGCAATTAATCAAAAATATAAATAAACGTGTTTCATTAAAAAATAATAAAATAACATAAAATTTTTATTTGCAATTTTATTTACTAATTTTAATTTGATTATAATATTTTAATATTTTTTCCATGAAAAAATTATTATTTTTATTTTAGATAAACAAAAATTCCATACTCAAGCATAAGCACATTCCAAAAAGGATTATCCAGAAATACGTCTCTTTACAATCTTTCAATATGGTATGAGAAAGATCCATAGCCTTCATAGTAGAGTTAATAGACCTATGTAGTGACATATTACAAATTCAAAAGTAACTCATAAATCATTGAATGAAAAATGTTACGAAACCATTGTATAGTCATCTTGAAAATTTTCTATAGAACCATAAAGTTAAGTACTTGTAATATTTCCTCTTAGAGTTTATATGCAATTTTGTCATTGTCTCTATAAATATGGATATGGCTTGCCCAAATAAATTAATTAAATATTCACTTTAATTTCAGTGGTAATGGAAGGAGAGAATTATTTAATATTCAATGTTTCATGACCAAAGATAAATCACCCATAATATAGATCTAATCAATCCCTCTATACAAGGCCTTGAATACCTCTACTTATTTTCCTCTTCTTATGTTACCTTTGATCTGAAATCTATGTGTCTTTAAACTTTATAGAATGAAGCCAACCCATTCATAGAATTCATGTCTTAACATGCTCCATAGAAATATCCCCAACATGAGGACTTTTCCACTTGTAACTTTGATAGAAATTTATGTGTTTAACCTTCCAATAACCTTATAATATAAAAATCAAGAGTTAACCTAGGAAACTACCTTAAAGGTAGGCATCATCTTCTCTTCAAACAAAATAGAGTTTCTAGTATCCATATTCCCAGTAGATCTAACAATGGGATTGCCCTAGATCACTTTAGATCTTGCTAGGTAAACCAAACATTAAGACACACATCTAATGATTCACATTCCAAATGTTCTAGTTATCTAAAATCTCCTCAACTTCAACCTAGCCTTTCTAAGAAAAATTACAATGCAAGAACAAAATGTGGAGTGTTTTCTCAATACATTTGTAAAGTAAATAAATACTTGGACATAATTGAGGTTTTTTCTCAAGGGATTTGAATGTTAAATCTTTATTTTTCAATATTATCCACATAAAAACTTATAGCTAGGAGGGGCCTTAACTTTCGAAAACTTCTACTACCACCATTTCTTATCACCTGGTTTTGATCCAAAAAGAGTTAAGGATCCAAGTTAGTGGAATAATTTCCATAAACTTATTTTAGAGCCCAAATTAATTCATCTATGGAATTTCTCAATCTTATATGTGTCTCCTTGATTTTTGTTAAAAAGTGATCCCACCTTTCAACCTTATTTCCTTCTAGTCTAACATCGACTACCTTTCTCTAGCTTTGAGACCATAGGGATGTGTCATCTAGGTTTTCCATCAAATTAAGTGTACATCTACTAATTACTTGTAGCTATTTTAAGATTTACTCAAGGAGGAAAATGTATCTACAACACCCCATTATTGCATCTACCCCACTCTAACTTGTGATTAATGTTCCACTATCTATGCCAAATAAGAACCTATAACTTAGGTAATAATCTATCTTGATATCTTAGTTAAGTTTTAGTAAATTGTGATTAATTATGTTGATGGTTTCATGTGTCCTTTGTAAGCATAGATGAGTCGTTATTGTGGCAAAAATGAATTGGGTGATTCAAAAAAACTATATATGTAATCTAAATACTTGAATAATGAATATGTTGAGATAATTGACAAGGAACAAAGCAACACTAATATGGGCTATAATACTATGAGTGGGAAAATGATGAGGGAATTAAATGGGTTTTTTTTCCAAATCCTTGCCATGAAATTTGAATATAAATATGAGACTTTTCCCTCTTGCCTACCAACCAATTGATTGGGAATGACTAGGTATTTGGAACAATCACCCTCATATATATGGAAGTTGAAGCGATAGTGGAAATAATGCTTCAAGATTTAATGAAAGGAATGGGTTGAGTACATTTCTTGGATTTTGAACTTCACCCATGAATTTCGTAGGAGACAGAATTAAACCTGAGATTGTACAACATCGAATTTAATTGATTATGGAAAAGTATAGAAGGAGGTAGAGACCCATGAAGGAAAAGTAATGTTGTCAATCCCAAGTGGAAAGACAGTTGAAGCATTATGGGTGTCCAAAATACAGCCAGAAAATTGCTACTTGTAGATTGGAATGATGTTGGTGTGTTTTGGGCTCCCTAAAACTGAATTTTGTTTTTCAAACATTTACAAAATAGCTCTACTATGTAGATTTGTAAAGTACGCTACGATTTGGTATGTGTTGGTTGAGCAAGAAAAACAAGAGGTAGGGACATCAATGAGTGACTATAGAGTAGAGAATGGATTCCCTTATTTGCTTTACTAACCAATCTAAGAGGAACCTAGAGATCGTAAATGCCTAGAATCAATTGGGAATAGAGACCCCTAACTTTATCATATGTGTGAATGAGAGTTGCTTTCAACTATATCAATTACCAGTGAGTTATTGGTTTTCCTCTTGTGGCATCAACCTCGGTAAGGGGTGGCCAACTATAGAAATTTGATGTGCAACTGAGCCTATGGTTGGGTGGAAAAGGCTCCTTCCTAGATTGGTTGCTAGCTTAAGTTTCAACTAAGTTTTTCTTTTGTTCATTTTTTTATTTCTCATGAAAGTTTGTAGTGTTTTACTTTCTAATAATGAAAATTTGGTTATATGATATGGCATATAAATTTATTCATGCAAAGATCTAAAATTATTCTTAATTTTAATATATTTAAGCATGAATGTGTATTATTGTGAGTTTGCAAGATATTTTTGGAATGAATTGATGTATGATGTGTAGAAATTAAACTACATAATCCTCTTGCCTAATCATATGAAGAAACTTGCTTAAATTTTGGTGGGAAGTAACCTTTAGTAAGTCCTCATGTTTATATTTTACTCCTCTCTATAACATTCCTAACTAAATTGAATTTGAATCTTCAACTATATAAGTTCATATGAATTTTGAGTTATGTTTGCATAAAATTTAGAGGTAAGTAAATGTTGGTCAAAAATCTTGTTTACTAAGTGAATATGATAAATCATGGTAATAATCCATTCTAGAGAGAAATTTTCTTTAATGCATTACATATATAAGAATATTTGTATGCATATAATTACTTGCATTCATGGATTTTCTCATGCATAAATATTAAAGGATTTTGAGAAATTTTTTTATGAGTGCACGATATTTTGCAATTAGATGCATAAAGTGTGCTTTGTAAATTTGATTTTCCCAATTGTGATCTTTTGGAGCTCAATGCAAAGAGTTTTCTTTGTAAATTTGATTTAATTTCTCAATAGAGATGATATTTTCAATGTTTAATGCAATTTATTTTTAGATGTATCTCCCAAGGAAAAATCATAACTTTCATTAGTGAGTTGAAAATTACATGTTGTAGATGCTTCTCAGGAAGCGTATGTCAAAAGTGGTGGCCAACCTACAAAATAAAAAAGAGTCTATTACAAAACTGTAACCAGATGTCCCATAATAAATATACATGATAATAATCCATACATATAACTGTTCATTTCAACAAAGTACTATAAAAAATGCAAAACCACCCATAAATCAGGGTTGTGTATCCCCGTGTGCAAGTTGGTCATAAAATTTTTTGTGGATGTAATGATAGAGTTTATCACCATTTTGTTCTTGTATCATCCAGTGATCCATTGGTTGGTGGGCTACCTCCTTGGAAAGTAGACCGAAAAGATGATTCCTCTCCTTCTAAATTTTATGACAAGAAATGGTATCAATTTGAGATTTCAATAAGAAAACTTCTTCCAATAGGTTCCATAGTGTGTGCATGTAATAAGTTTGGAGTATTTGAAGTTGCCTACGTCCATTTCTATGTGCAAAAGTGAGGAGGTGTCTGAGATAGGAAAGCTCAATAAAGTTGTTGGTGCCTCTACCAAGGCCCAATATTAGTTGAAATAATGACTCTCATGGAAATATAATTTAGCCCCGCCACTAGATCCAATATGTTGTGCAAATCCATCAAAGTATTCCCATGGATATGATTTTCCTATGGTGTCTGCTATAATTGATTTGTGAGATTGTTTTGAATCCTCCTCGAGAATCATGTGATATAGATTAGAGATGTGCGAAAAAATAATGGGTCCTATTGGGGATTTTCTCATGGAATATTAGCATGTTACTGGAGATCTAGATGTGCCAACAAACGAGTAGATGGAGGTTCTGAAGCTTTTTGGGGTGTGCTTGCTTCCACCAATTTTCCTAAGAAAGGGGAAAAGTTTGTCTGTTCCATGTAACGTTAATATTCATAAATTGAATCAGTTGTTGTGAGAGAGCAATCAAAGAGGTATCAAGTTCTTTGAAAAATATTGATAGGTCCTTTAGACCCAATCCCCACCATTTATTAGGTAGAGCAATTAATTTCCATATGGTCCAGGGAAATGTGAGGCCATCCTAAATCCTATCCATAGGAACCTGCAACAGATCTGTTGAATTCTGGTGAGAATGCCTTTGGGAATCCAGGCAAGTGACATCCAATATACTAGAATAGCCTCTAAGACTAACTTGATAAGGAATATTCAACCATATCTTGAAAGCCATCGATGGTACCAAACATTTAATCGACTTTCAATCTTGGCCACCATCAAGTCCAATCAGCAATTTTATAATTAGAGGGCTCGAGCCTGAAACCAAGATACTTAAGACCCTCTTCGAATGTAATGTTGTGGTTCCCATAATTTGGCAGGTTTGGCAATACCAAATGATGAGACAACATCAAACCACTTTGGGACCTCAGAATCTAGCCCTCCTAGGTCCAGAGAGGGATCTCTCTATAAAGGCAAAGAAATATATATCTTTGAAGTTCGATTTAAGGTATTAGGCTAGTTATAGGGCACAAGGGTTGTTGTTTTATTTTTATTTTTTTGTTTGGTTGGGAAACATGAAAGAAGGGTTCAATGTAAGACAAAGAAATGAGCAGAGAAGGATTTTAGGCAATGGGATGATAATTCAAAGAAAACTCAAGTCCACTGGGCAATGGGGTCATAAAAGGGTTTACTTGCAATTCAATATCCAAGGCTTTCAAATGGGCTAGTCATCTAGAATAGAGGATATCTAAAGATGATAGTATGGGATGAAATGATAAGGAAATGCAGGTGAATGACAAGGAAACCTTCCAATGTGACCACTTAGGAGAAAATCTAGGGACAAGACATGCCTTAACCGTCTATGATCAAAATCCTAATGAGGCTAACTCTTCAGACAATAGAAAACATTAAAGATTTATCACAAAGTGAAGCCTAAGATCAGAGAAAGACTTTTAACTTTCAATGATTTTGACATACAACTTAAGGGATCTTAGAAAGGTAAACTATTGGAAAAGGACCCTAGTGAGATAGAACCAACTCTAAAACTCCCAGTATCCCAATTCTTTCAGCTAAAACCAGACAAGAACATCTAAAAACAAACTCTAAATTCATACATCAGCAAGCAAGGAGAACCAAATACTATACTGGTTAAATTATATTGAATTTTTTCTTAGATCACAAAATTAGTAGAAAAAATCTAAGATAAGAAGAGAAGGAAGCATTAGGGTACTTTACAACAGTATATCCTAAGCTAGTTTACTGATTCTTACTAGAGAAATGAAATATGATGAATAACAGAGGGAAAACATTGACAAATATAGAACACATCACCACTGATTTAGATCAGGGTCCAATGAACATGCTTGTCATATTAAAGAGCAACACCAGTCACATACATCATTGTCCAGCAGCTTGATATCAACTAGAAATCATCTCCCAGCCTATTTTACAACTAATACACATAGAACTCTATCTCAGTGAAATAGCTTACAATCCACGATTAACGAACATTTACAATGTATTTCTGAGGAGTTATTATAGCTGAAAGAGTGGCTGTAGAGGTAGATAGAACTTTAAATGAAACATTAAAACAGAGGAAGAAGAGTGCTTGAGGCCCATTCTATTTTAATATCCTGTATTGACTTTCAGTACTCTTAGGATGAATTAGTCGTCTTTGAAAGGCGGAAAATAACTCCAAAGGTATGTTCTTGAAGTACTCTCTGGCAGTTTGTACTCTCTTTGTACACTAGGACAAGTAAGGCAAATAAATGACTTTCAGGCCTTCCATACTGTGTAACTAATGCTCTGGAAAATCTTAGGACTTCTGTCAGGGTGGTGATCTTCTCAGGAACTCGATGGAGAATAAAAAACATCATGGGAACTTGTCCTTTCTTTGGAAAGAACATTCTGCTGATGTCGAGCATTGATATGGCTTGTTTCATGTGCTTTAGGCCTTATTAGCCTTCTGGATCATGTATAAGGTCTTCAATCTGAATCTTCGTCCTTTAAACACTAGATTAAAGCGTTTAATCTTCAATAATGGCTTTAAATTCCTTTAAACTGTCGCTGATACTCTTTGCCTCTTCACTTCTGTCTTGCCTGTGAATACACAGGTTTCAATTGGTGCTGGATAGTTTGAAACAGAGTTTAACACTGATCCTTTAATGAAAATATGCCTTAAAACTTTCTCAGGTGTCTTCCCTGCAAAAACCCACTTCGGCTCTGAAAAACTGGCATTCTGCACCTTGTATTACCCTGTCTATGATGGTGAGACAGAGTAAATTTTACCATCTGTAACCCTGCAAAAAGATGATAAACATGTTAAGAAATCAATGGGGGTGGAGGAGGACTACTCTGGAGGGCTGAGGAAGCGGTGTCACAGCAATGGAAATGGTGGATGTAGGCGAAGGAACGAGTAAAAATCATGGCGGAATGGTGAAGAACTGAGCCGATGAAGGTTGGTGCGAAGACGGTTCTGGGCCATTGGATTAGATTGACAGATGGTGATCAACAGTCAGGATTCACCGATACAGTAGGTTAGACTGAATCAAACAAACACCAATAACTTTTAGTGTTAAACACCAAAGTTTAATTTTCGGGCGAATACAAAGGAAGAAGGGTAAAATGAATGAAATCGAAGGCTTTTGGTGGTGGGACCGGAAGGGCAAAGGGCTATTGAACATGGACCGTTGGATCTCAAGAGTAGATCAATGGTGGGGATCTTCTGGTGAAACTCTATGGAGGCTCCGATGAAAGAAATATGGATGAGGGTGTGATGTAATGTGATCTGTTAGATCAAACAATAACTGGCCAGGATTAAAGAAAAATTATACTGGGGAGGGGTGGTTTCGACAAGAAAACAACTGGTTTCGTGCGGCTCCAAGGTGGTTTCAAAATTGTGCCAAAAAACACGATATACCTTGCTGCCTTACACGTGCCCCCCCCAAAACCACTTTCATCTCGCGATATGCACCTCAACCGTTGGATGTAGGATGGGGAGATCTGATGGTGTAGGATGGAGCGCGATATGGAAAGATGCACGGGCGGAACAAGTGGGCAGAGTCAAAGGCGGGTTCACTGTTGACCGTCAGATCTGTAGAATGGATGGTCAGGATCAAAGGTGGGAGTGCTAATTTTCCAAAGGGAAAAAGGTTAGATGGATGGGCGGAATGAATCTTGACCATTGGATCTATTGGGATGGAAGGTGGATATTAAGCCAGAGATCAGCGGAACAGTGGAATGGTGGAAGGGGAAGGCAGGGCGTGATGCAATCTGGACCGTTAGATCTGGTGGAATGGACGGCGGAGATTTAATCACATTAGAGAAAGGCAGGGGGCTAAAACTCTGCGGTTCACTGATCTTGTGATTTTCGATTTAGCGCGGACTGTTAGATCATGAAAGAGATCAACAGTGGAGATCTGATCAGAGGGGGAATGATCGGGGGCACAAGAGGTGGAGTGCGATTGAATCTGGGCCATTGGTTCTTGTGGATTCGATGGTCTAGATTAAATCGCAGGGGTCATGAAATTGAAACATGGGCAGAACGCGACGTGATCCTGACCGTTGGTTCTTGTGGATTCAACTGCCAGGATTGAATCAGAGGATTGCCAATCAGAGGGGATAATGGATGGCGCTTAAAACTTCTTGCGATTGGTGATTATGCGAGTTAGCACAGGCCGTTGGATCTTTGGAAAGATCGACGGTCAATATTCAAGTAGAGGGGTAATGGAAAGAGGCTGAAGGGAGCAATGCGATTAGCGCTGATCGTTGGATCTTTGAACGATTGATGGTGGAGATCGCAGCAGAGGTTGACTGAACAAAGTCCATCGCATCGGAGGATTTGAGATAACAAAGGAAAAGCCGTTTACGAAAAGTTCCAATTGCGATTAGTGCCAGGGGCATAACGCCTGGTTCTAGCACTGGGTTGTATGCGGAGAAGGGGCTAAGGGCTTAGCCGAAAGGGGCTTAAGGCCTCAAATGAAAAAGGGGTTTCTTAAGCTAAAATCAAGGTTTTTCAAGGAATTTCTTGGCTTTCGGTAAAGGGGAAAAGGGGGTTTTAAGCTTGTAAAAGGGATTTTTAGGGGCTTAAAAGGATTTTGGAGACCTTTAGAGGGATATGGAGTTTCTAAAGGGGAAAAATATGCCTAATGGAAATGAAGGGAAATTAGTGAAAATGGGCAAATTACAAAGGCCTTTGAAGCATTTTTTTCACAAAAAAGCAAGACTTTTTCAGAGGAAACGGTAGTGAAGATCTCTTCAAAGGAAAAAGGCACAAAGAGGCTTCAAGGATGAAATATTTTCAAGGGAAATGTTTCTCTTGAAGGCTCAGAAAAATTTTATCCACCTGTTTTCTATGTCAAAAATTTATAGGTGGCTAACACGTAAGAGAGTTAAAAGGAAATATTTGAAGAGCCAAATGAATTTCTTGCCGAGAACATCCCAAGGATGAAAAAGTAGATTTGGAATGGTTGCTGTTGGTAGGCCGAAATGCTTCATTTTACCCCCTTCCTACTACAATACCAAAATCATTAACCTCTGTTTTATCTTCATAAACCTCCTTATTCCTACACTAGTCCAAGAATCATGTCTATTCCTCCATAAGCTTTATATTTCATGTTTAAGGTTTACTAAGTGCTCAATTAATCATTTTAATAGATTTTGTGCCTTTAATATTTCTTGCAACTCATATGTACTTTCCTAAAGTATTTGATAAGCTAAAGTATTAATCATCATATCAGCTTGTTTAGTGCAGGTAGATTCCTGCACCGTTGGCAACTATCTGTTTTGAGATCTCTGCAACAACTCAATCACTTTACGCGGGCATCTTGGTCCATGTCGTCCAGTTTAATTTTGGTCATCCCGAGTTGAACTCAAGCGAAGGATAGTTAGGGATATGGTCGAAGATAAGGTCGTCGGCTAATGATTAGTTTGCATCTTATTATAGCCGTTGGCTTATTTTTGTAATTTTGTTTGTTATTTTGTTTCAGTTGAAAGGCTCGATTTGGAATGACTGTGTAATTTTCGTTATGGTCAAAGGCCTAAAGGGTTGTATAAAGTATAGCTTTCGATAGAAGTAGGTTAGCGATAGCAGTGCAACTGTAGTTTTGGTCAAATTGTAATCTCGTTTTCGCCCTCGTTCTACACTAGACTTGAAATCATGATGTATATTTTATAACTATAATTAATACAAGGAACTGTGCCATGTTATTCTCACTCCACGTTTTAATCTTTCATTGATGCATTATTAAGTGCTGAAAATTTATGTTTCCTAAAACGGGGAACAAGCTGGTTGGCTAGGGCCCAGCCAACCCAACTTGTTTACCCCCTCGCTTTCATCATCTTAAAGGTGTGTGTGTTAATTCTGTTTATTTGCAAAAGCGTGGTTTAAATCTTAGCTTCATTCTTGCATAAGAATTCTGATTTATTTCGCTAAGAGTCAAAGTGTGAATGGATCCGTTGTGTGAAAGTTAATTGAGTTAATTTAACTTATGTAATTTCTTTACATCTTGGTTTAATTTCGCATGGATCATGCAGATAGATTATTCCTGTACTAGTGCATGTAGGATTCTACACTTTGGTTTGCTGGTTCATTTACCGCAAGTTGTTTTATTCTTTTTCCTTTATACAAATTTAATATATTTATGCAAAGTAAGCATTCATCATCAGAGAGAAGCATTTCTAATATTAAAATTTAAACTCCTAATGATTAAGGATGACTTCGTGAAATGGGAAAGAATGATGTTTCAATATATTAATTTATGCTTACACCTCATGAATCAAGGAAAAATATTAAAATTAATCTGAAATATTACAGTGAACCCTTTTGAGTTAGATCTGATTGCATGTAAAACCCCTTTGATTGAAGAATGTTTTCTTTGGGTTTTGAATATTGTTTTTTATCTTAAAGGTTTATTTACATTGTGAGATTCAGTTGGTTGAAGAATTCTTTTGCGTGTGTAAGTTATTTCAGAATTCTTCTCCCAATTGCAATTCTTTTCATAGTTAACACACCCTTAATATTTTTCCCGAAAGTAATTGGAAAACTTGGTGTAGGAAGCTCTATTCTGGTACAAGAACCCATATCTTGCTACAGGAATGGAGTCCTCCAAGCCTTAAGGCTTAGAGCCCCTACATGAAGACATAAGTCTCTAGTTAAGTGTAAAATATACTTCTCACACATAAGTTCTGTACATGTACTAGTGCAAGTAGATTGCAAGAGTTCAGGAATGACCACTTAGTGCGAGAAGGAAAATCATTTAGAAGGTAGATATTTTCAAGGGCCCACTTGCTAAACTACTAACACCTATACTGAGGACAAACATAAGAGTTTTAATTCAGAAATTAAGATAGTTTACAACAGTGTGAATGTTCCTTTATTTGGTTTCTTCCCAAATACATTCTTTTACATTCCGACACTAGAATTACTTTGGTGTAAATTTCCTTTCTGACTTTTCTGCCTGATTCTGCAAGATTTTAATTAAGAAGTAGGAATAGAAATAGGAAAATTTCATACCAGTTCTGGAATTTCCTGTGCTTCATCTCTAAGTTTACGAAACCCCCGGGTTGACAATTAAGTGTTGAAGGATCTTGATTAAGTGCAATTCCTATACCCAACATTTTGGTGCCGTTGCCGGGGAGGCGATTTGAATTGGTAAGAATTTTCTCTTTTTCTGCAATAGAGGTAAGTCTGCTATTATTTTTTTCTACAGTGTGCTTATATTGATTGAAGGAATTTATAGGTGTTGAGTTACTTTTAATTGCAACATTTTATTGAATTTTTGTTTTGTCATTTTTTGAAATAAATCCCTAAAAGGGGTAGGTGTCCGAAGCCCACTAAGGGCCCAGGAAATTGGTAAATATGAAAACAATTTTTATATTGGGCCTTCTTTTGCAAACAGAAAGTCCAAACAAACCAATACTCATCACGTAGGAATTGTCCACTTGGATTCTAGAAACGGTAGTCCAGGGGTGACACATCCCATGAAGGAGAAGAAGGAGACTATTGGAACCCATAGTCAACCTTCTCAGCTTATTGAAAGTGGTTCAATTGGATTGAAAACAATGACATATCATGAGTACCATGCTGAGGGTACTAGCAAAAATTAGGTATATGAGGAACAATCCACTTTCGGATTCCCAATTGTGGATCTTGATGTAATTGTGAAAATGAAGAATATAACACCATCAGTTCTTCCTCATTTATATGGTAAGGTACATGAAGATCCAGACTCTTTTCTATTTGAATTTGATATTTTGTATAGGAGCTATGATTATTCATCCAATTCTAAGAAATTAAAGCTGTTTCCACAACTCTCAAAGATGCAGCATTGCACTAGTTCATGGGACTAGGAGGAAACACTATAGCTTCTTGGGAACAGATGAAGAGGGTCTTCTTGTCAAAATGTCAGGAATATTGTAAAAATAGAGATATCTAAGATGAAATATTTACTATTGTGAAAAGTAATGATGAGACTCTAGAGGAATACTTAGAGAGATTCATGTATATCCTTCAGAGGTCAAAGCACAAATTTCGTCTGAGTACCATTAGGACCTTGTTCTTACGTGGACTTACTAATGATGCTAGGAATAATTTAAATCTGTTAGGACAAGGAGATATTTCCCATAAATATTTTGATCAAATATGTGACTTGTGCAGGAAATTCTCAAGGAATCAATATATATCTAGTAAAGGAATTCAAAATAGAAATAAGAAAACTAAATCTATTGATGCTATCATCATTGGATTGGAGAACAAAATGGATAAAATGAAAATTTAAATAATGAATATTGTTAGAAAACAAATAGAATCTTTGAAATTACAACAAAAAATTATAGAGGAACAAGATTCATTATCTATTTTTCGTCCAAAATGTAGAAAAAAACATATTTTAAGAGAATGTCCTCTTGATGTTAAAGGAACTAATAAATGTGAAATTTGTGCAGATAACCATGCCACATAGAAATTTCCTTCCATACCTGGGTTGAAAGTTGTATTTTAGGGAGGAAAACCTGAAGCTAAATCATTTCATGCTATGAGAGCACAAAGAAACTGGCCTCAGGTAAGTGTAGGTATGGTTCCTAAACTTCCACCACATTTTTTTGGTTATAATTCACGTCCATATTCCTATCCTAACACTAGTCACTCTCAACATTGGCAGCATGGGAACCAATACCAATATGGACAACCCTCCCAATCTTGGCAACAAGGGTGGAGAGAGCCAATCCATTCACAACATTCCTATCCCGCACCGATGCAATCATACCCTTCAACATATGCACCTTACCTAAAGCCACAACCATCATTACCCCACCTGAGTCAACCTATGCCACTATTACCTTTATCTCCACCGTTTTGACCTCCTCAACTGCCTGCCCAACCCATACCAAACCCCAATAACAAAGTGGTACAAATGATCCATTATATGAATGTGCTTTTTCCATCCAAATATCAATCTATACCAGTTGGAGTCAATGATCTCCAATTGAGACCGGGGAAGATAGTAACCTCAGAAAAGCAGAAACAACCTATGGTGATTATCGAAGAGAAGGGTGAGGAGGAAGATCCTGACCATTATGTGAGATATTTCACCATTAAGCCCATACCCGTACCTTCAGAGCCTTTTCCATCCTCTTCAAACCAACCTCCCTATCCAGAGAGGCTAGTTGTGGAGAGGAATTACCCCATTCCTGAGTCCAGCTTGGCTTTTGAGCTTAGGAATATTTTTATAAAGGTACCTTTGCTCCAGGCTATCAAAGAAATCCTCATATGTACAAAAATAATTAGGGATATTTGTCTCAAGAAGCCAGGAAGGAGAATATTGGAACCCCAAACCATTCAATTTGTTGGAAGAGCAGCTGAGTTAATGATGGGATGTATACCTATGGAAAAATACAAAGACCCTAGAAACCCTGTTGTATCTGTTTAGATAGGTGATGGCCTTGTCTCTAATGTGCTCATAGACCTAGTGGCATCCATTAATGTTATGACCAAGAAAACCATGGATCAACTTGGATTGGTCCATATTCGTCCTACTCCCATTGTGCTTGAATTGGCAGACTAATCTAAAATCAATCCAAAAGGAGTGTTGGATGATGTGATCATTTCATTAGATTTTTGGGAATATCCTATAGAATTCATTTTGCTTCAGCCAAAGAATCTTGTGGGAGGACATCCATTGATCTTGGGACGACCATGGCTTGCTACAACCAATACTTACATTGGATGTCGTTATGGTGACATGTATATTTCCCATGGAGATTCTAGGAAGAAGGTCTCCTTATATCCACATGCTAGATCCATTCAGGAGCTCCGAGACACCTTATGGCTAGATTATAGTAGTGATGAGGAGACTCAGTTTGTCTCCATGTTATAGCATTGTGCCGAGTCCTCACAAGAGAGTGAGATACATGACTTCTTGAACAATCAAGACACCATGCCAAATTTTGAGTCATTGAGCCAAATTTTTAGTCTGGATTTTCAAGAAAGCTACAATCCTCAAACTCCCTCATCACCATTTCTAGCAGCGCCAGTGGGTACTGTTGAGCCTGATACCACTCTTGTTGAGATTACTCCAAGCAAATCTTCACATATCAGTTCAGACTTGGATTCATCCCAGCAAGAGAAACTTGTGAATTTGTTGTGAAACCATCTTGATGCCTTTACATGGGGTTATGAAGATATGAAAGGCATCCCTCCTAAAACCTATACTCATCATATTTATATTGAGGATAAAGCCTGACCTGCCCGACAAACCCAAAGGCGCATGAACCCAACTCTAAGAGATGTTGTAAAAGAAGAATTGTAAAAACTCTTGGATGTTGATTTTATCTATCCTATTTCCGACAGCCAGTGGGTCTCCCCATTGGTGTTAGTCCTGAAAAAATATGGGAGATGGTGCATTTGCATTGATTATAGAGAACTAAACAACACCACTCTTAAGGATTACTTCCCCCTTCCTTTCATCGATTAGGTACTTGATACCCTTATTCGTAAGTGTTAGGGATCTGTAATTTATTAGCAAGATTGGCAGAGTCCAATTATAGAAACAACATTGTTTCAACCAACTTTGGGATTATAGGATCTAGCCCTCCTGAATTCAGAGAGGGATCTCTCCAATATGTACAAAGATGGATTTGTCTTTGAAGTTTTAGGGTAATGATATTAGGCTAGTTATGATGACCAAGGGTTTTGTTTTGTTTTTGGATGGTTGAACATGATTGCTGTTAGAGGAGGAAATATCTATATGCAAATAGGTTCAAAGGTGAGAAGTTTCAAGAAACTAGAATAAGTTTTGATCAAGAAGAAAGATGATGGCAGGTTTTTCAGTCCATTGGGCTATGGAGTCATAATAGGATTTAATTGGAACAGCAAGAGGCAAGAGTGGTCCATGGGGCAAGTCATCTATGTTTAAGGATCTCTTTAAAGTTTGATTTATGGAATGAAGTGATACAATAAGAAGGAGAAGTAACAGATGCAGAACAAAAAGTAGCCCAGGATCTGGTAAGTACTTTGAAACTAACCAGCCTTTGACCAGGCACTTAAGAAAAACATTGTTAGGTCCCTATATCACTAGTATAGTCCCTTATTATTGTTAGTGTAACCCCCTTATTGTTATTTTTGTACCCTTGTAACCCCCATTTTGTTATTATTGTGCCCTTAAATTATTATTGTTAGGTCGGCTAGGATTACATTGTGGCCCACTAGGATTACATTATGGCCCCATGGACTCCTATATATAGAAAGGAGGTTTTGTAGATTGTATCATCCAAGAATTGTTCATTCATGTAATGTATTGGAGGTTTCCCCCTCGAAGTGGCTTATTTCTAAGGCATTGACATCTCTTTTCTTCTATTTTTGGAGCTGGTTACACAACATTTGGTATCAGAGCTTTGGATTCTAGGGTTTCGCTGCTCCAAACAGGTCATCGTGGAATTTTCACTATAACTTTTTTTTTACGAAGCTTCAGAAGCTGAAACTTTTAGGGTGCGAAGCTGAAATCTTGAGGAATTTTTTCTAAGAATTTCAGATCTTGGTTCGCAATATTTCGGAGATATGATCTGTGGAAGTTAGGTCTTTTTTCAGGCTCCTAAACAGGTCATCGTGGCATTTGCGCTATAAAAAAATTTCTACGAAGGTTCAAAATCTTAAATTCATATGGTGCGAAGCTGAAATCCTGAGGAAATTCATCAAAAAATTTCAGATCTTGGTTGGTAATATTTTTGGAGATATGATCTGTGGAAGATAGTGCTTTTTCAAGCTCCTAAATTTCATCTCAAAGAGGTGAGCGTGGGAAAAGTTCAATAAATCTCTCTTTGGGCATCAGATTGGAGTGCTGTAAAAATTGGTTGCAAGTACACGGACTGAGGTTTCTTGGCTATCAATTTCAGAGATGAAGGAAAAAATAGTGACACGTGGCAAGTCGTACAAGTTCGCTCTACTGAACCAGTCCAAAATTGGGTCATTGTGGGAGATTGGAAATAAATTTGTCTTAAAGAATCCAAATCATATCAGACCTATGGCATTTTAAAGACACTTTAGAAGGATACTATAACAGTGAATTTCAGATATTGAAGATTCTCAATTACAGAGATAATTCAATTTCAATACAGATCTCCTCAAAAGCAAGTAAAAGGTGTGTATTTTTTTTCCGAATTGCATAAGTCTTGTTTGAAGAATCAAGTTGAATTGATTCCAAGGGAATATTGTAGAATAGATATCAGTATTGGATTCTAAAATGGCCCCTAAAAAGAATTCAACTCCCATTAAGCCTTTAGAAGGCTCTACTGTGACTCATGAAGATGAAGAATGGCAACATGACATATCAAAATTACAAGAGCAAGTGCTACAACAAATTTCGCTCTCGCAAAGAACAACAAAAAATGAAATGGAAGTTTTGAATAAAGACATGGAAACTAAGATGGATGGTTTGAAGAAAGGCATGGAAGCTAAGATGAATGGTTTGGAAGCTAAGATGGATGGCATGGAAGTGGGCATGGAAGCTAAGATTGATGACATGGAAGCTAAGATCGATGAAAACATGAAAGACAACATGGAAAACATGAAGAATGATCTAAAAGCATACATGGAAGGCTTGATGACAAACTTAAAACAAGAAACGATTCCTAATGGCGGAAATATAGTAGAAGAACCTCATGATGAGAACAAAATAAATGTTAATCGTGATTTCATAACCTCTAATGTTGGCGGGAAGAACCACCATATCCCAAAAATGGATATGAGGAAGTTTGATGGAAATGATCTTGTAACATGGATACTACAGATGGAGCAATATTTTGATCTCCATAACGTGCAAAACACACAAAAGGTACGCATTGCAACTTTACATTTAGAACAAAATACATTTGTATGGTATCGATGGCTTTGCTCCCATAAAAAAATTGTCACTTGGTCGATTTTTACGGAGGAAATGATAGCACATTATGAGGATACAAAGAGCAACACCTTCTTTAGCCAATTGATAAATCTCAAACAAAAGGGTTTAGTGGGGCAGCACATTGAGGACTTCCAAAAATTGAATATAAGGGTAACTGATATTCCAGAGGAACACAGGATTGATCTCTTCATAGGCACTTTAAAGGATAACATTCAACATGAAGTTTGCGTTCTGGAACCTGATTCATTGGAGAAGGCATTCAGGTTGGCAAGAAAAGTTGAATGTAAAATTATGGCGACAAGGAAGCCTACCACTCAATTCTATAAAGAAGGAAGTGTTGCTACGCCTAGATTTCCACAACCTACAAGGTTGACACTACAACAATTGGAAGAAAAAAGAGCAAAAGGGCTTTGCTACAGTTGTGATATCAAATACACTAAAGGTCATAAGTGTGCTGAGAAGAAATTATTTTACATAGATTGTGAAGAAGAAGAAGAAAATGAACAAAAAGAGGATATACACCAGGAACCACCCCTAGAAGAGGAAGAAATGAATCCGACCATATCGTGTAATGCACTGGCAGGAATTACCACTCCTCAAACTCTCAAGATAGAAGGACATATAAAGAAGAAAAGGGTAATAGTGTTGATTGATTCCGGTAGCACCCATAATTTTATTCATTATAAGGTAGCCAAGGAATTAAATTGTTTCCTATACCCAGCACCAGAATGTCAAGTGATGGTTGCAAATGGAGGAACTATAAATTGCTCTGGAAAATGCCACAATATCAAGCTAACCATGGGGGAATATGTATTGCCTAGTCCACTTCTTGCCATTCCTATGGGAGGTGCTGATGTTGTACTAGGAGTACAATGGTTACAATCTTTGGTGACGGTAGCTTTTAATTTTCAAGAACTTTTCTTGAAATTTTTTTCAGAAGGAAAGGAAGTTGAATTACGAGATATTGCGGGGAAGCCAGGAAGGATAATAAGCTCTAATGTCATGACAAAGCTTCTAAAGAAAGAACAACGAGGCATAATTGCACAATTATGCTCACTAGAAGTTCCAACATAAAAATAATCTATTTCTGCAGATCTCCAACAAGTCTTGGACAATCATTCCAAGGTGTATTATCGCAAGTTTGTTAAGAATAATGGGAGAATAGCAGCACCTCTAACAAAATTATTGAAGAAAGATGCATTTTCATGGAATCCTGAAGCAACTAAGGCCTTTGAACATCTTAAAGAGGCAATGTGCCTAGCACCGGTCTTAGCTACGCCAGACTTCACAAAAACCTTTATCGTGGAATGTGATGCCTCAGGAATTGGAATTGGTGCTGTTTTAATGTAGGAAGGAAGACCCATTGCTTTTGAAAGTCGTCCAATAAAAGGAAAGTATTTACAAAAACCTATTTATGAGAAGGAAATGTTAGAAATACTGCATGCACTAAATAAATGGTGAACTTACCTAATGGGAAGACACTTCAAGGTAAAAATGGATCATGATAGTCTTAAACACTTTTTGTAACAAAGACTATCTTTAGAAGAGCAGCAAAAATGGGTCACAAAGATGTTGGGTTATGACTTTGAAATAATCTATAAAAGAGGAAAGCTTAATGTTGTTGTAGCTGCACTCTCAAGAAAGAATGAAGAGGTGGAAGCATTGCTTTGTTCCATTTCTATTATCTAGCTAGATTGGATAACCGAAGCAAGAGATGAATGGAATAAGGACAAAGATGTATGGACACTCATTCAAAATTTGCAGCAAGATCATAGTACATCTGATACATTTAGTTGGAAAAATGATTCCTTATGGTACAAAGATCGCTTATATCTTTGTAATAATTCCCAACTAAAACAAAAAATTCTTCTAGAATTGCACACTTCTCCTTTAGGAGGACACTCGGGATTTTTAAAAACTTACCACAGGGTGAAGAAAGATTTTTTTTGGGATGGCCTTAAATCTGATATTCAAAAGTTTGTGAAAGAATGTTTGGTTTGCCAGCAGAATAAAGTTGAGACAATTAAGACCCTGAGACTTCTACAACCTTTAGCCATTCCAAGTCAACGTTGGGAGGAGATTTCAATGGATTTTATCACCGGTTTACCTAAGTCCAAAGGAAAGAGTGTCATCATGGTGGTAGTTGATAGACTTACCAAGTATGCACACTTTTGTGCATTATCTCATCCATTTAAAGCAAGTACAATTGCTACTACATTTATGGACATAATTCAAAAGCTACATGAAATCCCAAGGGTTATTGTGAGCGACAGAGATCCCATTTTTACTGGAAATTTTTGGAGGGAGTTATTTTCTTGTTTGGGTACTAAATTAGCTCATAGCTCATCTTATCATCCTCAATCTGATGGTCAAACTGAGATAGTAAATAAATGTTTGGAAGGATATCTTCGTTGTTTTGTATCTGATAAACAAACACAATGGGTCAAGTGGTTACCACTCGCTGAATGGTGGTATAACACTTCCTTCCATACTGCAGCAAAAATTACCCCATTTATGGCACTTTATGGATACCATCCACCATCCATCAAATCATCTTTAAGGGAAAATTCGAAGGTTCAAGCAGTGGAAGATCACATCGAGCATCAGCAAGAAGTTCTCCAACTCTTAAAGGATAACCTGAATTTGGCACAAAATCGAATGAAACAACGGGCAGATCAACATCGCAGCGAGAGAAGTTTTGATGTAGGAGATTGGGTATTTTTACGGCTACAACCATACAAACAAATGTCCCTCAAGCAAGCTAAGAAGGATAACAAATTATCGCCAAAGTACTATGGTCCTTACAAGGTGTTGCAAAAGATTGGTACTATGGCATACAAATTGGAGCTTCCTGCTTCTTCGCGAGTACATCCAGTTTTCCATGTTTCATGCTTAAAGAAGGTTATAGGTGAAAATCTTCCGGTTCAAACAATATTGCCAGAAATTGATGAGGAAGGAAAAATCATATTGGAACCTGAAGCAGTCATGGAAACAAGAACTCGACAGCTACGAAATCGATCAATTTCAGAGTATCTCATCAAGTGGAAGAACTTACCCACTGAAGATTCTACATGGGAGGATGAAAATTTTATACAGAAGCACTCGGAGCTACTCGAGCGTTGAGGACAACACTTTTTTGAAGGAGAGGGGCATGTTAGGTCCCTATATCACTAGTATAGTCCCTTATTATTGTTAGTGTAACCCCCTTATTGTTATTATTGTACCCTTGTAACCCCCATTTTGTTATTATTGTACCCTTAAATTATTATTGTTAGGTCGGCTAGGATTACATTGTGGCCCACTAGGATTACATTATGGCCCCATGGACTCCTATATATAGAAAGGAGGTTTTGTAGATTGTATCATCCAAGAATTTTTCATTCATGTAATGTATTGGAGGTTGCCCCCTCGAAGTGGGTTATTTCTAAGGTTTTGACATCTCTTTTCTTCTATTTTTGGAGCTGGTTACACAACAAACATGAAAGCAAACTAGGATCCGGTAAGTACTTTGAAACTAGCCAGCCTTTGATACACTTCCAATAGAAAACATCTTAAAACAAAGGGAAAACTTGGAAACAACCTTTGGAGTAGAGGCTAGTAGGCTGAGCTCACCACAAATCCTCTCCTAGCTCTTCTTTACTTATTTATTGTCAAGACAATCACAGAGATAACACAGAAATGGCCTAAGATCTGATAAGTACTTTGAAACTAGTCAGCTTTTAACACATTCTAAGGGAAACAATCAGACAGAAATGCAGACAAGTCTGGGACCAGGGCTAACCATATCTTCCTCAGTTCATCTTCACATGACATATACTAAAAGTAACATTCAAAAATAATATTCAGCTAAGACAATAAGAAGAGGGAACGCCAGCATTCATATGCTTAGACTGAATTAAACCATTTTCAAATAACACAGTTGAAAGAAAACATTTAAATAAAGATTTTTCAGCCAGAGAAGGTTGCTGATATATAGTAGGTCCTAACCCCGTTCAAACTGTTCTTTACAGCAGAAATTGAAACAGAATGAAAATAGAAATAAAATACAAGTTACAATGAGAATAACATCACCGTCAACATAGACCAGGATCCCATAAATCAGCTTGTATTGATGCTCCAAACCAGTTACAATCTTCAAGTCTAGTGTTTTAGTTCATTTTTCTTCACAACCTAACTTATCTGTTACAAGCAGAGCTCCAAGAGCCAGTGAAATCACTATTTAAAAACAAAAGTCTTCAGCTCCGTTACATTACAATGCTTCAGCAATTACATAAACAGCCAATCCCTCACTCATATTTTACTGAAGTATTTATAGCAGGATGAGGAGGTGAGATCTGATAAAAGATCTAAAATACAATTAATACAGAGTTAATGTCTTCATGGCCTTTAGGAAGCTCAATGAAGAATTTGTACAGGTGCTTCACTGCATTAATTGATTTACACTTATGATTTTAAGCTCGATGGGAGCTTTGTTGACCTTTGAGGCTTTGTGTGACGCTAGGGTTACTCTGCCGACATCCTTTGCATTGAAGTTCCTTGCAGAAATAACTTCTTCGGCTGCTTTGAGGCAAAATATCTGATCTGGATCAATAAATTCAACCCCTGATTGAAAAATTTGAGGCAATAGGTGGCACTGTGGTAGCTAAGGAATCAATTTGCCTCAGATATGGCGGTGGAGGCTTTCTCTCTGATAAAACACTTTAGGTTTTTTCCTTTAAACTGTGCTTTAGATCGGGGATTAGGCTTTTGATAACTGTCTTTTCCATAATCCCCATCAGACTGTCTTCAATCCTTTGTGATGGTACATCCGTGGTCTTCTGCAATTGATACTCTTTTACTGCGCTCCATTCATGTTTTTTAGGTTTAACAAGGGCATACGGCACCAAAGGCTCATGAAACTTTGATGAAAACGTGATTTTACACCCTGTGGTCGATTTCCTCTGAAGATCGAAAGCACGAGAGTCGTCACCCTCGTCCTTCAAATCTTCTTCAGTCATGGAAAAAAGAACATTAAACCCTGCAAAAAACAAACGAATGTTACAAAATCCTGCGTTTAATAGGCAAATCTGCATCGGAGGATGTGCGAAGGAGTGGGGCAATCAGAGCCGTTGATCGCGCCATGATCAACGGTCGGGAGCGACTTGGAAGGTCAGCGGCGGAGAAAAGGTTTACTGAGGAAAGGAATCAGGCAATTGAATGTGGACCGTCGATCTGCAGAGATCGATGGCGGAGATTGATTTTCAATCACGCCAGGGCCCGGCTAAATAGTATGCAACTTGATTAAAGGGCGGGTGACTTCAATAAATGACAACTGTTGGATGCGGGGGCCCAGATCGGGCGGCTATCGTTGATTCCGATGGGCGGTCATGGTTCGGAAGATAATGCGCGAAAAACGGTGGTTTGGGGAACGGTACAAGGGATGCGTGGCAGCCAGCGTATGGAATCGCTGGCCGTCGGGCTAAAATCATCCTTCGCACGAAGGCGGTGCGGAAAAACCAAGCGGATTTGAGAAGTGGCGTATGGCTGGGGGGTCCACACGATAAATCGCGTGCTGCGCCGTCCGATCTGTGGAGCAGATCGACGGTTGAGATCATTCCATGATTTTCATGGGGGGAAAACTTTGGAATTTAATTAAAACCCGATTTTCATGATTTGCAAAGGTTTTTGATGTTTCAGGTGGAGAAAAATGAACAAGCACCCGATAGGTTTAGCAACGGGTTCTGGCGCTCGGGCTTATGGGTGGAAGAGGGTTAGAGACTTAGCCCAAGGGGGCTTAAGTCCAACGCATAGAACATATGTGTTTTCTATGGTTTTTAAAGGGAAATGAAGGTTCTGGTAAGGCTAAGAAGGGGTCTTAGACCTTATGAACTAGATTCTAATGAGGGGAAATGGAAGAAATGTGGAAATGAAGAATTTTCATGGGAAATGGAGAAAAAGGAACTGAGTTAGTTGTGAGGAGAGGGAAGGGGAAAAGGGGTCCTTTGCAGCAATATCTGACTGTGGATTTTTGTAGGATTTCAGAGGCTTTTGAGATGTGAAACAACAGTAAAGGATTTGGACAGAGGGAAAAGGCAGGAGGCCTTATAGAGACTTCAAGAGCCAACAAATTTTATTGATAAAATTTGTTCCTTGGAGGCTCCCAAAATTTTTAGCCACCTTTTGGTATAACAAAATATTATAGGTGGCTAATAGTGGCTCCACTTGGGGATGGTGCCTTCTTAAAGGCATCAAGAATTCAGACTTGATTTCTATGGGAGGCTGACTTGTGCCTAATCCATTGGATTGCCTTTCTTTTGTTGGATGATCTTGCTTTGCTTCTGAAAGATAATATCAGTTATGAAAGAACAATGGACTTCATCAATACAACTTTATACCTACCCAATCCTACTGATCTAACATTTTTTCTTCATCAGAGTGCACTTGGACTGGCAAACTATTTTCACAACATTTTATTCTTTTTGAGAGCAAAAAAAAAACTAATCTAATTTCTACTCCTTATTTCTCCCTGAACTCAGATTAAACAGTTGAGCTCAGATATTTCTCTACCTAATCTACTGTCTGTTGGGATTAAACTGTCCAACAGACTTTCATTCTCTAAATTCTATAACAGAAATTTAAAAACAGCCAAGTCAAGATTAAGCTGTTTGACTTGCTGTGATCTATGGCATAAAAAAAAGCTGCACATAGATTATTATTTGCAAAAACATAAAACAAAAATGGAGGGCTTAAGATCTGAAATTTTTTCATCATGGCCTTCTCTTTTGTTCACAGCTCTGTTTCTGCTTTGTTTTTGAGCTGTTTTTGCTTTCTTCTGGTTCAAATTTTAAGCTGATTAGAACCAGATCTTTACACCTCTTTGACTCAGAATTTAACATAGATTTGAGTTAGCTCCTTTTGGAAACTTTGGTTCAGATTTTGAGTTTGTTTGAACCTTCAATTTCTATCCTAATCTATCTACTGATAAGCCAAGATTGAACAGTTTGGCAAATCAAATTCACTATCCTATTAGCAGAAAAATTCAAAGCTAATTAGTCAAGATTGAACAGTTTGACTAACTAGAAGTGTGTTTTAGAGGAGTGGCATTTGAGTTTGCACACTTTCAGATTTGTTTCTCTTTTTGGCACGGGGCTATGCCTTTCTTGTTTTCAATTCTGCCCTCTTTTCTTTCTTTTCTTTGTTTTTGTATTTTTGAATTTTTTGTAACTTTGAATGCAATGGTGGTTGGAATATTCACAATGAAAAAAGATAAAAAGGCTTCAAAACATACTTTGGATCAAGAGAAGTAATGCTTAAGCATCCTTCCATTGACAGGACCCCCAAAAAATTCTGTTCCATCCAGTTCCTGTAAGAAAAATGCATTATTACCAGCAACTGAATGAATAGAGTAAGGGCCAACCCATAGGTTGTCAAATTTTCCATGCTTTCCCTTTTCTTCCCTCCTTGAGTCCCACTTTAGCACTTTGTCCTCAATCTTGAAATTTCTGGCCTTGGTTCTTCTGTCAAAAATCTTTTTGATGCTGTCTTGTTTCTGCAATGCTTTGTTATACACTTCCTCTCTGGTCTGCTGAAGATGAATGGTCTGATTTATTCTTCTGGTCATGTCATTATCTTCAGTCCGCAACTCTTGTATCAACTTCATAACTGGTACACCAAGGCTGTTAGGAAAAATTGCATCTATACCATACACAAGCTGGAAAGGCGACATACCAATAGATTTCTTCAAAGTTAGTTTTTCAGCCCAAAGTGCGTGAATCAGCTTCGTGTGCCAAGACTTTTTGTTGTCCTCCAACAGTTTCTTGATTATGTTCACTAATATTTTGTTGGAAGATTCTGCAAGTCCATTGCCTTGAGGGTAATAGGTTGTGGAATGCCCCAATGTTATCTGATATCTGTGACAGAATTCAACCATCCTCTTTGAGACAAATGTTGCTGCATTATCTGTGACACTCTTGGTAGGACAACCAAATCTGGAGAGAATGTTAGTCTCCATGAATTTTATGATAATTGAATCATTGGCCTGCCTACAAGGAATGGCTTCTATCCACTTAGTGAAATAGTCTGTAGCAGTGAGAATCCACCTATGTTGGGAAAAACATGAGGGGTGGATTTCTCCTATGAAGTCAAGTCCCCGCTGTTGGAATGGGGCTTCAACAGTGATTGGATGCAGAGGCAGGGGTAACAATTTTCTCTTGCCTTCAAAAAGTTGACATTTGTGGCAAGTAGTGGTCATCTTGTGTACATCATGCAAAAGAGTAGCCCAATAGAAACCAACCCTCAATATTTTGTTGGCTATTGACTTCCAGTATGAAGGACCACCACACTCTCCTTCATGGAATTCCTGCTTAACTTTCTCTGCATCAAACTCAGGCAAACATTTAAGCAATATACCACTAACATTTTTCCAATAAAGACATTTATCAATAATGAAATAGTTTACGGCTTTCAATTTTAGGAATCTCGCCTTTGTTTTTGTCAAACCAGGAGGTGTATTTAAATTAAGCAAAACATAAACAATATCAGCATACCAAGGAGAATTCATAAAATGGTTTTCAACAATGGGAGTTGAGAATTCTTCTTGGTCATCTAAAGCATTAATCATATGAATATTAAGAACTTTACAATTTGACTCAGCCATTAATCTAGCTAGACCTTGGCCCTTGATCAGCTTAGTGGGTTTAATCTCTAAATCATGTTCAAGAATGACTGCAATCCACTTACCTCTCTTACAATCTGGGTCCTGTGTTAGAATGTCTTTAACAACTGAGTTTGGGACAAAGGCAATGGTATGAGAGTGAAGGATGTAAACCCTAAAGTCTTTTAAAGCCTTAACCAAAGCAAAAGCTTGCTTTTCCATAATGTTATACTTCAGAGGGGCATCCCTCAATGCCTTGATAAAGAATGCAATCGGCTGCTCTTGTCCTTGTAGATTTTTCTGTAAAAGGACAACAGCTATGGTACGTTCTGATGCAAATGAGAAGATATAAAAATCTTTTGAGAAATCAGGACTTATTAGAACTGGTGCTCTGGTCAGCGCTTGTTTTACCAGCTCAAAGGATGTCTTTGCTTCCAAGGTCCATTTTACCCCTTGCTCCTTCTTTAACATATTTGTGATATTTCTAAGGAGCTCAGCCAGGTTGGGGATGAACCTTCTCAAAAAGTTAATCTTTCCAATGAAGACTGCAACTCTTTGATGTTTCGAGGATGAGAGATTCGCAATATGGCCTCAATCCTCTTTGGATCGATCTTTATACCCTCTTCTGAAATAATGTGCCCAAGAAGTTTGCCTTCTTGGAGACCAAATAAAGTCTTCTTAGGGTTTAAAGATATTCCAAACTTTCTGCATCTCTCGAAAACTCTTCTTAAATGTTCTAAATGCTCTTCATCCGTTCTTGAAAACACAGTTACATCATCAAGATAGATTATGATGAAGAAGCCCAGTTCATCCAAGAATGCTATGTCCATGGCTCTCTGAAAAGTTGCTCCAGCATTCATTAGACCAAAAGGCATTTTCACATACATGAAAGTGCCCCATGGTGTAGTAAAGGTTGTTTTTAGTTGATTAGCAGGGTGAACTAGGACCTGATTATACCCTGAATAGCCATCCAGCAAAGAAATTCTTTTAGACCCTACCACCCTTTGTAAAATATGATCCATCTTTGGCAAAGGGTAGTTGTCTTTCAATGAAGCTTTGTTTAAGTCTCTAAAGTCTATACAAAGCCTGATTTCTCCAGTTTTCTTCCTAACAGACACCAGATTAGATACCCATTCAGAATATCTAATAGGGACAATAATACTAGCATCATACATTTTCATGATCTCCTTCTTAACCAAAGGCAGTTGAACAGGGTTTATTCTGCGCAGTTTCTGTTTGAATGGTTTTTGGTTTTCTTTTAGAGGGATTTTGTGCTGTATTATTTCAGTGTCATAGGACTTAAGATCTTCGTAACTCCATGCAAAAACATCAAGAAACTCTTTGAACAGCTTTATATATTTGAGTTTGATGTGAGTTGGCAAAGTTTTGGACAGTTTGATCATTTTTGGTTTTTTCTCACTGCCAATGTTTCACTCTTCCACCTCAGTCTCTACAGGTTCCAGTTTTGGTTTATTGGCCACATCATTGAAATCAAAAAACTCTTCTAAAGGTGTTAGATCACTTGGAAAAATTTCATCTTTAGAGTGCAGAGTTTCTAATTGCTCCGTTTCTGATTCTGCACTCAATTCTGTTTTGTTTCTAAGTTTGCTAGTCTGAAGGTTAATATTGACAAGCTCAGGAGAAGGTTCTTCTTCACTAAGAAAATTTTCTTCACTGCAGTCTGTATCATAGTCTAAATATGAACTATGTAGTTCAAATTCATTTCTGAATTGCATGAAGTCTTCTATTTGTTTATCTCCATCGAACACCTACCAATATTTTTTATTATCGGGTACAGCTGGTCTAAATTTTATCTGAGTTGAGCAATCTTCGGTCTCATATGGCGTTAGACATGTTCTAGCTGCAGAGGCTAAATTGTGGGCTATAAGATTTCTTTTCCTCGAGACAAACCTCAGATTGGAATCCTAAAATGTTTTCAAAAGATCCATGACATCATTCCGATAGGCCCTAAGTCTGGGGTGACTGGCATTATACTCCCCATTGACTTGCCTAATGATTAACTCAGAATCCCCATAAACATTGATTCTTTTGGCTCCTAACTTTTTCAACAAATGTAAGCCTAAGAGTAGGGATTCATACTCCACTACGTTGTTAGAACACTGAAAGTTTAATTTGCATGAAATGCACTCTGTGTGTTTACTTTCAGTGTTAGTGATCCAGACACCTACACCAGCGTTAGTTCTAGTGCATGACCCAACAAAATACATACTCCACAGAGGACTGTTTTCAATTTCATATGTTTGGTGAATGTCCTCTGTATGATTTGATTCCTCAAGTTGTTCAATATGCTGAGGAATGATTCCTTCATTGTCGAGTTGTAACAGAAATGGACTTGGGGTGTGTAAATCAAGAACAATGTTTTGTTTGCCAATGTTTTTCAGTGTTGTAAACTGTTTTGAAACCTCAGCATTATGTTCCTCCTTCTTCATATCGACCATTAATCCTGTTAACATAACTTGTTCAGTAAATGTTTCATCATTAAACATGATAAAAGAATCAAGACCCGTACTTACAGAATACAGAGGAGAGTTTTGAGGTCTGTCCTGACTTGTAACTGTGTATTGCATATGGGACTCCCTGTAAAGTCTCCTAGTCTGATTGAAAACAGGGATAGTCACATAGGTCATGTCCATTTGCATAGTCCCTTGCAACTTAGCCCCCCAAGATCTTGATAAAAGCATTCCATACTTTGTGGGTACATCAGCCACTACAATATCCATAACTAAACACTTGGCTGGAATCTAGGCTAAGTTAACATAGAGGTCTTTGATCAATCCTAGACATTTCACTCTTCTTGAGTCAAAGGAGTAAAGGTATTTATAAGGTCTGGTGATTTCAAGACCCAGGCTCTCCATTACAGCTTTCGACATTAAATTATGAGAAGCCCCTAAGTCATGCATAGCATTGTGCAGGATTTTGTCATGAATGTTTAAACTTACATAAAAGGGAGGGACAGGTCCTTCTTGAAACTTACCTTCAATATTTGGACCAAAAATAAGCTCTGGTTGGTCATCATTAAGACTGAGAGTGTCTTCATTTTCTTCTATGTTTAAAGCCTTCAAAATTTGGGTCTTATATACATGTTGGGTGGCTAGCTCGGTTAAAGGAACAGAGATTTTAATCTTGGAGATTTCCTGTTCAAGGCTGAACGACATTGGATTCTTTATGGTGCTGGTTTCAGCCCTATTTACTGCCACTCTATCAGCAACAACAACTTGCTAATTTTCTTTATTTACACTTGTCACAACAGCTGAAATAGGAGTACTAGCTGAAGTGTTAGTACTACTAATGTTTGCACTCTGTTTTTCAAGATTTTGAGTGTCTTTCTCTTTACCTTTACCAGAATTAACAGCCACTATTTTATCCTTTTGTTTGACTGTTTGAGGCTTGGTTGTAGTTCTATTTTGAGAAGATTTATCAGAGATCTTGGTGTTGGGGGTTTGGTGACTAGATTTACTTCTGAGTTCATATTCTTTCGAAGGTCCTATGATGGCATTTTCCATGTCTTGACAACAATTTTCATTATCATCTCTTTTGTCATCATAAGGTGTGTAAAAACCCTTTTTTCTATCATAATGAACCTCGAAGTCATTATCATCTACCCCAAATAGGTTTATATCGTTATCCTCTGTTATTTCATCTGTTTCCTCAACCTCACTTACATAGTTTTGATGAAAGGGAGGAGTGATCTGTTGATCATCTTCCCTGGGTCTATTTGGAGGCTGGTTTCTTCTTACATTCTGATTCTGCTTTTGGTTTCTGTTTTGAGGAGCAGTTTGGCTTTGAATTGCTTGTGCTCTCTCAAGAATGCTTATTTTATTCATCATTTCTTCCATCATTTCTTCCATCTTTGAATTTGAGGTAGTAGGTGTGGATTCCTCTCTAAAAGATACTCTCTTTTCAGCTTTCATCCTTTCTCTCTTCTCCATTAGGTTGACTTCCACAGAAAGAGCACCTCTTTGCATGTCTTCAAGGGTTGCAAAATCTCTCTCTCTGAGTGAATAGGTCATGTCAACGTCAAACCCTTCAGGAAACTTGTTTAAGGCTGAACCTTGTGGAGGTTTTAATTCTGGGGAAAGTGCATTATACACACTGCTAAATCTAGTACAATAGGCTTGCACACTTTCCCCGGAGTTTCTATGGAGATTGTTGTAGTCAGCAAGAACTTGGAGAGGATTCTTCCTCACTTCCCATTTGTTTAAGAATGTTTGATGAAAGCCTTGGAGATTATTGATACTGTGGGGTCTAGGGCTTTAAACCATTTTCTTACTTCTCCCCCTAAACTCTGAGAAAATAATCTGATTTTGACAGAATCATCATCAATTTCATTTTTGTCAAAGTAGTCATTCATCTTGTCCACATGTTGTGATGCTGTTGTAGCATTGCTAGCATCATATAATGGAAGTTTGGACTGATAGTCCTATGGAAGATTGGCTAATGGTACAGGAAGGACTAAGGGAGCATACCATGCTGCCATGATATGTGGTGGAGGTGGATTGACAAGAGGGGGTGTGGGTTGAAATGAAGTGGTTTGAGCGGTGGATGAAGGATGAAAAGAAGTGGATGGGACTGCAGTAGATTGCTGAGCTGATCTTGGATAAGAGACACCTAGATTATAAAGAAAATGTAAATCACGAGGTGTTTTTTCTCTACTCTTAGGATGTTCACTTGTTTCAGGAGATGAATGTGAAGACTCAGAATCTAACTGATCTAAATCACCAAAGGGCCTAGTCCCAAAGGGATGGACTAGGTGAGCTTGTGATTGTTGTAGAGATGAAAGATTTTCAGGGACTGAATTAGCTCTCAGAGGTAATCTGAAAACATTTGAAGATTCTATCTTAGGAGACCTCCTAAGGATTCTTTCTGGGTTATCAACTATCTCAGGTGGATCAGGGTTAGGATGGGCTCTAGTATGAATCTTTTTAGGAGCCACTATGCTATGTTTTAGACCCAAATAACAAGAAAAGTTCAACCGAGTATAACAATCTTTAAGAGGTTTAACTAATCTGTTTTCATAATTTTAATCCAACAGTCCTCTAACTGAGTTTTAACTGATGTTATGATGCTAAGGGTTCTTCCCAGTGGAGTCTTAAGGTTTGTTCAGGATTGTGGAGTCGCCAGGTGGAACTTTTAGAGTGTTTTCAAAGAGGTACACAGTCCACCACAGTGCTTATGAAACATCCCTTTTCAAGGATATCCCAAAACACAAAAAACTCTAACCAGAGATTGACTGGGAGGGCATTAACCAGATATGTCAACTCTTAAAAGAGGATGAGATCCGGAGGCTACCTGGCCCTTTCTAGACTCTGTCTAAGAGTATAAGGTAAAACACAACAAAAGATAGTGAAATGTAAGAGTATGTGTTTTACTACCAATCTGAAATGTTTTTGGTATTTCTGATTTATTTTTATTTGTGTGGTTACTAAGAATATCCTAAATCTGTTTCAAAACTTAGCTACGGTTATGAGACAAAGACAGTCTACTCTTATGGCTAAGCTAGCTGATTTTTCAAGGTTAGATAAAGTCTTATGAGAATCCTAGGGTTGACCTAGATTGTCACTGATTCAAACAAGTTCATCATGATTACCATTTCTTGGTAGTACTTGAAAAGGCTGCTTTCACTCTCAAAGTTTTGTGTGAAAATCAAGGGAAAATGAGATGAAAACTCAATTTAGGTCCCCAGCAGAGTCGCCAGAAATGTTAGGGATCTGTAATTTATTAGAAAGATTGGCAGAGTCCAATTACAGAAACAACATTGTTTCAACCAACTTTGGGATTCTAGGATCTAGCCCTCCTGAATTCGGAGAGGGATCTCTCCAATATGTACAAAGATGGATTTGTCTTTGAAGTTTTAGGGTAATGATATTAGGCTAGTTATGATGAACAAGGGTTTTGTTTTGTTTTTGGATGGTTGAACATGATTGTTGTTAGAGGCGGAAAGATCTATATGCAAATAGGTTCAAAGGTGAGAAGTTTCAAGAAAACAGAATAAGTTTTGATCAAGAAGAAAGATGATGGCAGGTTTTTCAGTCCATTGGGCTATGGATTCATAATAGGATTTAATTGGAACAACAAGAGGCAAGAGTGGTCCATGGGGCAAGTCATCTATGTTTAAGGATCTCTTTAAAGTTTGATTTATGGAATGAAGTGATACAATAAGAAGGAGAAGTAACAGATGCAGAACAAAGAGCAGCCCAGGATCTGGTAAGTACTTTGAAACTAGCCAGCCTTTGACCAGGCACTTAAGAAAAACATGAAAGCAAACTAGGATCTGGTAAGTACTTTGAAACTAGCCAGCCTTTGATACACTTCCAATAGAAAACATCTTAAAACAAAGGGAAAACTTGGAAACAACCTTTGGAGTAGAAGCTAGCGGGTCGGGCTCACCACAAATCCTCTCCTAGCTCTTCTTTACTTAGTTATTTTCAAGACAATCACAGAGATAACACAGAAATGGCCTAAGATCTGATAAGTACTTTGAAACTAGTCAACTTTTAACACATTCCAAGGGAAAAAATCAGACAGAAATGCAGACAAGTCTGGGACCAGGGCTAACCATATCTTCCTCAGTTCATCTTCACATGACATATACTAAAAGTAACATTCAAAAATAATATTTAGCTAAGACAATAAGAAGAGGGAATGCCAGCATTCATATGCTTAGACTGAATTAAACCATTTTCAAATAACACAGTTGAAAGAAAACATTTAAATAAAGATTTTTCAGCCAGAGAAGGTTACTGATATACAGTAGGTCCTAACCCCATTCAAATTGTTCTTTACAGCAGAAATTGAAATAGAATGAAAACAGAAATAAAATACAAGTTACAATGAGAATAACATCACCGTCAACATAGACCAGGATCCCATAAATAAGCTTGTATTGATGCTCCAAACCAGTTACAATCTTCAAGTCCAGTGTTTTAGTTCATTTTTCTTCACAACCTAACTTATCTGTTACAAGCAGAGCTCCAAGAGCCAGTGAAATCACTATTTACAAACAGAAGTCTTCAGCTCCGTTACATTACAATGCTTCAACAATTACTTAAACAACCAACCCCTCACTCATATTTTACTGAAGTATTTATAGCAGGATGAGGAGGTGAGATCTGATAAAAGATCTCAAAATACAATTAATACAGAGTTAATGTCTTCATGGCCTTTGGGAAGCTCAATGAAGAATCTGTACAGGTGCTTCACTGCATTAATTGATTTACACTTATGATTTTAAGCTCAATGGGAGCTTTGTTGACCTTTGAGGCTTTGTGTGACGCTAGGGTTACTCTGCCGACATCCTTTGCATTGATGTTCCTGGCAGAAATAACTTCTTCGGCTGCTTTGAGGCAAAATATCTGATCTGGATCAATAAATTTGGCCCCTAATTGAAAACTTTGAGGCAATAGGTGGCACTGTGGTAGTTGAGGAATCAATTTGCCTCAGATATGGCGGTGGAGGCTTTCTCTCTGATAAAACACTTTAGGTTTTTTCCTTTAAGCTGTGCTTTAGATTGGGGATTAGGCTTTTGATAACTGTCTTAGCCATAATCCCCATCAAAATATCTTCAATCCTTTGTGATGGCACATCCGTGGTCTTCTGCAACTGATACTCTTTTACTACGCTCCGTTCATGTTTTTTAGGTTTAACAAGGGCATACGGCACCAAAGGCTCATGAAACTTTGATGAAAATGTGATTTTACACCCTGTGGTCGATTTCCTCTGAAGATCAAAAGCACGAGAGTCGTCACCCTGATCCTTCGAATCTTCTTCAGTCATGGCAAAATGAACATTAAACCCTGCAAAAAACAAACGAATGTTACAAAATCCTGCGTTTAATAGGCAAATCTGCATCGGAGGATGTGCGAAGGAGCGGGGCAATCAGAGCTGTTGATCGCGCCATGATCAACGGTCGGGAGTGGCTTGGAAGGTCAGCGGCAGAGAAAAGGTTGATTGAGGAAAGGAATCAGGCGATTGAATGTGGACTGTCAATCTGCAGAGATCGATGGCGGAGATTGATTTTCAATCACACCGGGGCCTGGCTAAATAGTATGCAACTTGATTAAAGGGCGGGTGACTTCAATAAATGACAACCGTTGGATGTGGGGGCCCAGATCGGGCGGCTATCGTTGATTCCGATGGGCGGTCATGGTCCAGAAGATAATGCGCGAAAAATGGTGGTTTGGGGAACGGTACAAGGGACGCATGGCAGCCAGTGTATGGAATCGCTGGCCGTCGGGCTAAAACCATCCTTCGCACGAAGGCGGTGCGGAAAAATCAAGCGGATTTGAGAAGTGGCATATGGCTAGGGGGTCCACACGATAAATTGCGTGCCGCGCCGTCTGATCTGCGGAGCAGATCGACGGTTGAGATCATTCCATGATTTTCACGGGCGGAAAACTTTGGAATTTAATTAAAACCTGATTTTCATGATTTGCAAAGGTTTTTGATGTTTCGGGCGGAGAAAAATGAACAAGTGCCCGATAGGTTTAGCAACGGGTTCTGGTGCTCGGGCTTATGGGCGGAAGAGGGTTAGAGACTTAGCCCGAGGGGGCTTAAGTCCAACACATAGAACATATGTGTTTGCTATGGTTTTAAAAGGTAAATTAAGGATCCGGTAGGGCTAAGAAGGGGTCTTAGACCTTATGAACTAGATTCTAATGAGGGGAAATGGAGGAAATGCAGAAATGAAGGATTTTCATGGGAAATGGAGAAAAAGGAACTGAGCTAGTTGTGAGGAGAGGGAAGGGGAAAAGGGGTCCTTTGTAGCAATATCTGACTGTGGATTTTTGTAGGATTTCAGAGGCTTTTGAGATGTGAAACAACAGTAAAGGATTTGGACAGAGGGAAAAGGCAGGAGGCCTTATAGAGACTTCAAGAGCCAACAACTTTTATTGATAAAATTTGTTCCTTGGAGGCTCCCAAAAGTTTTAGCCACCTTTTGGTATAACAAAATATTATAGGTGGCTAACAGTAAGAAGTGCTTCTCTTTTCTACATGGCTTTAGTGGTTATAACCATATACATATTGCACCCGAGGATCAAGATAAAACCACTTTCACATGTCCATGGGGTACATTTTCTTACTGAGTGCTTCCCTTTGAGCTATGTAATTCTCGGGCTACCTTTAAGAGGGCAGTCCTGGCTATTTTTGCTGACCTTGAGTGTGTAGAAATATATATGGCTGACTTCTCTATGTTTGGTGATTCATTTCAGGATAGCCTCAAAAATCTAGAAAGTTTCTTCTTCAATTCCAAGAAGCTAATCTCACTTTGAGTGATAAAAAGTGCAGATTAATGTGCAAATCCGGTATAGTTCTTGATCATCTCATTTATGAAAAATGTATCTAGGTTGACCCCGCAAAAATAGAAATCATTGTGAGTCTTCCTGCACCCAAAATTCAAAGGGAAGCAATAGGTTTTCTAGGACATTTGGGCTACTATAGGAGATTCATTGAGAACTTTTCTAGGATAGATACCCCCCTTTTCCAACTTTTAGCTAACGATAGTGAGTTTTCTTGGTCCACAGCTTGTCAACAATCATTTGAGACATTAAAGGAAAAACTAGTACATGCGCTATTTTTGAGAGGACCAAACTGGTCCCTGCCATTTCACATTTCCTCTGTTGCTTCAGATACTACCATTGGCACATCTTTAGGAAAGGAAGAAGACAAACAATCCTATGTTATCTACTTCATCAGTAAAAACTAGTCATCCACTGAATTAAACTACACAGTTACTGAGAAAGAGTTTTTAGCTGTAATTTTTTCTATTAATAAATTCAGACACCACATTAAAGGGTATGAAGTCTTTGTTCATACTGATCATTTGGGAATCAAATATTTCATGGAGAAACCATTAACTAGCGGTAGAGTGACCAGGTGGTTATTATTATTATAGGAATTTAATATTATTATTGTTGATAAACCAGGAAAATCTAATGTAGTAGCAGTTTATCTTTCAAGATTAAATAATCCTGGTGAAGCAATTCCTATTGATGATGATTTTCCTGATGAGCATATTTTTGATGTGTTGACAAAATCCTCGTGCTTCGCTGACATAGATAACTATTTAGTCATGGTAAAAACGCCACCTCACTTATCTGCTCGTGAAAAGAGGAATATTATATTGAAAAGTGTTGCATACTCATGGGTACAAGGAGACCTCTTTTACACTGGACCAGATCTTATTATCTGTAGATGTGTAAGAGAGGAAGAAGTGTTTGATATCTTAAAATCTGCTCATGACGAACCTTATGGAGGTCACTTCACTGATAAGCAGATTGCATACATAGTTTTATGAGCTGGCTTTTTGGGCCTCCTTGTTTAAGGATGCCAAACAATATGTCAAGCGATGTGATAGCTATCAGCGAGTGGGCAAACCTAATCAAACGAATGAAATTCCTTCATGTTCTCAGGTTATGATTGAGCCTTTTAAAAAATGGGATATTGATTTTGTAGGACCAATAAATCCAACATCATTAAATAAAAAGTATATTTTGATTTGTACAGATTTTGTTACAAAATGGGTAGAAGCTAAATCTGTTTCTTTTTCTACTGAAAAAGTTGTCGTTGATTTTATTTTCACTGAAATATTTACTAGATTTGGTGTGCCTAGAGAGATTTTTTCTGAAAATGGTCCACAATTTATTTCTAATCTGATATAGGGTGTGATGGAGCAGTACAAAATCCGGCACAGGAAATATACATCGTATCACCCACAAGAAAATGGTCAGGTGGAGTCCACAAACAAGGTAATTGAGTCCATCCTCAAAAAGACTATAAATATACATAGAAAGGATTGGGCTAACAGATTGCCAGAAGCCTTTTGGGCATACCAAATCACTTAGAGGAACAACATGGGACACACACCATATGATCTAGTGTACGGGAAACAAGTCTGCTTGACGATAGAGTTCTAGATCAAGAATTTCAAGACTGCAGTCCAATTTGGGCTAGACCTCTCTAAAGCACAGCAACAGTGTCTCCTACAGTTGAATGAGGCAAATGAATTTCAAAGGGATGTTGTTCAGCAGAAAATATTGGTTCAACATAAGCACAAGAAGTGGCATGGTAAGTCTATCCGGAAGAAGCAGTTCCAACCAGATGATTGGGTACTCCTTTATGATTCTAGATTTAAATATTTTAAAGGGAAATTCCATACACTCTGGATGGGACCTTATGAGGTGGTCAAATTGTTTGAGAATCAAGCGGTAGAAATCAAAACTATTGATGGATGGAATTTCATGTTTCTGGTAAATGGGCATAGATTGAAGGTGTATTTTCATCCCTCTACTAAAGGAGATTTTATGCAGCAAGTGCAACAACAATATGAGAAGGAGATGGTAGGTGGCAATGCCAACCTATTGAAAATATGATTCTTTCTTTTTGGAAAAAATTGTTATTAAAAGAAAAAAATGACAAAAAGAAAAAGAAATTTTTTTCCTGTAATTGTGAAAATCAGTTGACTGACATGATTGCAGAAGGATCAACCTAAAAACCAACATGCTAGCAGGGAGATCAAAATTTCAATAAAAAGAGAATGTTGTTTGATTTTTAGATATGTTGGTTGTCACCAAGAAGAAGTAGGTTCAAATGGGAACCAAGGCCTTACCCAAGTTTGGGGTGGCTAACATGGAAATTTTTATCCAAACAATGCTCAATTCCAGCTGCATTTACTTTTTCTGGCACCAGTGCAGGCATATTTCAGAGGTAAATTATGCCCTCCTTCTATTTCCCATTTCGTAATTTCCTACTATATTTTTTCTTCCGAATCTCATAATGAATTACCCTCCTTCTTCTAAGAAAATTATCCCTATCCGATTCGTAAAATCCCTCTTTTCCCCTTGAATTTTTTTCCACATCCCATTTTTGTTTATCCCCCTTGGTGGTATTATTCTTGGAATCCCTGTTATGATATTCCTTTCCATTCTAAAAATTACCCCTTTCCCACTTCTTTTTTCCCTCATGGATCGATTGCAGGATCTGATGCAGTCAGATCGAAAGGCATGTTCAACACCAAAGAATGGCAAATAAAACTTCTCTTGTATATTCAGGGATTTTTTCTCCAGCCAAAGAACTTTGTTCTATCAAAATTTATTTTATCCCCTCTTTCTTTGATGCTATAGAAATCCTCGATGCAGGAACACGCATGATCGGTGCAAGCAAGTTTAGTGCAATCATGTTGCAGTGCAAGCACGGTGTAGTTCAAGCATATTTAGTGCAAGAATGATTAGTGCAAGCACATGCTCGACTATGAAAACATAGTGCAAATATGTTTAACACACCCTAGTGAAAAAATGCGTATTGGGAAGTTTACTTTTTATTTCTACAGATGGATGAATTCCACAGTGATAGATCATAGCATTTCATTATTTGAATTATGGCTAAGAATTTTCTTTGTCATTTACTAATTTAGGGAGAAATAATTTAAGTGAGATAGTTTAGGTCATGAAGTCTAATGATTTTAATTAGTACTGAAGTACATATTATGTGAATTATGAAGCAAACATGCGATAGTAAAAATCTACCCGAAACCCCACACTTACCTCCATTTGAAAATATCCTTCATCACTTGTCCATGATAGCCTTACCTCATAATCCAATCATGCATGACTGTTACACTAGCACCGTGAAAACCTTCGCCTCCTCCAATCATCACTACCTACCCGTACTGCACTGATACGTGTGTGCATCCGTCCCGAAGGGATTATTTTAATGATTGAACATGATTGAACAAAAGGGGTCAATAAGGCGGTGGATGAACGATTCTCCATCATAAAATTCTCAGAAGCCCTTTGCACTGCTCAGTGAGAAATCTTCCTAAGGCTGTGATAGAGAATTGGGGTGGATTCAAACAAAGATGACACTCGTAGGAAATGAACCATCATCTGTGAAGGAGATAGAGCAGATGGATGAGTATCAAAATAGTATTGCACTATTCTGAGAATCAGGATCTCTCCCATTTTCTCATAAATTCGATGGGTTCGATATGGCTATGGCACTAGAATTTGAAAAGACATTTGAGGGAGGCTGAGCTAAGGTAGGCTCACTAGAATTTGAGGTCACAGAAGAATCTATACTTATAGCTACAAGCTTGTCAACCGAAGGGGAACAATGGTTCAAGAAGGAGAGGATCGAAAAGAAAAGATGGCGCCAATTTGTGGTCGACCGAAAACTAAAATTTGACTAGAAGTAAGGGCTTCTGCGCAGCGCCATACTTGGGAAATGGCGATACCTCCTATACATATTACGTAAGTTTATTACATGTGAGGGATGTTACTGATTAACATTCGTGTACCATATTCTTTTTCTGTTTCATTTTGAATTAGGGAAACACATCAATTTCCCTTATTACCTACTCTAGAGTTTAGAGAAAATGGTGAGAGGAGTTCAGAAATCAGATGCGAGCCAGGTGTTGGGTCATAAAGGTGACTGTCACAGGAAACTTCAATGCTTCTCATTAAATTGTCAACCCAGGGAAAGTCTTGTTATTTCAAGAGTGTGAGCATAGTATATGCAAGTGATATCAAAGGATAACTACTCTAAGTTATCATAAGGAATACTATCTAATTCTCAAAGTTCAATCAAATTGAAATGAAATGGAATTATAAAATGATTTTGACTATCTTGTCTAAGTAAGTGCAGAAAAGAAAAAACTACAATTGAACAACACACTATAATGAATTGAATAACAGTCCTAATAATTGAACAACAACTTTAATAAATTGAACAACAATTGTTTATCTAATTTTTCAATGGAATTCTCTTTGAAACTAAATAGATGACACCTCTTTGAATCAAATAAAAACGAGACACCTCACAATAATAATGGAAGGATTCAATTTTAGCTACATGCAGAATTGAACAGCAGTCATGCTAAAACTAGCCAAACGAGTATCAAAGCATTGAGAAATGATGCAAGCATCTAAAAAATTATGAGAGCATTGATAGTAAGAAAGAAAGCATAAATGATAAACTTATTCTAGTGAAAGATAAAGCCGTAGCATCTTATGTTCATGATTCAACCAGTTAAATGATATCTCACGAAATGCATTAGATGACTGAAACGTAAGTTCTATAATTAAACGTATAGCACAGAGTGTTGGCTTGAGGGGTCCTGACCCAGGTTCAGTGTGCAAGGTTTTCCAAAAAACCCCTATACTACTGGCCCTTTCGGCAATGACCTGCTTGCACAGGTCAAAGTCTCACCTGAAGTAGTATGGGTGGGTGCTGGAACCAGGTTTCCACACCCTGAGAAAGGATGGGTAAGGCAAGCAGAGCTACGCTAGATCCTGTGATTCCTAGATTACCTCGTTCTATGAAGAGTTAATTAAGTCTCTATTCGCATCCATGTGCGTTAGATCTATAGTTATATGTTTGTTATAACATTAACTCAACAGTACATAAACAGAACATAACAGATCTAGATCCAAGAATGCAGTACACAAATCTTTTGTACCTTAAAGACAGAAAACGCACAATACAGTAATTATCAGTAATTCACACAAAAGTACTCACATGTTCAGTTCTCTAACAATCTCTTGCATTCATTCATTCATCAATTCTTCCTTACAATTCCCTTCCCAACCTGCGCACACAGCAGCAGGGTCCACACACAGCTGGACTTGGATCTCCGCGCACACAGCTAGCAGGATTCCTTTCCCCGAAACCCAAATGGATATCTTAAACCACTATTCGCATCAATAGCTCATCATTTCCTATCCTTTACAATACAAAATGCATCTCTATTTATAAAAATCTAGCCTTGACTTTCCTATGGTCCACAACCCATGGTTTTCAGACCCCTAGTTTACCCTTTCACCATTACAATGCTTTCAGGGCTTTGACCCACCCCAAAACCCATGCGCTAGACTAAATATAATAAAAAATATTCAAAATGGACCAGTTTCGCAACTTGTTAGGAGACCCCATTCCAACATTCCCCCAACACAATCTTGTGACTTGTCTCAAGTCACTGTGGTGGTGCGGCTTCTATTTGCGCCCATAAGGTATCAAGAGAATGTCGGAGCTGAGGTAGTACATCATGACTTTGGGTAGCAGCATTATGTGCAAGGAAGACTAGCTTCTAGGAAGGCGGATCTTCAGCAACCGTGGTAACACTAGAAACGAGTTGATTAAGGCACTTGGTTGCGCCATCGATGTCTTGTGCTAACCGGAGGGCTGAGGTAGTCCAAGGCTTTAGATGTTTGGCCATGACGTGTTTTTTATGCTGGAGTTTCTCAATCTCGTCTTGGAGGTCGGTGCTAGTTTTAAATCGTGCCAAGCGTTGGGCAGGCACCAAGGTAGGTAGCGTAGCGTTGATCTTTTCAATAGCTTCTTCTTTTTGTCATAAGTCCTGATTGATTTGTTGGAGGACTGGATCACATTGGACCTGAGTCCAAAGCTACATGGCTAACTCTAGTAGCGTGGCACCTTGAGCAATTTTCCCTGTGATTGTCATTTTTGCCTCTGTGATTAGAGCGGTACGCTGGGCACAGACTTCTGGGGGTGTGCTAGGCTGTAATCTGGCCTGTAAGTCCGAAATCTGTTGTTCCAACTGAGTCTTGACAGTGTGCATTTCTAGTCGAGAGGCTTTGAGAGTAGCAACCAATTTTTCCACTTTATTCCTAGATTTATCCTCAGCCGTGATTTCCTCTGTGACTTCCATGTAGAGCTGGTGGATTAGAGTCTCAAGCTCTCCCTGTTGTGACATGGCCTAGATCACCTCATCAGCCTTCTGTGCAATGGTGCGTTGGGCTTCTTGAAGCTGTTGGGTTGTGGATTGAGTGCAGTCACTAATCTCCCAGGTGATAGCGTGATTGAGGCTGTCTAATGGTACGTGGGGCAGCTGAGCCAAGTCCAGCTGAATGTCTGTGACTTTCGGGGGCTGCGTTCCGACCAAAGCATAGTTAGGAATACCCCAGAGATGACTGGCTCCCTCGATTTGTGCCGAGCTGTTGTCGACTGACAGGGGTTGTGCCTGGCCTTCACTAGGTGGGCGATGATCCATTTTGATCTAGAGAGTGTGGTGGCTTGTCTGAAGAGAGTCGACCCCTATTTTCCATTGAGCCGTGATAAGTGCCCAGTTATCCTTTGTAGCCATGGTGACCACGTTCGCGATCTACTCCAGGTCCCCATCCGTTAATGTGACTGTCGCATTGTAGTGCTCATGATGGGCATGTTTTTTCTTCCTTGGTCCTGATGTTGATGCCCCTGTCCTTTTAGTGCCTGGGGGAGGGGTGGTAGCTGTGTCTACCTGGGATGGATTTATTTTAGGCAGTTGTGGTGGGTTACCGCTGGGCTCAGCTGTAACTGATGCTGGGGGGCCATAGTGAGATCAGTAGGTCAATTTCTTCATCGGCTACCATATAAGGAAATTCCCTCCATGTCTTACCAGCAAGGCTGTGAATTTGGACCTGGTGCATGGTGATTGGGAATGTGGTAATATGCTTGTATTTTTCATATATGGTGGGGGATAATTGGGGTCGGGAGTTTACAGCAGTGGCGACACTACTCTGGAAGAGGACCCAAAAGACCTTGTTATCCTCGATATTCTACTTATCCTTAGAGTCCCATAACTGAGCATACCGAGCACCTTCGCACATTCCAGTAGGAGCTCTGGAATGACCGACTCCTCCGGTTTGTCCCAAGCGACTAGTGCTATTAGGAATAATAGCCATGAATAGAAGAAAGATGTCCCGTGCTCCTGAGATTCACGCACATTAGCGAGAAATTCATCACACAAGTATTGAGCCCAATTGAAAAACATGCCCTTCACACACTATCCGACTAGCTGTATTACATAGGCGGGGACAGTCACTACCTGGTACCTCCTCATTAATTTGCAGGATAACAGTCGAGTGCCCATTTGCATAGCAGGGTTGTTGATGGTTTGGATCACAAACCCTCGTTGATTTCACTGGACTGAATCGGTCTCCCAGACAAACAGAGCAGTAGCATATTCGTACTCCTTTCCGACCTTTGCTAGTGGGTGTGGCCCTTACATCGGGAGGCCTGTGATCTTGTGGATCAATGTAGCGTCGATAGGTACCCTTTTACGAATCCATAAGTAGCCATTGTGAATGAGGGCGAGTAACTGGTGCGCCAACCAATCAATGATGTTGTAACGGCGAAAGTGGGGCATATGGAGCAGATTCAGGAGTCCGGATCCCGCCAAGCCGCATACCTAGCATTGAGGTACTACCGTTTTTCCATCATCCTCATGGATTGTATCAAAGTATAATGCAGGGGCCAATTCCGAGAAGGTGTCATGGTCCGCCAGATCGTGATCATCGAACTTGACCTCATGGAGGCGTTCGCAGGGATCACTGATGATGGGGACCTATCCTCGGGTTAGCAGAGTCTGCAGGTAGGTGATCAAGCCATCGAAGCTTTTCGGTGTTCGCGTAGATGGTCTTCACAGTCGAACAAAGGGGGGTAACCAATTGATTGGGTTAACCGATAGAGCACCCTCCTGGTCATCTTGTTCTAAGGGTGGGAACCTGGTACATCCTGGGGAGCTTCGGGGCCTTTTTTCTACCTGCGTGGTTTTCCTTGAGCTCTGAGCTTTCTCCTTGCCTTTCCTTGTGGTCTGCAGAGGGGGGGACTTCTTCTAAATTAGGCTCATCTTCCAGGACTTCTTCAACCTCAGGCTCAGTTGGGCCGGAGGTTTCAGTGGGGGTAGTAGTCGAAATCCTTGCGCAAAAAATGAATCCTGGCTCTGGTTGACTACTATCTAAGGGAGGGGGTTGGCCAAACATGAGGGGTTTACTACACTTATGAAAATTTTTGTTGCTTGATTGCTTCCACAAGACGCTTAAGGTAGGCTAATTGTGTACAAGAGACAATACTGCTAACTGGGCTAACCTGCCCCCTTTTAAGTACTTCCCATCGGACGGCTGAGAGAGATATTTTACACAAGGAGTTTTTCCCAAGGAACGGTAAAAACTTCCCATAAATCGAGCTACCAACAGCTTGGGAGCCGCTCCTCTCAATGGTAACTTGTGCTTTTTACCAGAGGGTACAGTTCCAATAGGTAGTTGTTGCGTCCCCAGTGATTTAGGCATACTCGGTATGCTAAGGTCACCTAGTTGTGACAGCTACTTGTCTTCCCCCAACATAGGCTTTCTTCCTAAGTAACTCTTGGCCCAAGACCAGGATATTTTTATCATTTGTCTTGCTAAGGCCCCAAGGGGGGCTACCGTCAGAACCAACCGCCCGACCCCTGGCTTTGTCGTTGTCATAGAGGTGGCTTGATGCATGGGACCGCTATTTGTGGAACCTACAGGTATCATACGGAACCTGTTGCTCATTCGTGGGTTGACTAGGCCCTTTCCCAAGGTGGGTTTTCTGTAGTTGCTCAGGCCTAGCTCGACTCCAGTCCTTTCCTCTGGGACCCTAAAGAGGGAGTCCTTTGTGATACAAAGACAGCGCACCGTAGAAGCTTCCCCTAGCCAACAAACCCCTATACTACTAGCCCTTTCGACAGTGACCTGCTTGTGCAGGTCAAAGTCTCACCCGAAGTAGTATGGGTGGGTGCTGGAACTAGGTTTCTGCACCTTGAGAAAGGATGGGTAAGGCAAGCATAGCTGCGCTAGATCCTGTGATTCCTAGATTACCTCGTTCTATGCAGAGTTAATTAAGTCTCTATTCGCATCCACGTGCATTAGATATATAGTTATATGCTTTTTATAACATTAACTCAGTAGTACATAAACAGAACATAATAGATCTAGATCCAGGAATGCAGTACAAAGATCTTTCGCAGCTTAAGACATAAAACGCACAATACAGTAATTATCAATAATTCACACAAAAGTACTCACAGGTTCATTTCTCTAACAATCTCCCACATTCATTCATTCATCAATTATTCCTTACAATTCCCTTCCCAACCTGAACACACAGCTGGACTTGGATCTCCGCACACACAACCAGCAGGAGTCCTTTCCCCAAAACCCGAACAGATATCTTAAACCACTATTCACATCAATAGCTCATCATTTCCTATCCTTTACAATACAAAATGCATCTCTATTTATAACAATCTAGCCTCGAATTTCCTATGGTCCGCAACCCATGGTTTTCGGACCCCTAGTTTACACTTTCACCCATTACAATGCTTTCGGGGCTTTGACCCACCCCAAAACCCGTGCGTTAGACTAAATATAATAAAAAATATTCAAAATGGACCAGTTTCACAACTTGTTAGGAGACCCTGTTCCAATAGTCCCCCAACACAATCTTGTGACTCGTCCTAAGTCACTGCAGTGGCGTGGCCTCATAGTCCTTAGCCTAGTATGGCTTGAGTCAACTTCCATTGACAAAGCCATAAATGAGGTCACCGCACAGTGTAGCTAGCTAGACTGCTTCGCCATTCGTAATCTCCTTAACTGTGTAGGGGCCAAGCCAGTGATGCCGGAATTTCCTTGGATGTTTCGCAAATTGGCTATTGTATAATAGGACGAGGTCACCTTCGACGAATGTCTTTTGAAAAATATGTCGATCATGCCAGGCTTTATTGCAAGCCTTCTGAACCTTCTGGTGAAAATTAGCAATAAACTGATCTTCCTCCAAAGCCACCAATTGCGCCAGGCGTTCCTCTATGATATTTGAGTCTGCCACATTTGTGAACGCAACAATGCGTGGATTAGGAACAACGTATTCTATGGACATAATGGCCTCCTTGCCATAGACCATTCGGAAGGGGGTCCTACCCGTTAGCTTCTTATAGGTTGTTCGGTATGCCCACAGAACCGAGGGGATGTGCACATCCCAGTCACTTCAATCGGCATTGCAAACCTTAGTTAATGTCTATTCTAAAATTTTGTTAAAAGCTTCAACCGCCCCATTGGCTTGGGGATGATAGGGTGTACTCTTCACATGGTGGATCCGGAATTCCTCATTCAAAGCTTGAATTGTTTGGTTAACAAAGTGCATACCTCTATCGCTCATTAAGATCTTTGGGCAGCCGAACTAGGTCAGGATCTGCTCAAAGATGAAGTGCGCAGTAGTATCCACAGTACAATCCTTTATCTTTTGTGCCTCCGCCCATCGAGTGATGTAATCAGTGGCAGTGATAATGTAGAGCGCACCTGTTTTCTAGCCTGACGGATTGATGGGTCCTATAAAGTCTGTTATCACTCAGGTTTTCCTTGAAGTTGTAAGAAAAGGAAAGTATACCCGAGGTAACCACAAACCAACCTTCAGATGCAGAATCTAGCCAATCTGCATCCAGAGAGGGCTCTCTCTTTATAATTTATCTTTGTTCTTAGAAGGTTTTAGGCTAGTTATAGATCCAAGAGTTTGTTTTGAAAAATGGTGGAATCCACAAACTAAGGGCAAGGTTGAAAATTTTCAGTCCATTGGGCTATGGAGTCAAAGGATGGCTTTACTGGATTTCTATTCTACACACAAGATGGCTTTACAGGGCAAGATAGCTAGACAGAGAACAATCCTTAAAAATTTAGAGTGGATGGGATGATTTTGAAGGGATGAAAGACAGCTAAGAATCTTTCACCATGTTCAAAAGAAAGAAATGAGATGACTACAAACAAAGAGCAATGAAGAATTCTTTATTATAGTAATCAACAATGTTTAAATTAGCAAAGCAAGAGCATTTAAGAATTCATGCTTATAACCAATTTAGAAGAAAACATTAAGAACAATCACATCTGAAATCAGAGTACAATTAAGTAAATTCTGATTCAATCCTTTATGTAAATTATTCAGAAATGGACATAATGATATTATAAACTGATATCAAACTTAAGACAAAGGGTAGAAAGACTTATTGAACTGCAGTCCAACACATGAATCCTGCAAAAAGTCTTGAGCTTCAAATTGTCATCTAGTAAGCCACTAATAAATTTCTCCAAAATGATTTTATTCCGAAAATCTCAATGTTACAGCAACGTAATAGAATCCACCCTCAATACTCTCTTTGAGGGTTTATTTATACAAGAAATAATTGAAAATATCTTACACTAACCTAGCCAATAATCTAGGGTGAATAAGGAGTAATTTACAAATAAACAGGAGACAAATGGTCTCGTAGATAGAATAATAAGTAACTGCTGATGCGCTGTTTCCTCATTTTGCTGATGTGCTGGAGGTAAGTGCTGAAATAGGGCTCGGTGCTGTCCCTTGGAGTAATTTCTTTGCTTGTTTGACACTCTTTGTTTCTATGGATACTCTTTAACCTGTGTAACTGATACTCTTTCATCTGCATTTATTTTTATCTTTCACATAATAGTAAAAAGATAAACTTCTCATCCTGAAGATAATTTTCATAGAATTTCCAATAGGTCATTCCACCATTGATCTTCTGGTATCATAGTCCTTTTAAGTTTTCTCAATGTCTCATCGGCCTCTGTGAGTTTGTAAAAAGTGGGCTCATTAGGAAACAAATACTTTATTCCATGTTCAAGATGAAATAAATTCTTCAGCCTGTCATAGAGATTTCTCCCTGCTGGCAACGTTGTTTCTGGCAAACTGATAGAACTAGCAGTTGTATTTTGAGCATGGATATCTATTTTCTTAACATAGGTTTCTAGGTCCATTATCTGGTCCTCTGAGAGCATAGGATTGGGTAACCCACTGTCCAACAAAACTTGAAATTTTTCTCTGAAAGCATTAATATCAGCCAAAATATCTGAACACTTCCTTTCTAAATTCTGCATAAAAGTTTTTTTGATGAAAACTCTTTTTATCATCAAAATAGTGCCGGTCCTGTCTTCAATTCCTAGTACTGCAAGCTGTTGTTTCATTCAGGTGTTCAAAAATTGAATAAGTTGATTGGCCTGCTCTGGTCTACCTCTTAGTTCATCTCTTATTCTGTTTATTTCTTCCTGAGCTATTTTAATCAAGTCATTTTGTTCAAAAATTGCTTGAATAGAGGGCCAAATACTTTTTATTAACTCAATTATATTACCCCAAAGAATTTCATTTATTTCCTTCAAAGGCTTTTCTAATGAAAGATCTTTTTCTAAAGCCTTAACTAATCTTTCTAACCTTTTAATTTCTCTGGTATTATCAGCAACTGTCTTTTTAGATGTATTATATTTCTGCTCCAAATTTTCTAACCGCAATTTCGTGGTTTGAAGTTCTGTGACTCTTAATTGTAAACTTTCCATTTGTTTTGTCAATTCCTCAGAACTTAAACCAGAAGTGTTTACCTGCGCTGGCTTTGTTTGTTGCTTTGCTGTTGTAGTACCTGTGGTTGTAGTAGCTTCTGTGATAGATGCCTGCTTGATAGCTTCCTTTTCCTGTAAAGCTTGTTCCAATTCTTTCTCTGTTTCAGTCAGTTGCTCAGTCATCCTTAAGAGCAACTCCATTATCTCTTCCTGTGAATTTCCCTTCAAAACTTCTTGGGTCTGGGGGTGCCTTGAGGCTGGCAATTTCAGCTGCTTTCTCAGTGCAGCTATGTCATCATCTTTCTTCTTTATTAGTGCTTCTGCCACCCATTCATCTCGATTGGCATATTGTTCTATTTCAGGAATCTTGTGGTGTATGTAAGGGGATGATTTGTTCTTTATTCTCTTTTCACAAATAAAACCAAATGGGTCATAAGATGGGTCATAAGGAACCCAACGGAAAGTTCTTTGGAACTTGCAATGGCCTTGTAGTATATTTTCTGCTTCTCGCTCAACATCCCTAGAGTTGCATATGTAGGGACCTAATTGACTTTTGATCCTTAGTTGGGCTTTCTTCTTCACACTACAAAAATGGATCACATCTGAATTATTCATTTGCCTGAAGTATTCCAAGGCAAAAAGTCTCATGGGCACATATCTTGGTAACTTGAATGGATGTAATTCACATCCATAGATTCTAATGACTGAATGGTTTTGATATAAATACCAATCTCCAACTTTATAAGTCCTAGAAAGCTGCAAGGTCTTCTTGATTTCATTACTGAGCCTTGGAGGAGGGATTCCTTTCAACAATGTAGTTGCAGGATATACAAAAAGATCGATGAACTCAGTATAGGAATATGGAGAATCATAGGAAGAATGAATTATGGGAGACCAAAATATAACTGACCTAGGGTTTCCCTTGGCATCAAGCTTTTTAATAGGGAAAGGGAACTTTTCTGATTGATAAAAGATAATGAGATGATAAATAACTGAGGAATATTTAAAAACTTTCTCATCATCTAGCCTCATGAACTGATCATGGATCTTATTGGCTATGAAGGAGGCAAAGTCATATTTAACTTCAGGAGGTTGCCCAGGAGTAAAAATAGACAGCAAAACCAGGGTTATCTCATCAACATATTCACTTGTATTGAAACCCAAGACAAAAGATATCATATTTAGGATGAGCCTTCCCAATTTAGTGAAATAATAAAAACCATAGGGAGGAGGTCCCTTAGGTTGATGTTCAGGCAACATAAAATTCTGGCAAATGGACTCCAATTTTTCTGGGGTCAATTGATTAGACTTTTCAATCAGTTCTTCCATAGACAAAGGTGCTAGTTCTTGATCTGGTTCAAAATGTAGCATTGCATTGATAGCTTGGGGAGTAATAGGGAAAAGAACACTCTGGTCAGGGGATATTACAGCTCTCTGAGTGGGATCATAGTTAGAATGGCAATAGTGGATAATTTCTAGGAAAGTAATGACTAAGGGGATGAGATATCTCGGGAGATTGGATTCCCACAACCCAATGACATCTTGCCCCTTCGAATAATCGTCTCTGCAGCGACAATAACTCAAAAGGGGGCTTTCATCAAAATGCAAGTCTTTAATCTGGAAATCTTTATCTACTAAAGGCAAATATTCTAACTCTCTGTGGGGGGCATTCAATGGAGTTACATTCAAGGCTGCCGGGACTTCCATTTTGGTTCTTGTGGGTTCAAAATGGAAGTTTCTAGGTTTTCTTCACAGACCGGGCGTGATTTCAGTTTTAATGAGGGAAATTGGTACAATTGCAGGTTCAGGGGAACAATTCACAGTTTTAAACCTCAGAGAATGATCTCAGTGATAAGATTTAATCACTAATCCAGTGGAAAACAAGGAAAACAGACTTTCTTTTGAAGTTCGAAGTGCTATAGGATAAATACCTGTTCTTGGAGGAAAGCTGGCTTTTAACAGGTATCAGGCGGTAGCAGGAGGATGCTTGAACACAGGTCTGGCGGAATTCTGGAGCGAAATCGAATAGAACAGTGGATTTTAGTGAAAATTCGAATTTCTTAGCGGAAGGCACAGTCGCTTTCGAATAACGAAAATGACATAAAAAACACGAAAATTTGTTTTATTTCCAAGTTAAAAAGGGATTTTTTATTTTTTCGAGGACTGACGTCATCGATGTACGGGCTGACGTGTGCAGGGGTCGGGCGGTAAACGGTAATCCCCGCACTGCTTATGGACAAGAGTGGTTTTTAATGCGAGGGTAGTGATTCCATTGGGTGATGGACGCGTGGCCGGTGGACTATTTCAAAACCACCAAGTCCCCATGCGTTAAAGCTCTGACAAGGGACGGCTGGCGGAATTGATGTGGAGCGTTGATCTGTGGAGGTGCGATCCAAAGGTGGAAGGGACGGGGAGATGGTGGGGCGTTATCGTGCGGGCCCGGCGGGGTTTTAAACGTGATTAACGTTATTAAACATCCCGGGGGGCGTCTAATAGGTGGAAAAAGGTTGGTTATTAACTAATTCTGATAATTAATTAATCCCACTGTATAATGGAAATAGGAGTCGCGGTGGGGTTTCGATTGTGGTTGAAGCGTCGGGTGGGATGCCAGGTGGATGGGCCACGGTGGCATAGGAGCTTTTCCGAAGTTTTTTAGTTTGAATTAAAACTTTGGTTTTATTTATATTTTTGTGTTAAACATACATATCATATGTTTAAAGTTTTTCTCATATATGTTTTTTATTATATGATAAATTAACCGATATAATTAATTTACCATAGGGGCGGGAGTATTATATAACGATATATTTTAACCAAAGAGGTTGTATAGTGGGTTTTTATTTGAATGCACGGGGAAATAAATACTTTGGCTAAACTTTATAATAGAGGGGTTTTTGGATATTTATATAAAAGGAGTTATATACTTAGGATAGGGCATTTCACTAGGGATTTAGTAAATAGAGTTAAATGTTAATATGACAAAGGGACAAAGACAACTCAAAATATTTTGCACATCTAAGAAAGTGACAATTTCTGAAGTAAATTACAATATATCATCTTCAACACTTAAACTTAGAATAGTAAGTTATTTTGAGGGATTTTTATGGAAGTTTGCATGATTTTCCTAAGCAAAATGGGATTTTACTTAGGAAAAGATTGAAAGTGAATGATAATGGATAACTTCAAGTACTTAGGTCTTTTTGATCATCACGTCAAGGGTCCGGTCCCTCCAAAAGTCAAGGAAATGCCTTGAGCCCCTTTGATCTCCAAATACCTTAGCACTTTGGGAAAATTAGTAAAAACTTAGGGAAAAAGTGATGTGGGAAGTTAATGATTTTGACTTTGCTTTCTGTGAATTCTTCAGTGCATTTTCTGCTTGAGTACTTGTGATGAAGGTAAAAGATTAAACATATTCAACACCATCATTCATCACATAAAACTTTGCAACACCATCTACCTACCCTATCTACTTGACACTACCATTTTCTCTTCTTTATTAGGGTGCACTTAGACTGGCAAACCCTCATCAATTTTCTTTTCTTTTACAAGGAAAATCTGTCTAATTCTACCCTTATTACATCCAAGGGCTCAGATTAAATTGTTGAGCACCTTTTATTAACTCTACCTATCTACTTATCTGCCAAGATTAAACTGTTTGGTCAGATATTTATTCTCTAATCTACAACATGAAATTGAAAAATGAATGAGTCAAGTTTAAACAGTTTGACTCTTCATAAATTGTGGCAAAAGTTTGACAAGCTGCACACAATTGCTTTATTACAAAAAATGAAATAGTAGTGGCATTTGGATTTGCACACTTTCCTTGGTCTATTTTTTGTTTGGGGTTCATTTCTTTCACTTTTTTGACCACTTTATTTTTTCTTACCCTTTGATTTTTCTTTTAGGGTATACCCTCTTTACATTTTTTAAATTTTTTGATTTTTTGGTTTTTCAAGAATATGGAACACCTTTGCTCAAGAAAAGGTTTGAACATATTCCATAGTTCAGTCAAGACAATCATGAAAAATGACACCTATTGGTATAGGAGTCTAACACTGGCTCCACTTGGGGATGGCTTTTCCTTGTGGAAAGTCAAGAACAGCAGGTCAGATGCCTCAACACGTCTTCAAACTGAACTATGTAATCTCCTTCTTCTGGTAGCTTTATTGTACATATGATAGTAAAACTTTTGAAGCTTAGGGCCTTCACTTCAGGCTTCAACTTCAAGAAGTCACCATCCAATCCAAACTGCATTAGAAAAGGATATATTATGTACAAGTTAGAAAAATTAAAACATCCTAGTAAATAGGATCAAAATAATGCTTCAGCATTCGACCATTGACTGGTCCTTCCTCAGCTTCTGAATTGTCCAAATTCTTCAAAAATTATGTGTTGTTTCCCTGCAAGGCATGAATGATATAAGGCCCTTTCCACAAGAAATCAAATTTCCCATGTTTCCCTTTTTCTTCTCTTCTAGAATCCCATCTTAGGACTTTATCTCCTAGTTGAAAATCCTCTGCCTTAGTTCTTCTGTCAAACATTTTCTTCAATTTTTCCTGCAAGACTTGAGATCGTTGGTATACTTCTTCTCTGGTTTGCTGCAAGTGGATTGTTTGATTAATTCTTCTCTGAATGTCATTTGGTTCCACTTGAGCCTCCTGAAGTAATTTCATAACAGGAATTCCTAAAGAGGATGGGAATCTTGCTTCAAGACCATAAACTAATTCATATGGACTAGTCCCAATTGATTTCTTAGTTGTAAGTCTGTCTGCCCACAATGCATTGGTCAGTTTCTTGTGCCAATTCTTTTTATTTTCTTCCAATAACTTTTTAATGATATTAATCAGGCTTTTAATGGAGGATTCTGCTAGTCCATTACCCTGAGGGTAATAAGCTGTTGAATGGCCTAAAGTAATATGATATTTACTACAGAAACTAATCATTTTCTTTGACTTAAATGCAGCAGCATTATCTGTTATAATCTTTTCTGGACAGCCAAATCTTGAAAGTATATTGGTTTCTAAAAACCCTATGATTACAGAATCATTGGCCTATCTGCATGGGATAGCTTCAATCCATTTAGTGAAGTAGTCTGTGGCAGTAAGAATCCATCTATGTTGACCTGAAGAAGGGGGATGGATTTCTCCAATAAAATATAATCCCCATTGTTGGAAAGGTCTTTCTGTGGAAATTGGTTTTAATGGCAAAGGTAACAAATTTCTTTTACCCTCAAAGATCTGACACTTATGACAAGTTGTTACAAATTTCTGAACATCAGAAAATAAAGTTGGCCAGTAAAAACCAGCCCTTAAGATTTTGTCTGCAGTTGATTTCCAGTAGAGATGTCCTCCACAATCCCCTGCATGAAATTCATTAAGAACTTTATCAGTTTCATCTTTTAATAGACAATTCAATAAGATCCCTTCATGATTTTTCCAAAATAGAGTGCCATCTAAAATACAATATTTCAAAGATGTCATTTTCAAAAATCTTCTTTTTGTTCTGAACAACCCTGGAGGAGCTTGCAGGTTTAATAAAACATGAATGATATCAGTGTACCAGGGTGAATCTAAGAAAGCTTGACTGATCTGTGGAGTCGCCATCTCCTGCTCGTCATCTAGTTCATTAATGTCTAAGGCTTGGCAATTAGTTTCAGTCATGAGTTGTGCCAAACCTTGACCTTTTATGAGTTTTGTTGGTTTAATCTCAATATCATATTCTAAAATGGTAGCTATCCACTTACCTCTTTTACCTTCAATGCCATATTGAGTCAAAATATCTTTAACTACATCATTAGGCACATAAGCTATCACATGAGAATATAATATGTAAACTCTGAAATCTTTAATTGCTTTTACCAATGTAAAAGCCTGTTTCTCCATAATATTGTATTTCAAAGATGCATCCCTAAGTGCTTTACTAAAAAATGCTATTGGTTTTTCACACCCTTGATCATATTTTTGAAGTAAAACAGCTGCAACTGTATGTTCAGAAGCAAATGAAAAAATAATGAAGTCTCTGTCAAATTTGGGACTGGTAAGAACTGGTGTCCTTGCTAAAGCCATTTTAATTTCCTCAAATGATTACTTGGCTTCTACAGTCTAGTCAATGCTTGAATCTTTCCTCAACATGTTAGTGAGCAATCTAAGTAATTCAGCTAAACTAGAAATAAATCTTCTCAAGAAATTAATTTTTCCTATGAATGCTTGCAACTCTTTTATGTTTCTAGGATGAGGTATTTGTAAAATTGCTTGTATTCTTTCTGGATCAATCCTAATGCCATCTTTAGAAATGATATGGCCTAAAATCTTTCCTTCTTCCAAACCAAACAATGACTTTTTAGGGTTTAAAGAAATCCCATATTTTCTGCATTTTATAAATACTTGCCTTAAATGATCTAAATGTTCTTGATCTATTTTAGAAAAAACAGTCAAATCATCTAGATAAATAACCAGAAAATCATGTATTTCTTTAGCAAAAGCAATGTCCATTGCTCTTTGAAATGTAGCTCCTGCATTCTTGAGCCCAAATGGCATTTTGACATATTTAAACGTACCCCATGGTGTTGTAAATGCTATTTTATCTTGATCATCAGGATGAACCAGAATCTGGTTGTATCCTGAAAATCCATCCAGTAGAGATATCCTAGAAGATCCTACTACCCTCTGTATAATATGGTCCATTTTTGGTAAAGGATAGTTATCTTTTAAAGAAACTTTATTCAAATTTCTTAGATCGACACATAGCCTAATTTCCCCAGTCTTCTTCCTTGTTGGTACCAGGTTAGAAACCCATTCTGAGAATATGATAGGAGCTATAATCCCTGCTTCAAACATTCTTTTAATTTCCTTTTCAATTGAGGGTAATAAAACAGGATTTATTCTTCTAAGCTTTTGTTTGAAAGGTTTCTGATCTAGTTTCAAAGGTATAGTGTGTTGAATGATGGATGTATCATAAGATTTCAGATCTTCATAACTCCAGGCAAAAACATCCTGGAATTCTCTCAATAGTTCAACATATTTGACCTTTTGATCTTTTGGAAGAGATTTGGACAACTTAACCATTTTGGGATTTTCTGGGTTCTTAAGTTGCATTCTTCCATATCAGCCTTAACAGGTTCCATTTTAGGTCTAAATGGAATATCATTTGAGTCAAAAAGATCTTCCAAAGGAGTTAATCCTTTGGGCAAATGATTATCTCTTAAATTGATGACTTCTGTCTCATCTTCTATGATCTCATCAGATTCCATGTGTTTCAACTTTTGCATGTCTTTTTCTATGAATGTGGTTGGGTGCAGCATATGAATTGCATTTTCTCTTGAAATTTCTATTTTTTTTTCTTTTTCTTGATCAAATTCATCAATAGCTATGTCTTCATCTATATTACAGTTAGAAAACTCATTTTGAAGTGTCAAAAAACTATTGATTTGATTGTTATTAACAAATACTTGCCAATTCAAAAGATTGTCTGGTATAGCAGGCCTATGTCTAATCTCAGCTGAAAACTGATGATTAGAATCAAAAGGTAACTTGCATGTGCTAGCGAACATTGCGAGGCTGTGAGCATGCAAATTTTGTTTCTTGGGAATCTTGGCAAGTTGAGCTTGTAGAAAGGTGTTGAGAATTTCTACAACTGTTTCTCTGTATTGTTTCAATCTCATGTCTTTTGTTGAACATTCTCCTTTAATTTGTTGAATAATTAGTTCAGAATCTCCTATGATTGATACCCTAATAGCTCCTAACTTCTTGACATGTTTAAGCCCTAATAAAAGAGCTTCGTACTCTGCCATGTTGTTAGTGCATTTGAAATTCAACCTATAAGCATGACCTTCTGCATGATTATTCTCAACATTATGTAACCAAATCCCAGCTCCTGCCCCTAGTTTGTTTACTGAGCCATCAAACTCTAAATGCCATAGAATTTCATGTTCATAATCTTCATCAATTGTTTTAAAATGTTTCTTGACAGGAGCTAGTTGTTTAGTTTCTTTTGGTATTTCTTGATCATCTGGTGTTTCTTTGTTTTCAGAGATTTCTTCAATTTTAACAGTAGTTTTGTTTGTGGTTTCCAATTCCGGAGCTTCTATTTCAGTAGGGAGATCCAACTCAGCATTGTATAAAATAAAAGAGTCCATATCAGAATGTATAGAGTAAACAGGGAAGTTTTCAGGCTTCTCATGGCTACTGACTAAGTACTTCATCAAGGTTTCTCTATATAATCTTTTAGGCTGACCAAATACTGAAATAGTTTCATATGACATGTCTAATTGAATAGACCCTCCAAGTTTAGCACCCCAAGATCTAGACAATAACATACCATATTTAGGTGGAATATCAGCCACTACTATGTCCATCAAAACAGACTTAGCAAGGTATTGTACCAAAGTAACACACAAATCTTTAATCAAACCTAAACATTTTACCTGACTAGAATCAAATGAAAACAAATATTTGTACGGTCTGGTAATATCTAGATTTAATCTTTCCATTACTGCTTTTGGCATCAAATTGTGAGATGCTCCAGAATCAATCATTGCATTATGGAGTATCTTGTCATGAACATTCAGGCTTACATAAAATGGAGGAGTTCCTCCACTTTCTGGTTTGCCATTTACCTCGGGGCCAAAAAGAAGTTTGGGTTGATCGTTAAGAATATTTACTAAATCATCCAATCCAGTAATGTTAATGTTTAGGGACTTGGTGATTTGACTTCTATAGACATCATGTTTAGCCAATTCTGATAAAGGAACAGCTATCTTTAGTTTGCCTATTTCAGCCTCTAGATTGAAAGGTTTTTCTGTTTGAGTTTTAGTGTTTTGCACAGTTGTGTTTTCTCTATTTTTTGGGTCTTCAACGTTTTTCTCTTTTTCATGAGTAAAATTTTGATTTGAAGGTGTTTCTGAGTTAACTTCTACTGTTTCTTCTACATTTCCTGTAGGAGGAAAAGTATTAGATTGTTGTTTTTTGTTTGGTTGGTTATCAGAGACATCTTCAATTATTGGATTTGAAGGGTTGGGAGTTATTCTAGACAGAATTTGTACTTGGGGAATGTTTTGTACAGGGGGAGTGTTAACTTTACCTTTGACATTTTGTTTTGCATTTTTCTGTTTTCTATTCTCTGGCACATCAATCCGTCTGCTTCTCAAATTGTACTGTTTATGGACCTCATAAATTGCTGTGTCATAGCCTTCCTTAAAATCAAAAGTCTCACCTGAATGAGTTTGGAATGTTTCAAGGATGTGATTCTCTTGATCATCCTGGGATAGGAAGACTTCTGGTTCATTTTTGTCATCAGTTACATTGTTTATTTCTACATCTTCTGTAGGTTCTTCAGAAGTTGAACCTTCAACGAAGTTTTCTTGGAAAGGTGGCCTAATGTTTTGGTCAAGGACATTCTTTCCAATATTTTGATTCAGATTTCTCCTAAAGTTTGGGTTTCTTGCAACATTCTGATTATCAGTAGAAGACTTTCTTTCAATGGTCTCCACTCTGTCTCCTAATCTTTTCATACCTTTAATGATTGCATCCAGCTTCTTTTCAAAAGCTGAAGGTTCTTCATTCAGAGGCATTCTTCTTTCTGCTCTTGCTCTGGCTCGTTTTTCTATCATATTTGCTTCTACACTCACCACTATGCTTTGCATTTCCTCTAATGTTTGGGGAGATCTTTCCCTGAGGGAATAAGCAATGTCAGAATCAAAACCGTCTGGAAATTTAACCAATACGGAGTCAGGTGGGGGTCTTAGGTTTTGAGGAACTGCGTTATATGCTTCATTGAATCTAATGATGTAATCTTGTACTGTTTCGTTAGGTCTTCTTCTTAATTTTTCGAATTCTGACAGGATCTGAAGAGGATCTTTCTTCTTCTCCCATCTGTTCAAAAATTCCCTATATAAAGTTGGTAAATCAGCAATACTATTTGGAGCAAGGGCCCTAAACCATGTCCTAACTTCTCCAGTAAGACTCTGAACGAAAATTCTCATTCGGACATCATCAGTGTCAATTTCATAGAACTCAAAGTAATCAGTCATCCTTTTGGTATGTTGTTGAGCTGTATAAGTGCCTGATCCATCAAAAGGTGTGATCTTACTCTGGTAATCTTGGGGCAAAGCAGCAGGGTTGGCTGGTAACTGTAAAGGGGCGTATCGATTGGGCATTGGAAGATATAGTAGGGTAACAGGAGTTGATGGTCTGGCAGGAGGAGATGGAGGAGTAGAAGGGGTGACAGGTGTTTGAAAAGCTCGAGAAAAAGTAACTGAACTTGGAGAAGCTTCGGTAATTACAGAGATGTTTGAACTTTCTTCAAAGGTTTGTTCAGATTGAATAGAGTTCTGTAATTGTCTGTCAAGATGATATGAAACAAATCTGTATTGCAAATATTCAAAGAACAATGGATCTGGAACTAATCTAGATAATTCAGTTTTCGAAAAATTCACAAATAATGATGTTTCAAATTGTGCATCAAAAGGAATTTCATCAATATATATAATTTTCAGGGGACAGGATGCAAATCTAGAAAGTGGTCTAGAACTTCCTGAACTCTCTTGACTTCCTCTTTCAGAACTTTCTTGACTTCCTTGTCTTCTAAGAATCCTAGGAATCAGATTTGGATTTTCAAATATTGGTGGTGGATTAGGGTCAGGGTTTGACCTAGTATGTCGAATCCTTTCTAAAGCCAGTTTTCTTAGACTATGTGTTTTTGGATTTTTGGTTTTAATTGAAAGAATAAATACAACTTCTACAAATTCTTCAAGAAATAATGATGTATGATTAAAATTTTCTCAAAGATCTGTTAAACTAGAGAGTCTGATTAAACATTTTGAAACTAAGGTTCAGTGATAAGCTAAATCAGAGATAGACTGAAGCAACATTTATTTACTTTTGCAATTGCAGAGCAAAAGCAATTTCAAAGGCTACCTGGCTGATCTTCAGACTCTGTCTATAGCTTATAAGTGAACAATATTAACAAATAAAGATGATTCAGGATCCCCAGTATGGTCGCCACTATGTTATCACTCAGGTTTTCCTTGAAGTTGTAAGAAAAGAAAAGTATACCCGAGGTAACCACAAACCAACCTTCAGATGCAGAATCTAGCCAATCTGCATCCAGAGAGGGCTCTCTCTTTATAATTTATCTTTGTTCTTAGAAGGTTTTAGGCTAGTTATCGATCCAAGAGTTTGTTTGAAAAATGGTGGAATCCACAAACTAAGGGCAAGGTTGAAAATTTTCAGTCCATTGGGATATGGAGTGAAAGGATGGCTTTACTAGATTACTATTCTACACACAAGATGGTTTTACAGGGAAAGATAGCTAGACAGAGAACAATCCTTAAAAATTTAGAGTGGATGGGATGATTTTGAAGGGATGAAAGGCAGCTAAGAATCTTTCACCATGTTCAAAAGAAAGAAATGAGATGAATACAAACAAAGAGCAATGAAGAATTCTTTATTATAGTAATCAACAATGTTTAAATTAGCAAAGCAAGAGCATTTAAGAATTCATGCTTATAACTAATTTAGAGGAAAACATTAAGAACAATCACATCTGAAATCAGAGTACAATTAAGTAAATTATGATTCAATATTTTATGTAAATTATTCAGAAATGGACATAATGATATTATAAACTGATATAAAACTTAAGACAAAGGGTAGAAAGACTTATTGAACTGCAGTCCAACACATGAATCCTGCAAAAAGTCCTGAGCTTCAAATCGTCATCCAGTAAGCCACGAATAAATTTCTCCAAAATGCTTTTTATTCCGAAAATCTCAAGGTTACAGCAAAGTAATAGAATCCACCCTCAATACTCTCTTTGAGGGTTTATTTATACAAGAAATAATTGAAAAAATCTTACACTAACCTAGCCAATAATCTAGGGTGACTATTAGATAAGTTACAATAAAAAATGAGACAGATGGTCTCGTAGATAGAATAAAATGCAGTTGCTGGTGTGTTGTTTCCTCATTTTGCTAATGTGCTGGAGGTAAATGCTGAAATAGGGCTCGAAGCTGTCCCTTTGAGTAATTCTTTAGCTTGTTTGACACTCTTTGTTTCTATGGATACTCTTTAACCTGTGTAACTGATACTCTTTCATCTGTGCTCATTTTTATCTTTCACATAATAGTAAAAAGATAAAATTCTCATCCTGAAGATAATTTTCATAGAATTTCCAATAGGTCATTCCACCATTGATATTCTGGTATCATAATCCTTTTAAGTTTTCTCAATGTCTCATCGGCCTCTGTGAGTTTGTAAAAAGTGGGCTCATTAGGAAACAAATACTTTATTTCATGTTCAAGATGAAATAAATTCTTCAACCTGTCATAGAGATTTCTCCCTGTTGGCAACGTTGTTTCTGGCAAACTGATAGAACTAGCAGTTGTATTTTGAGCATGGATATCTATTTTCTTAACATAGGTTTCCAGGTCCATTATTTGGTCCTCTGAGAGCATAGGACTGGGTAACCCACTATCCAACAAAACTTGAAATTTTTCTCTGAAAGCATTAATATCAGCCAAAATATCTGAACACTTCCTTTCTAAATTCTGCATAAAAGTTCTTTTGATGAAAACTCTTTTTATCATCAAAATAGTGTCGGTCCTGTCTTCAATTCCTAGTACTGCAAGCTGTTGTTTTGTTCGGGTGTTCAAAAATTGAATGAGTTGATTGGCCTGCTCAGGTCTACCTCTTAATTCATCTCTTGTTCTATTTATTTCTTCCTGAGCTACTTTAATCAAGTCATTTTGTTCAAAAATTGCTTGAATAGAGGGCCAAATACTTTTTATTAACTCAATTATATTACCCCGAAGAATTTCATTTATTTCCTTCAAAGGATTTTCTAATGAAAGATCTTTTTCTAAAGCCTTAACTAATTTGTCCAATCTTTTAATTTCCCTGGTATTATCAGCAACTGTCTTCTTAGATGTATCATACTTCTGCTGCAAATTTGCTAATTGTAACTTTGTGGTTTGAAGTTCTGTGACTCTTAATTGTAAACTTTCCATTTGTTTTATCAACTCATCAGAACTTAAACCAGAAGTGTTTACCTGCGCTGGCTCTGTTTGTTTCTTTGCTATTGTAGTACCTGTGGTTGTAGTAGCTTCTGTGATGGATGCCTGCATGATAGCTTCCTTTTCCGGTAAAGCTTGTTCCAATTCCTTCTCTGTTTCACTTAGTTGCTCAGTCACTTTTAAGAGCAACTCCATTACCTCTTCTTGTGAATTCCCCTTCAAAACTTCTTGGGTCTGGGGGTGCCTTGAGGCTGGCAATTTCAGCTGCTTTCTCAGTGCAGCTATGTCATCATCTTTCTTCTTTATTAGTGCTTCTGCCACCCATTCATCTTGATTGGCATATTGTTCTATTTCATGAATCTTGTGGTGTATGTAAGGGGATGATTTGTTCTTTATTCTCTTTTCACAAATAAAACCAAATGGGTCATAAGATGGGTCATAAGGAACCCAACGGAAAGTTCTTTGGAACTTGCAATGGCCTTGTAGTATATTTTCTGCTTCTCGCTCAGCATCCCTAGAGTTGCATATGTAGGGTAATTGACTTTTGATCCTTAGTTGGGCTTTCTTCTTCACACTACAAAAATGGATCACATCTGAATTATTCATTTGCCTGAAGTATTCCAAGGCAAAAAGTCTCATGGGCACATATCTTGGTAACTTGAATGGATGTAATTCACATCCATAGATTCTAATGACTGAATGGTTTTGATATAAATACCAATCTCCAACTTTATAAGTCCTAGAAAGCTGCAAGGTCTTCTTGATTTCATTACTGAGCCTTGGAGGAGGGATTCCTTTCAACAATGTAGTTGCAGGATATACAAAAAGATCGATGAACTCAGTATAGGAATATGGAGAATCATAGGAAGAATGAATTATGGGAGACCAAAATATAACTGACCTAGGGTTTCCCTTGGCATCAAGCTTTTTAACAGGGAAAGGGAACTTCTCTGATTGATAGTAGATAATGAGATGATAAATAACTAAGGAATATTTAAAAACTTTCTCATCATCTAGCCTCATGAACTGATCATGGAACTTATTGGCTATGAAGGAGGCAAAGTCATATTTAACTTCAGGAGGTTTCCCAGGAGTAAAAATAGACAGCAAAACCAGGGTTATCTCATCAACATATTCACTTGTATTGAAACCCAAGACAAAAGATATCATATTTAGGATGAGCCTTCCCAATTTAGTGAAATAATAAAAACCATAGGGAGGAGGTCCCTTAGGTTGATGTTCAGGCAACATGAAATTCTGGCAAATGGACTCCAATTTTTTTGGGGTCAATTTATTAGACTTTTCAATCAATTCTTCCATAGACAAAGGTGCTAGTTCTTGGTCTGTTTCAAAATGTAGCATTACATTGATAGCTTGGGGAGTAATGGGGAAAAGAACACTCTGGTCAGGGGATATTACAGCTCTCTGAGTGGGATCATAGTTAGAATGGCAATAGTGGATAATTTCTGGGAAAGTAATGACTGAGGGGATGAGATATCTCGGGAGATTGGATTCCCACAACCCAATGACATCTTGCCCCTTCGAATAATTGTCTCTGCAGCGACAATAACTCAGAAGGGGGCTTTCATCAAAATGCAAGTCTTTAATCTGAAAATCTTTATCTACTAAAGGCAAATATTCTAACTCTCTTTGGGGGGCATTCAATGGAGTTACATTCAAGGCTGCCGGGACTTCCATTTTGGTTCTTGTGGGTTCAAAATGGAAGTTTCTGGGTTTTCTTCACAGACCGGGCGTGATTTCAGTTTTAATGAGGGAAATTGGCACAATTGCAGGTTCGGGGGAACAATTCACAGTTTTAAACCTCAGAGAATGATCTCAGTGATAAGATTTAATCACTAATCCAGTGGAAAACAAGGAAAACAGACTTTCTTTTGAAGTTCGAAGCGCTATAGGATAAATACCTGTTCTTAGAGGCAAACTGGGTTTTAACAGGTATCAGGCGGTAGCACGAGGATGCTTGAACACTGGTTCGGCGAAATTCTCGAGCGAAATTGGATAGAACAGTGAATTCCAGTGAAAATTTGAATTTTGCAGCAGAAGGCGCAGTCGCTTTCGAATAACGAAAATGACATCAAAAACACAAAAAATTGTTTTATTTCCAAGTTAAAAAGGGATTTTTTATTTTTTCGAGGACTGACGTCATCGATGTACGGGCTGACGTGTGCAGGGGTTGGGCGGTAAACAATAAGCGGTAATCCCCGCACCGCTTATGGACAAGAGTGGTTTTTAATGCGAGGGCAACGATTCCATTGGGTGATGGACGCGTGGCCGATGGACTATTTCAAAACCACCAAGTCCCCACGTGTTAAAGCTCTGACAAGGGACGGCTGGCGGAATTGATGTGGAGCGTTGATCTGTGGAGGGGTGATCCAAAGGTGGAAGGGACGGGGAGATGGTGGGGCGTTATCGTGCGGGCCCGGCAGGGTTTTAAACGTGATTAACGTTATTAAACATCTCGGGGGGCGTCTAATAGGCGGAAAAAGGTTGGTTATTAACTAATTCTGATAATTAATTAATCCCACTGTATAATGGAAATAGGGGTCGCGGTGGGGTTTCGATTGTGGTTGAAGCGTCGGGTGGGATGCCAGGTGGATGGGCCACGGTGGCACAGGAGCTTTTCCGAAGTTTTTTAGTTTGAATTAAAACTTTGGTTTTATTTATATTTTTGTGTTAAACATACATATCATATGTTTAAAGTTTTCTCATATATGTTTTTTATTATATGATAAATTAACCGATATAATTAATTTACCATAGGGGCGGGAGTATTATATAATGATATATTTTAACCAAAGGGGTTGTATAGTGGGTTTTATTTGAATGCACGGGGAAATAAATACTTTGGCTAAACTTTATAATAGAGGGGTTTTTGGATATTTATATAAAAGGAATTATATACTTAGGATAGGGCATTTCACTAGGGATTTAGTAAATAGAGTTAAATGTTAATATGACAAAGGGAAAAAGACAACTCAAAATACTTTGCACATCTAAGAAAGTGAAAATTTCTGAAGTAAATTACAATATATCATCTTCAACACTTAAACTTAGAATAGTAAGTTATTTTGAGGGATTTTTATGGAAGTTTGCATGATTTTCCTAAGCAAAATGGGATTTTACTTAGGAAAAGATTGAAAGTGAATGATAATGGATAACTTCAAGTACTTAGGTCTTTTTTATCATCAGGCCGAGGGTCCAGTCCCTCCAAAAGTCAAGGAAATGCCTTGAGCCCCTTTGATCTCCAAATACCTTAGCACTTTGGGAAAATTAGTAAAAACTTAGGGAAAAAGTGATGTGGGAAGTTAATGATTTTGACTTTGCTTTCTTGTGAATTATTCAGTGCATTTTCTGATTGAGTACTTGTGATGAAGGTAAAAGATTAAACATATTCAGCACCATCATTCATCACATAAAACTTTGCAACACCATCTACCTACCCTATCTACTTGACACTACCATTTTCTCTTCTTTATTAGGGTGCATTTAGACTTGCAAACCCTTATCAACATTTTTCTTTTTACAAGGAAAATCTATCTAATTCTACCCTTATCACATCCAAGGGCTCAGATTAAACTGTTGAGCACCTTTTATTAACTCTACCTATCTACTTATCTGCCAAGATTAAACTGTTTGGGCAGATATTTATTCTCTATTCTACAACATGAAATTGAAAAATGAATGAGTCAAGTTTAAACAGTTTGACTCTTCATAAATTGTGGCAAAAGTTTGACAAGCTGCACACAATTGCTTTATTACAAAAATGAAATAGTAGTGGCATTTGGATTTGCACACTTTCCTTGGTCTATTTTTTTCTTGGGGTTCATTTCTTTCATTTTCTTGACCATCTTTATTTTTCTTACCCTTTAATTTTTCTTTTAGGGTATACCCTCTTTACATTTTTTAAATTTTTTGATTTTTTGGTTTTTCAAGAATATGGAACACCTTTGTACAAGAAAAATGTTTGAACATATTGCATAATTCAATAATTCAATCATGAAAAATGACACCTATTGGTATAGGAGTCTAACAAAGTCAATAGCCCATTTTTCAGAAGCCTATAGGGCCACTTGAGGCTATAATGGCATGTCATCTCATCACGAGGGTCGGCCAGTGCGCTGGCATGTATCACACAATCTGCAATAGGTGGACAAATCTTGATACAGGGTAGGCCACCATAATCCAGCCCTCAAAATCTTTTGCGCTATAGCTCTTCCTGCATAGTTGCCTCCAACAACTCCATCATGTGCTTCTGCTAACACGGTGGGCTGTTCATGTTCCAAGACATACCTTCGTAGTATTTCATCTATGCCTAGCTTGTATAACTGTCCAGCAATGATAGTAAAGTCCTCAACTTAGGTAACCAACTCCTTCTTCTGTTGCACCGAATAAGCTGCAGGGGCCTTGCCCATAGTAAGGAACTCAATGATATTAGAAAAACGAGCATCAACCACGTTAATGGTAAATATATACGCATCGGGTAAGCCCTCATCCAAGTTAGTAGGCTCTTCCCCTGTGTCGATGCAAGATAGATGATCCGGGCCTGCATTCAACCTCCTGGGTTTAACGATGACCTCAAAATCATATTCTTGGAATAATAATAGCCAGCGAACCAGAAGAAGTCTGAGAGAGGAATCGAGTAATGAAAAGAAAATACTGGAAACCTAAAAGAAAAGAGATCGAAGACTGGTTCGAAAGACAGATCCAGGAGTTCGTAATAAAAGAAAATCGTAGTGAAAAGTTAACGGTGGAAAGGTGGAAAAATAGGTACATCCTTACTGAAAGCTACGAAATATTGTTTGTAACCTTTGCGATTGAACTCCACGAGTGGCTGGCTAGACTTGTGGAATTCCAAAAGTGCTGGAAAGACGAGCGAGTCACTAAGTGGACCCCAGAGCTACTCGAGCAGTTGGAAAAAATTGATAATACTATCACGCGTACGGTGGATCACTGGGTGGATAGTGTGATGGGAGGATTTGTGATAGTATTTTCCATTGATCAGTTTGTATCATACTCTGAGGCCGAACGGTGATTAGTCAAAGGGTTTCGAGGCAAATTTCTGAGGACGTTACCATTACTGATCAAGAAATTACTGTGCGAAAAGAATATTCTGTGTAGTCATATTAACTGAATGACCTCAGATCTAGATGGGAGCACAACATGCAATGGTAAATACTATCGGACCAACCTTGACGGAGGGAGATCTGCCTACAATCTATTACAGGAACTAGCTGCGCAAGATCCCCCAGCTACGTCGCCACCTAGGCTGCACAAAGGTAAGAATTCGCCTATACCACCACCCTCCCTACACAGTGATATGGTTGCGTATTAGAAACTACCTACCTTAAAGGTGGTGGGAGATGAGGATATGGACCTGTTTTGGTTCGTTGCAGACTCTGTATGGACTGTGCAGAATGTGGCGAGTGATATAGTAAAAAGGGCGCAGCTGTCATTGGCCTTCGAGGACAGGGCCCTGGACTGGTATATGCGGTATATTGCCCAGAATGGGAGTGCATATATTCAAGATATCAAGGACGCTTTGAAGCACCAGTTCAGGAAGCTGAAATATTATTCCGAGTTGGTAGTAGAAGTAAAGGACTTCAAACAAGGTGCATCTGAGTCAGTATGGGAGGCTGATCAGCGACTGAAGAAAGCAATCAGGGAAGGAGGATTCGAATATGATGATAGACAGCATATAGAATGGTTCATCACTATGTTGTTATCTCACCTGCGCACGTCAATGAGTCATCAGACCTTTGAGTCACAGGAGAAGGCTATGGAAGTTGCTATGAAACTAGAGGCTGCCCCCCGAGAGTATATGTCCGCAGGGGTACAACAAATCCAGGAACAACTTGGGGCTATGCATATGGAGATACAGAACTTGCGAAAAGAGCGAGGAAAGGACAGTTGCGCAGATCTCTGGTGCATACTATACTGGGTGTCTGGCCATACGAAGGATCAATGCCCTCTGCTAACGGATTACATGCAAGTAGGAGGACCTAGTCCGGTATGCCTAGGGGCAAGTAGGGAACCCGTCCTATTATGACCAGGTTTAAGTGGACTTGCGCTATGGTGTGATGATTGTCGGGTAGCAGGACTACATGATACGAACCATTGCCCTCGGATAGGTGCACATGTCCCAGAACTAAAGCAATAATGGTGTCGATTCTACTGATTAGTGGGACATGATGAGTAGAACTGTCATAATTATGACTTAATGATGGATCGTGGGAACTTATATATGGTACAATCAGACCTTGCGTCGCTAAGACTTTCTGCGCACTTTGGATTATCACTGGCCCAGGGCAGAGGAGGTCAGGAAGGAAGCGCAAGACGAGGACATGGACAGCTAATCTATTATAACTGTGGAGAAATAGTGCAGTTTGCTAGAGAATGCCCAAATCCCAGTAGGCCATCATGCAAATATTGTAGGCAACTAAACCATGAGGTAGAGGACTACCCAATTTTAATAGCCAAGATGCAGGAAAAGCAGCCCACCCTTACGCAGAACGTACAAAGAGTTAAAACCAAGCTAAGAAAGGTGGATGCTTGTGTAAAAGTCATGACACGCAGCAGGCTAGTCACCCAGGGAGAAAAAAAGGAGCTGGCCTCTTGTGAAGGAGTGCCTTTCAAAGAACAAACACCACTAGCAAACCTTGTGTAGCTGCCGACGCAACCTCAGATAAAGGAAGCAGTTGAGCCATTTTTAAAAGCATGTCTAAAGCTGCTAAGAAACTCGTAGGCTGTAGGAAATCTCCAAGCACTACTAAATACATGTGCAACTCAGTCCAACTTGATCCCTAAAACCAAGGATGTACACAAACTATACAGCTATAAGAAGCACACCAAGAGAGAGATGCAATTAACTGTGCAGATTGGTGACTACGAGATGGATTAGGTTATCTTAGATCTAGGGTTAGATGTGAATGTATTACCTAAACAAACATGGAAATGAATGGGAGAGCCTAAATTAGAATGGTCCACCATCCAGCTACGAATGGCCAATCAACAAAAAATCATCCCTCTAGGGAGGTTACCAAAAGTCATGGTTGACATTGCAGGGGTAAGGATCCTAGCTGATTTTGAAGTCATAGAAATTGTGGAAGATGTGGATCCTTGGAATAGATTGGGCAATTAACATGGGGGGTGTCATCAATCTCAAGAAGCATAGCATGGTGTTTGAAAGCAAGGGTACGCATGTCATAGTTCCACTAGATCCAGCAGAAGGTGCGCGGTATACATAGCCAGCCTATGAGGAGGAGGAATTAGATCACATTTATAAATTAACAGCGTAGGATGAAGATCAGGTTAACCCCACGGATGAAGGAATGATCTGCTGGGAAAAAGACAGTGAATGTTTTTCCGACCGTGATAAGGAGCTGGAAAATTGGCAAGGTCGATTGCACAAGGTTTTGACACTTCAATGTCTTCAGATTGTCAGGAATTTTTGATGCATCTCTACCAAGGAAAGAAACCTAACCTACCAGGAGGACACAGATGATAGTCAGAAGACTATTGAGCCTAAGATTCCCATGGAACACAGGCTAGGAGCACTGCCACTAACATTGCGCGGAGCACCTACACAAGGACCAGTGTTCTTTACTCAGGAGAAGTATTGGAGAAGGGTGATCCTACGCGTAGGGATACCAGTTGCCAGATGGGTTTCAAGGTCAGTCGACCTATGTAGATACTTTCTGACATACCACACTAAAGGTTGCAATCAAACCTTGCCCGGACAGGCTTTCCGGGGTACCGCTAACCTAGGCGCGCGTTAGGTTACGGACTTGCCTGAACCCATGTGTAATTGGGAGAAATTACAGATGCCTCAAGTAATAAATGGCATAAATATGCATGACGCAGCCCTATCGTATAGGGACGTCCCGAGCAAGGGAAAAGTGCATGACTCGAAAAGATTTATGACCAACTTGCAGACACACCTCACGCCAAGCTTCATTCAAGATATGCGAACGACACGCAGAAGTCATCCGTGGTCTGACATTCCATGGAAATGACCTTAGGCACAAAGGATGACTGTCAGCACATCCCGATTTAATAAAAATGGAATCTTACAAGTACGTAAAATGGGTGACAGATCATCAACGCAACCATTTATGGTAAGATTAATCCACCTGATCGATGGTAAGTCTCATGAATGGGCTACTCCACCATTAAATAGCTCTGGACGGCGTATGGTTGGCTGGGTAATTGCGCACCATGATATTTATTCACCCTACAACATGCTCCTGCTATCTGCGTACTAGTTTTCTGTGCTCATTAACATTCTCCAGGTTTCCCGTTTTCTTGTTGCTAAGATGGACCTAACCAGAGAGCCTGGGAATGTTGAGTGCAGTCCAAGGAATGAGTATTGGCTTTCTGTAGAAAGAATTGTCTACGAGCCACAAATAGAGTGGCACCAGTACTGTGCAACCAACGTTCGCACTCCAGGGATAGCCCCGGGACCCAGCAGACTGGCCTTAGAAGATATAGCAGAAGAAGGTCTGCTAGTACTGTAGTCCCATGGCTGCAGCATCACAGTCAGGTCCCAACTGGTTCTGCGCCAAGAAGGAACGCTAAGATACAGGGACATGCTGTGACTTCTCCACAACTCTAGAGTACCGTCCAATAGAAGCAATGTGTGTTCCCTCCCTCGCATTTCTCTAGTCAATGCCCCTGATCCAACTACTGGGGACATCTAAATCGATTTAGCGCAACTATCTTGCACAGAGATACAAGGACTGAACACCAGAGTGTTGTGCGAAGTTTGCCACTGTAACCGAGCCACGCAATAACAGTATGACATACCTCAGGAAGTATCGGACCAACAGATTGCAGTGGTCACAGAGGCAACACATATTATTCAAGAGTAGCTGACGCGAGGTGCACAACTAGTCGAAACAACTACCCAACTATGGACAACCATCCAACACCATTCTACGCTTCAGCATATCCAGAAGGAATTACAGCAGGCAGAAGCTACTCTGGATCAAGTTAGAGCCTCCACCACCTTCGCACAACGTCTAGCCATCTTGGACAAGCTTGAGAACCTTCGCCATAACATGTCATCTGAAAATGGTTGAAACCATGGGTCGAAATTGCACTCCAGCTCACTGAAGATGCTCAGTCCACCATTGCGCACCTCCACCAGCTGTTAGAAAGGGTTACTACAGCTCTAGAAGGCCCTGCCTCCCTGAAACTTGTCAACATTTTGCAACAAGCTGCGGCCCAGAGTAAGGAAGTGCTCCCTCCGCTCGTCTGTGCTCTGGCTACCTTGCATGCACAAATAGAGGCTGCACCATTGTAGTGACTCGGGATGAGTCACAAGATTGTGTTGGGGGACTGTTGGAACGGGGTCTCCTAACAAGTTGCGAAACTGGTCCATTTTGAATATTTTTTATTATATTTAGTCTAGTGTAGGGGTTTTGGGGTGGGTTAAAGCCCCGAAAGCATTATAATGGGTGAAAAGGTAAACTAGGGGTCCGAAAACGATGGGTTGCAGACCATAGGAAAGTTGAGGCTAGATTGTTATAAATAGAGATCCATTTTGTATTATAAAGGATAGGAAATGATGAGCTATTGATGTGAATAGTGCTTTAAGATATATGTTTGGGTTTTGGGGAAAGGACTCCTGCTGGCTGTATACACGAAGATCCAAGTCGAACTGTGTGCGGACCCTGCTGCTGTGTGTGCAGGTTGGGAATGGAATTGTAAGAAATAATTTATGAATGAATGAATGCAGAAGATTGTTAGAGAACTGAACCTGTGAGTACTTTTGTGTGAATTACTGATAATAACTGTATTGTGTGTTTTCTATCTTTAAGCTGCAAAAGATCTGTATACTGCATTCCTGGATCTAGATCTATTATGTTTTGTTTATGTACTGCTGAGTTAATGTTATAACAAGCATATAACTATAGATCTAATGCACATGGATGTGAATAGAGACTTAATTAACTATACATAGAACGAGGTAATCTGGGAATCATAGGATCTAGCACAGCTCTGCTTTCCTTACCCATCCTTTCTCAGGGTGCGGAAACTTGGTTCCAGCACCCACCCATACTACTTCGGGTGAGACTTTGACCTGCATGAGAACTAGGTTTCCGCACCCTGAGAAAGGATGGGTAAGGCAAGCAGAGCCGTGCTAGATCCTGTAATTCCGAGATTACCTAGTTCTATGCAGAGTTAATTAAGTCTCTATTCACATCCACGTGCGTTAGATCTATAGTTATATGCTTGTTATAACATTAACTCAGTAGTACACAAATAGAACATAACAGATCTAGATCCAGGAATGTAGTACACAGATATTTCACAGCTTAAAGACAAAAAATGCAAAATACAGTAATTATTAGTCATTCACACAAAATTACTCATAGGTTCGGTTCTCTAAAAATCTTCTGCATTCATTCATTCATCGATTCTTCCTTACAATTCCCTTCCCAACCTGCGCACACAGCAGCAGGGTCCGCACACAGCTGGACTTGGATCTCTGTGCACATAGCCAATAGCAGTCCTTTCCCCAAAACCCAAACAGATATCGTAAACCACTATTCGCATCAATAGCTCATCATTTCCTATCCTTTACAATACAAAATGCATCTCTATTTATAACAATATAGACTTGACTTTCCTATGGTCCGCAACCCATGGTTTTCGGACACCTAGCTTACCCTTTCACCCATTACAATGCTTTCGGGGCTTTGACCCACCCCAAAACCCTTGCGCTAGACTAAATATAATAAAAATATTCAAAATGGACCAGTTTTGCAGGTTGCTAGGAGACCCCGTTCCAACACAGAGGTTAGCGAAGAAACTCCCAAGGCTGGGCCCAAGGCCACCAGAAGTCTATCGCTAAGGAAAACTCAGAAATTGACTATTCAAAAGATGCCAAAATATTTATTAAGCTGAATATTAATACATGAATACAACTAGACAATTATGTCCTGACACATCTATTACAGAAGAAAATATCTATTCGGATCTGTTTATCTTGTTTGTCTTTGGCCTTTTAAAGGCAATTTCAACAGTGGTAATGGTCTTTTGCATATGGGATCCTGCTGCTCGAGGTTGTCGTTTGATTTCTTTAGACATGGATGTGCCTTTTCGTCTTCCACCGGCCCATGGGAGCCATCATGATCCCGTTCGCCTCTCTTTGTCAGCTATCTTCTAGTTATCATTGGTTCAGCTACTTTGTTTTCCTGTAAATAAAGATACAACAAGTCAATTTTCCATTGTTAAACATCCCTTTTACCATCAGTTCATTTTTTGCTGACTTTACATTAATTTACTTTCCTTTATTGTTGATATGAGGAAAAATTCATGAAAGTGCATAACAATTCGTGGTAGAGATAGGATTAAAATGTACCTTATTCTCAGCCCAACATACTCCCTTGCTTACCTATTTGCAGGTCCTCATGCAAACAAATGGTTTAGGTGTAACTGGGTTAGAGAATATGCAAGCTAAACTTCTTCTTTATAGAATTTGAAGCCATGTTTTTGTCTAATTCTTGCAAAGGCAGAGTTTGTGTGCCCTTCTAGAAGCTCATAATCATGATCATAACCCTCAGGGGGTACCAGATGTGAGGGCATATGTACCTGCATCCTATCCATGTAGGGCCCATGTTGAAGATCAGATTGTTGTATAAAAGGAATCGGGTGGCAGCTGCTTTGAAGTTTCTGTAGCCAAATGGCTCCCTGTCTTTCACATTGTTCATGGAGTCTATCCACCTCTATTTGGCTGTTGCCAAAGTTGCTTCCTGAATGTCCTCAAAATACTCTCACCCATGTTGTATCATATCTTTGTGGATAGGTCCTAGTCTAGTCCTTACTCCCTTTCTCTGCATGAAATTCTTGTGCTGGGTGAACAAGTACATGGGTCTAGTAGGCTCACCTCTAACCCATAGGTCTAGGCCATGGTCCCTCTTCTAGAAAGTGTTGTAGGCTTTAGCCCACCAAGTCTGGTTTTTGGAAAAAGAGAGGAAAGCCTAGAAATGAATGTCTCCTACAAATGGGCTGGGATTGCTATCCCTGTCCTCCTCTAGAAAGAAGTTGTGTAAGTATAGTTCACACAAGAGATATTGGACCTCCTCATTCTGCTCATTGGAGCATTGGATGAATTCCTCCACAGTTTTAAAGGTCATGGGCTTCCCTTCCTTAACAACCTTGATTTTCAGTAATAGATATTGTTCTACTAAGAATAGGGCATAGTTGGTGGCTGGTGCCCTGCACGTTAGTACATCAGAGTATAGAGAGCAAACCATACAGGTTTGCTTTTTGGCTTGTTCCACCTGATCCTGTGCTTTCTTTACCTTCACCTTTTCTTCTCTAAGTTGAGAAAATGTCTCATCCTCTATTGCAGAAATGTCTTTGAATTTCTTCAATAGTGCTTGATGTTCTTGTGCGGGTACTACTTCCTTTCTGCATTGTGCCGATTCATGCTGTGTTTGAATTAATTCATTATGCAATTTTTGATTGGCGACCTTTTCTACTAGGGGAGCATAGGCAGGTATTTCCTCTGTTTGGGTTTCCTTTTCTTTAGTATGTTCCAACCTAGTCTACATAGAGGCTTCAGCAGTGTCTACTAGGTCAGTCTGCACCTCAATCTCAACAATATCTACTAGGTCAGTCTATACCTCAAGCTCAACAGTGTCTACCAATTTAGTGACAAGCTCTGCTTGGGTTTCTATGGTGACCGATTATTTCTTAGGCTTCTAAGCCTTACTTACTTCCTTCAACTGTTTCTTCAGATATTTTATCATTTTTCTTAACTTTTTGCAGGTTCTGCTCATTTTCTTTAACTTCTTTTTAGCTAATTTCTCTTCTAGCATGGTTTTGGCAAGGGATGGAGGAGAAACAACCTCATTTTTTAGGAATGGTGGTGCCAGTTCCAAGGTTATCAGTGATGATATTTTCTATCTGCACCCTGGATTTTATTTCTGAATTGATGTCCTGGCTAGGTGAGATATTGTTCCCTTCAGGCATTGGGGGGACTGTTTCGATGCTTTCATTTTTTTTCTAAGGGAATGGTGTCTCATGAATGGTTTTTAGATTCGGCTATCCCTTTGGCCTGATCTTCCCTATTCTCCCAATCACTCTCGGGAGGAGATAAGGCCCTAAAATCCTGCGATTCATCTTAGGTAATATTTTACTGTGGCCAGAGTTGCTGGCCGTGGCAGATTAATTCAAATGTTCCTCTTTCTCCTCATCTTGTTCATATGGGCTTCTAATTTCATGGGATGCCCCCATTTTCTCTAGGACTCAAGCCCTTTCTTCTTCATAGCTTTGTAAGGGTATGTTTTGAGGGCTTGAAGGTGGTGTCTGAGATGGCCCTACCTGCTCTGCAAATTCTGAGGTTTCTTGTCGTAATTCTAGTATTTCTTATCGTCTTCACTTCCTTGGTTCTGAAGTTGAAGCATGGGTCATTTTCCCTCTTGCTCTCCTAGGTATGTTCATTCTAGGAAGCTCAATTTCGGTCCTGACAAGGTTTTCCTCAGGGGCATGCATGACAGGGTTAACAAAGTTGTCCCAGGATGTCTATTGTTTTCCTAGCTCATGAATGATAATTAACTTTATCAAGCCCTAGTGGCTGACGACTGCTTGGGGGTTTTTAGCCTTTCTAATTCAAACAATAGTGTTGCGTAATACAAAATTCAAGAAAGAAGGAAGATTAACTATTTTTTTTTTGTTTGAGAAAAAATAACAATTTGAGTTGGTGGGGTTTTACCACATCTTGGCATCCATCGCATGTGATGTATCTCTGGATGAATGTTGCCAATTCCTGCCAAGGTTGTTGTAGGGACGCAGGGTTAATCCCCTTTCCTTTCCGTTCCAATGATTCTCCTGGATATTGGTATGTTGTGATTGCCTCTCATAGAAGAAGGTGCTTTTTGGTCCATCTTTCTCCTTCTGCTAGTATTCCGAAGACTTCAGTGATGATATCCTATATGACTGGTATAATCCTTCCTCTAAGCCTGGTATGTCCCTCCTAAATGTTCTGCAGGAATTTAAATGTTATTTCTGTGTCAAACCCTTGCAATTTGTGTATGTATGGCAACCATCCAACTTGCTGAAGAATGGTGCAAGTTGCGTCTGAGATTGGGAAGGTTGTAGGTTCATTTCGGAGAGAGTTTCCTTCCATGGCTGATGTGTTCTCTGAGCTAATTCCCTCCTCTGTCTATGTTTCTTTCGGACCTGTTGGTTAGAATAAACACTGTATGTGAGAGAAAAAAGAAATTGCAGCCTTCTGTTGTAAATGTATGTAATTCCGTATTATAATTGCAATGGACTTTTGGTCTTATCAGTGTATCCAAAGGAATTTGTGTAGGGAATTCACATGCTTAATATTTATGGATATTTACACCCCCTCTCTCGAAATAAGGGTGTCCATGCCCTTAAGTACAAGACAGATTGGATTAATCATGAATGCATACGGGGGAAAATGTCAGAAATTAGTAATCACAGTCTGCACGCAAGAACGGTATTTGTGGCCTTGGAGCTCAAGAAAAGAGGAGTGATTGCAACAATTATGAATGCATGTGGTGCAAAGGTCAGATTTGGAATTTATCATAAGTGTATCTCATGTGGAAGTGACCGAAGAAGGGAAGAAAGAAATACAACAATTATTATGATAGGATGACCTTATTTAATGGTATGGTATGATAGGAGCATGACCGTGGTAGATAATGATTGGTGCTATCATCTCGTAATTCAAACATGAAAGCATAGTTCATATATAGTTACTTATGTGGGTAAATAGTATTATCACTAATTCTAGTAGTGGGTTTATCTCGGGATGAAAATAGGAGATAAGGTATATATAAGAGTAATTGGCTATTGTTAGAAAAATACTCTGATACCACAAGCAGAGCCACTGCTACCAGTAGGCGTTCATAGACTCGATAGGGTTGCTATTTTAACCCGAAAAATGAGCCAGAATCCTCTATGTAAAAGTAGATATTTTTCCAATTTTTTGGAGAGATCACCGTGCTGGTGTTCTGGCCAGATAGTCATGGTGCCACTCACTAGAGTCGTAACAGAGTGATCAGGCTGGCTTGTGATGAGACCTCCTGTCCTTCCAGTATTTGGAACTGTCGAGAAGGTCATTACCCTGGTGTGTTGGCCATTATGGCATGTCATCTGCTAAACCCTTATTATCGTGGTAGGCTGGCTCGTGATGAGACCCCCTATTCTCTCTTAAAAATATACATATAGACATAATACTTCATTTTTGAAAAGTAGGCATTTTTCTTTATTTTATGAAGAGACCATTGTGCTGGTGTGGTGGCCAGATAGTCACAGTGAAATTCACTGGGATTGTAATAGAGTGATCAAGCCGGCTCATGATGAGACTTCATGTCCTTCAAGCAGTTGAAGCTATCGAGAAGGCCATTACCCTGGTGTGTTGGCCATTGTGGGCATGTCACTTGCTAAAACCCTTATGATCATGGTAGGTTGGCTTGTGATGAGACCCCCTATTCTCTAAAAAAATTTACATGTAAACATAATATTTATTCTTTATACATGAAGGGAGGCTCATTAACTCCTTAAGAGTTAGGGATGATGTGAGAAGTAAAAAGAATTCCAATACAATTAATACCCCTTATTCTTAATTCTTTATGTCAAAGGGAAATATTACTCGAGACTGTAGAAAGATATATCATTATAAGACTATGTATTGTGTGATAACATGTTTGAGTAGGAGATGTCTTAGCCCTTCATTGCATAGACGTACCATGTCGTCTTCCAGAGTAGAGATTTACATTAAAGTTTCAAAGGATCATCATATTAGTAATATTACTGCTTTTCTCCTTTTTAGGTGCCAATTCCCACTTAGAAATGTCTTTTACAGCTAGGTTGTGGGCTGAGGAGTGGGTTTTTTGAGGAGAGATCATAAAAAATAAAGAAGGATCATGCTTAAAAAGGGAAAAAAATCAGCTATTCAAACCGATTGAATAGCAGCTGTTCAATTGGATTGAACAACAACGGTTCAAAGATTTGAACAACAATAAATAAATAGGCAAAAGGACATGGCTGTTCAATTCGATTGAACATCAGCTGCTCAGTGGGATTGAACAATAGTCATTTAAAGACTTGAACAACAAAAGTAAAAATGCAAAAACACGCAGTTCAAATATTTGAACAGCAAAGAATAAAAAATGCAACAAGGATACGACTGTTCAATCCAATTGAGCAACAACTGTTCAATTGGATTGAACAACAGCAGTTTGAATATTTGAACAACAAAGGATAAAAAAAACGCAAAAACATGGATATTAAATATGATTGAACAACAACTATTCAATTGGATTGAACAACAGCCGTTCAAAGATTTGAACAACAAAGAATAAAGAACGGAAAAACACGATTGTTCAATCCAATTGAACAGTAGTTGTTCAATTGGATTGAATGGTAGCCATTCAAATATTTGAACAAAAAATAATAACACAAGGGATGATGAAGAAAAATGATACAATTGTGAGTATGAAGAATGTACAAAAAAATAAAAATTTTGTAGGGAAATTATATACAATATTTACAAAAGGAAGTAGCAAGCTCTCATGTACTTAAAGTTGTGGGGTTATCACCCCCTTCTGCTAAAAATTGGATAGTAGGATCATTGCGTACCTGTTGATAGAAAGACTCCCTCGTAATAATTTTTTGATAGTGGCACACTCTGTGCCCATTGACTCGGAATGTAGAACCAGACCTGTCTATGGTGGTCAAGGTGAGGGTACCATTGTTGTGTACTTCCTAAATTTCATATGGACCGAGCCACCATGTTTGTAACTTCCCTAGAAAATCTTGGAATCTAGAGTCATATAGAAGCACCCAATCTCCTCTCTGGAATGTCTTCATTTTTATGAGGTTTTCATGGTACTTAGCTCATTTTTGTTGGATGATTGTTGTGCGTTGTAGAGCCAGTAGTCTTATTTCATCTAGTTCATTTATTTTTTGGATTCTTCTAATATGGGCTTCCGTCAAGTCAAAACCTACCTCCTGGTTTGTCCTTAGAGTCTTTATTTCGAATTCGATAGGAAAAATGGGCTCTCTTCCAAATACCAAATGATACAGAGAATATCCAGTGGTGTTTCTCCATGTTGTGGGGTAATCCCACAAGGCCTCTGGTAGTTTAGTATCCCAATCTCAGCGATATGTTGATACTGTTTTAGTGAGAGATGCCTCAAGGACTTTTTTGGTACTTTCAACCTTCCCGTTTACCTGCAGGTGGTAGGGAGATGTGACTCTATGGATGATGTTGTACTTAACCAGTTTCATATAAACTCTCACAAGCACTCGGGTTCAGAAGCTCTCGGACTTTTCCCTTGCAGCCTTGGAAAATCATTCCCGCGCTCATTGTTATCATTTTCTACTCCCGAAATGCTATTACCTAAGGCTAAGAATTCATATTTGGAACATCCGAGGCATAGCACCTTAGACCCTAGCCCCCTCCGTCCCATTTTTCATATAACTCGGGTGATAAAATGTGTTCTAAGATGGGAAAGCGCTTACCGTTTATGTCATTGGGCACACCCCTAGCCGTCCGATCAAAGGTAAATCAACGGTCCGCAAACGGCATGCCTTGGTGGTCCCCATGCCCGCGCTCACTGCTCAAAAACCAGTTGTTTCATTCCGCACCACCATTACTGGGCAGGCGGTATTCTCCATGGGGCCAGTGATTCCACACATCGTATGAAAAGTGTCCAAGTGTACGATGTTGAAACCGCCCATTTCGCGCATTAAATATCTGACCAGAGACACGTAGCGGAATTCATGTTAACCGTCGGATCTGCCAGCCTCCATCTAACAACGATCATTCTCTGAAGCCGCGCGAGATTTAATACAAATTTGCAGTGGAGGAGAATTATCATTATTTGTAGAGACCAAGAGCACGTCGATGGAAAATCGCTCAAAGGCCGGAATTATGAAGCAAGGATTCAGGAAGATCTGCGGACATGACATCCATTAAAGTTCCTGAGTCTAAATCCATTCAACCCTCCAGAATCATTTAAATACACAGGTTAAGTAGATGAAGAATTAATGGCACAGATAGAAAATATCAGTGGAAAGCAGAGGATTAAAGGAAATATATTTAAAGAATTAGGGGCTTTTATGTAACCTTTTGAAGGCTAAGTACCAGATCAGGCACCTTACAGATCACTAGAAAAATCTTTTCATAGAAAACAAAGCCCTCAAGGTTCATTTCAGTCGAATTTTCCCCAGAAAAGTACAGAATGTTCATGAAGATTCACCCCTATGCCTTGTTTCTGAAGAGATTTTCTCCCAGTGCATTTATTTCTGAAGGCAGATTGCAAAGTACAGATAATTATATTTAGTCATTCAACAGTATGGGTGCAAACGTTTTCTGCCACTTTGTTTCAAATTAGATCATTAAATGTGCATCACCTACCACATTGTCTAGAGTTTTCTATCTCCTCTATAAAAATCCAGAAAAAAGACTTTGTAAGGGTTCCAGACTTGTATCAAAAATCATGCAGCGAAAAGCATTTTTGTATACATCTTGTAAAAATTTTGTATGAAAGTTTAGAGCCCGTAGGGTCTCAGTGAGGAGGAGTTATATCTGTCTTAGAGGATTCTGGTCTTTGATATCTCACAGTATGTAACCCTTTCTCAAGTTTTTAATACAACTTTTCATTTCACATTTCTTCTTGTGTCATGTTACTGGAATGTGAGTGGCTCACTGATTTTAAGTAAGGATTCATCCTAGTTAATGCCCATACTTGGATTAGTCAAGCGCTTTAAATAGGCCCAGGCACTTGATATGTTTTGTTCCATGTTCATTTCATCCATATTTTATGCTATATTAGTTACTTGAGGAGGGTGCTTTTAAAACGCCATTTTCATGTATGGATTCTTAGATTGATAAGCCCATATGTGGTTCTGTTGTGTATCTGGGTATCAGCCTCATGTTAACTAGTATCTTCTTGACATTGTCTTCACTGCATTCACCTTCTGATATTTGATTTCTGTGGCATATTATTTGAATCGGCCCTCTTTGTAGTAAATTGTCTCTTAACTGTCTGATGCTTTAATATTGAAGTTTTGCATGTTGTTCCTACATTTTTCTTATCTCTACATCAGCTTCTGAGAGAGTTTGGTCCCATTCAAAATCATTTTCCTTGTTTTACAAGAGATAGCAGGAGAGCTTTTGGCTGACACCCAAGTTATATTATTATGAGCTCCTTGCTATGATAAGATGTCCTAGGCACTGGTCTATAGCAACTCTAGGTTGTCTCTAGGAGTGACAACAATTGTTGACAACATCTTTCTGGCGCCGTTGCCGGGGACGAATTTAAGAAAATCAATTTCCCTGTGCCTCGAAAAATCATATTCACTCTCTAATCAGGTGAGCACAAAGAGTTGAAGAGTTGCATATCTCTCACCTTGGCGACTCCACTATTATTCATTTGATAAATCTACTGGTAGTTTTGGCTTCTCGTAAGCCACATTTGAGGTTAGATACATCACAGTCAAGGATACCTTTCGTGTCTGACCCAAAAAATATCATTCATAGAAGAGTGTGGAAAGAGAGGAAATCAGTCCGTGCTGAAATCCCTGAAAATGTTGTAGAAGATTATCCATCCTCTTCTTCTCAAGAAATCAAAACAGAAAATCTCGACTTCACCGAGGAAAATCCTGAATATTACTCAGATAGTCCACCTAAGGGAAGTGCCAGAATTAAAGAGAACTTTTATCCTACCCCTAAGGCTGAGGAAATTAAAGAAGTTACAGAAGTAGTCCATGTTAATCGTGAACTATTTCCATCTACACCCCAAGCCTCTGTACAGCACATTCTGATTATTATACATACTCCACTCCCTCTGCCTCCTCTTCCTTCTTTTGTACCTCAGATTGTTGCACAACCCCCACCTCCTCCAATGGCTAATGTTCCAGCTTTCCTATTGAACAAATACGCTCCACTGGCCTTACCCCAAGTGCTAAGTGATATGCCACAGGATTATTTGAAGATTCTGCCTAGATTTACTGGAGAAAATGAGATTGATGCTCAGAAACATCTTGAGATTTTCTGCTCCTTTTCAGAAAACTTAAATGTAGAACACTTGGATGTAGTCTTAAGATTGTTTTTTCAATCCCTTGATGGTGAAGCCAGGAAATGGTTCAAGACATTAGCAGACCGCTCTATAACCACCTGGGAAAGAATGGAAGAAGTTTTTCTTAGAAAGTGGGGAGAAAAGAAAGATTATGGTCAGTGTCTTACTAAATTTAATACTTTGAAGAAGAAACATAATGAAGGGGTGTCAAAATTTATCGAGAGATTTAATAAGTTGTATCTAAGTTTGCCTCCTGAGATGAAGCCTCACAAAACTGCTGCTAAGATAGTCTTCATAGCAGCCTTTGATTTAGATTTTGGCTTCTCCCTGAGGGAAAGAAAACCTACCACTCTAGATGATGCTCAAATGGATGCTCTTGAATTGGAAGCAAACTTTGCCTCCACTGGAAAGTTAAAGGGAAAAGCTGAACAGGATACTAGGAGGAAAGGAAAAGAAGAGGTTTCCACCTCTAATTAGGAAAAGGATTAAGATAAGATGGACGAAATAAGCAAGATGATTAAGAAGATGGTTAAACTTGAATTGGAGGCCAAGAGTTCAGCCCCCAAGAATTTTTATAATGTTCCAAACAGAGGTTACAATCCCCAGTTCAAGAGACCCCCTTTGCAAATATTGCCAAGGGAAGCAAAGGAGCAACAAGACCAGGTACCACACCCATTATACTTGGAAGGACCAGTAGATGACTCCACTAAAGATGTTGCCTATGGAATGGAGGACTCTAATCTAGATTTTTCAAATAATGATGAAATAGAATGCCCACTACAAGAAGAAGAAGAAGAAGCAGAGATTGATCATTATTGTAAACAATTTGCTGATTTCATGCAAGCACAATTCAATGTAAAATATGATCTCAGATCTTCAAGGAAGAGGACCCGGACTCAAGATCAAGAAGAAGAGCCATTGCAGAGGAACGCATCTGCTCAGAAGGATTCGACTGTGCAGAAAGTAGCAGATAAAGGTAAGAGTCCTCTTAATTCCCCCTTGCAACCTAATGATCAAATCCCTCCTTCTTCAAAAATAATTAGTCCTCCCAATACGGAGTCAGTGTCAAAAGAAGTCAAGTTCCCAGCTGAAAATAAAGAGTCAAAAGAAGTTGTAATAGAAAAGCCTTCCCCTGCTTTTAGTTTACAAAAAGAGCTTGAGAAAATTAAGATTTCAGTCCCCTTGACCGAGCTGTTAAAACAGCCTGCATATCAATCTCAAGTTACTTCTTTCATATTCCCTCCTGAAGCACCAATAACTCCAGATAGTCTTAACCTCCAAGAAGAAAGACCCATGGTAGTCTTCGGCCCACATGTCGAGGAGATAGACCCTTCTACTCCTCCTTTTTACGTGTCTTTAGTTATTCATGACCTGCTGTTACACAATTGTATGCTAGATTCTGGAGCTTCCCATAATCTTATGCCTTTGTCAGTCATGGAGCAATTAGGATTACAGATCACACGTCCATACAAAGACCTCTACTCATTTGATTCCAAAAGAGTTAAATGCTTGGGGATGATTAAAGATTTAGTGGTCAATCTGGCCCATATTCCAGCAAAAAGCGTGGTAATGGACATTGTGGTTGCTGATATCCTAGCCCACTTTGGCATGTTGCTGTCAAGGTCTTGGGGTACAAAAATTGGCGGGTCACTCAAAATGGACTTAAAATATGCTACTGTCCCAGTCTTTGGAGGCCAAGAGAGGAGGTTATACATGGATACTAGATTTGTTAAAATGGTAACTAAGGCTGACTGCTCAGAGAATTCACCAGTTTACAATAAAGAAGGAGATTTCTCATGTTTGATGTTAGAAGAAAATAAAAATTATGCTCATGATCCCTCCTTCTGTCAAATCCAAACTGAGCAGCCTTCAGAAGATCAGGAGGCAGAAATCTGGACATTACATTTTGATGGAGCAAATTCAAGAGAAGGAAATGGAGCTGGAGTATTATTAATCTCTCCTACAGGAAAATGGGTGCCACTGTCCTTCAAATTGGAGTATGAGGCTACTAATAATATGGCTGAATATGAAGCATTGCTATTGGGACTGCAAATAGCCAGGAATATGAATATAAAGAATTTAAAAGTTCTGGGATATTCTGAATTGGTTGTTAGACAGGTTAGAAATCAATGCCAAACCAAACACCCTCAGCTGAGAGCCTACAAGAATGAAGTATGGGACATGGTGGAGAATTTCTTCTCAACATTTAATATACAGTTCATGCCCCGGGAGCAGAACAGAATAGCAGATTCTCTTGTTGTAGTTGCCAGTACATTCCATCCTCCTCAGAACCCACTCTTGAGGTATGAAATTGAGGTATGATATAGACCATCAATCCCAGATAATATCAAGCATTGGCAGGTTTTTGAAGATGACGAACAAATGAAGATATTCCTGGAAACAGTGGGAGAATTCTCTAATATGGAGATCGATGATTGTGAAGGAGAGGGGACTGAAAGTATTGCAGAAAACAAATGGGAAGATGAAATGGCAGGAAGTAAAGTGCTACAGCTAAAGGGAAATGTTATACCTAGAGGTCTGGTGCCTCTAGAAAGATTATTTAACAAAGATGATATTCCATTGCATCCAAACAAAGTGGTAGAAGAAGATCAAATGGAAGATTTAAATCTGGGTACTTATGCTAATCCCAAAATTGTGAAATTATCCAAGAAGGTCCTAGAAGAATATAAAGAGAAATATCTGAAGTTGTTTCAATCTTATAAAGATGTATTTGCATGGTCCTATCAGGACCTAAAAACTTTTGATATTAATATAATGCAGCATAAAATTCCTCTGAGGGAAGATGCAAAACCATATAAGCAGAAGCTCAGACAAATAAACCCTCTACTGCTTCCCTCCATTGAAAAAGAAATCAAGAAGCTACTAAAGGGTAAAATAATTGTGCCATTAAGATACTCCCAATGGGTGGCAAATCTTGTTCCTGTTCGAAAGAAGAATGGAGAAATAAGGTTGTGTGTGGATTTCAGGAATTTAAATAAGGCATCTTTAAAAGATAACTATCCACTGCCTAAGATGGACCATATTTTGCAGAAAGTGATTGAAGCCTCCAGAATGTCAATGATGGATGGTTTTTCTGGTTATAATCAGGTGGCTGTACTCCCAGAGGATCAGAATAAAACTGCATTCACCACACCCTGGGGTACATTAATGTATGCCAGGATGCCTTTTGGATTAATCAATGTAGGAGCCACCTTTCAGAGGGCTATGGATATTTCTTTTGTTGGTGAACAGGATAAATTTTTGGTGGTATACCTTGATGATATTACAGTATTCTCCAAGAATGATGATGAGCACATTGATCATTTACGAAGAACTTTTGAAAAATGCAGAAGGTATGGCCTTTCTCTTAATCCACAAAAGTCTTTATTTGCATTAGAGGAAGGAAAACTTTTAGGGCACATTGTGACTAGAGATGGTGTGAAAATAGACCCTAAAAGAGTTGAAGTCATAAATGGAATTCCTCTCCCCAGAAATAAGAAAGAAGTGCAGGTGCTCCTAGGCTGAATCAATTTTCTGAGAAGGTTTATTCCTAACTATGCTGAGATAGGTAGGCATATAACTGATATGCTAAAAAATAATAATGAATTAAGATGGTCCCAAGAATCTAGAGATGCATTCACAAGGATAAAACAGGCATTTGCTGAAGCTCCTGTGCTAGCTGGGCCTGATTATACAAAGCCATTTATGATATTTTCATTTGCTTCACCTCATACAGTAGCTGGAGTTTTGTTGCTAGAAAAATGAAGATGGATATGAGCAGCCCATAGCCTTTTTCAGTCAGGTATTGCATGATGCAGAATTGAAGTATAACATATTAGAGAAGCAGGCATATGCCCTGGTGAAGTCCCTCAAAGCCTTTAGAACATATGTTTTGCAGTCCCACATTACTGCATATGTTCCTACAGCAGCTGTCAAAGATATCCTCGTTCAAGGATATAGTGGAGGCAAAAGAGGAAGATGGATTGCAAAAATACAAGAGTATGATCTGGATATTCGCCCAACCAAGCTGGTTAAAGGGCAGGGGTTAGCGAAGATTTTATCTGAATCAAATTACCAGGCTTTAGGTATAAATTTGTCCATGGTAGAAAATGAAGAATTTGAGAAAGGAGAAGAACATCATGGACTGGAGATGGCCAATCCAAAAATACATATAAAATATCTCACTAGTCCTTGGTACAAAGAAATAGCTGAATATCTCCTAACACTCAGCTGCCCTCCAAGTTGTGATAAGGTAAAATACAGAGCTGTAAGAATGAAATCACAGAAATACATAGTTGCTAAAGGGAAACTATATTGGAGAGATCCTTCAGGCATACTACTATTATGCCTTACAGAAAATGAAGTGGAAAATATAATGATAGAATTTCATGAAGGGATCTGTGGAGGACATTACAGTTGGAGGGCTACAGCTCATAAAATCCTGAAGGCTGGTTTCTACTGGCCAAAACTATTTGGAGATGTTTTTGCTTGGGTCAGAGTATGTGATAAGTGCCAAAGATTTGCAGAAAGACAGAAGTTAGCAGCTCTGCCCTTGATTCTTGTCCATGTAAATGAACCATTTCAGAAATGGGGATTAGATTTTATAGGGGAGATACATTCCCCATCAAGTGGCCAACATAAATGGATACTAACAGCCACAGATTATTTTACGAAATGGGTGGAAGCCATACCTGCAAGAAATGCTACAGATGCTGTGATAATCAAATTTATGGAAGAAAATATCATATCCAGGTTTGGCTATCCTGCTAGAATTGTGACTGATAATGCACAGGCCTTCAAGTCTACAAGATTCTTAAATTTCTGCTAGCAGTATAACATTATATTGAATCACTCCACAACTTACTATCCACAGGGGAATGGCTTGGCAGAGTCCTCTAATAAAACCTTGGTGAGGGCCTTGAAGAAAACTATAAATGAGAATCAGAAGAATTGGGATTCCCAATTAAAGTTTGCTCTATGGGAAAATAGAATCACCAGTAAAAGAGAAACTGGGAAATCCCCTTATGAATTGGTATATGGACGAGTAGCAGTGTTCCCCGTGCAGTTGGCTTTACCAGTGGCACGTTTCATGCAAGAAAATCAGGAAGAGCCTGATGCTATGGTCAGGAGAATTAATCAATTGGTGGAATTAGAGGAAACACGGAACCAGGTGAATCAGAGACTAATAGAATATCAAGAGAAAATGAAAAACATCTTTGACCAGCATGCAAAGGATAGAAAATTACAGGTTGGTGACCTGGTTCTCAGATGGGATGTACGAAGAGCTGACAAGGGAAAACATGCTAAATTCGATCCACTTTGGTTTGGCCCATTCAAAATTGTAAAATAGGGAGGAAATAATAATTTTGTGCTGGAAAACCTACAAGGTGATCTACTGGATGCCCCTGTGAATGGCCAATTCCTTAAGCCCTACTTCGGATTCTGATCCAGGCAAGGAAAGCCTGTTGTACTATACTGTATATAAGTGTTTGTTACAGTTCTTGTATTGAATAAGTAATATGTGCTGACAAATTGTGAAGAAAAATGCATTGGGATGAATAACATAGTTCGCGGAAAAATACGATCCAAGGGTCTGCAAGTTCTCGACGTGTCCAGGAATGAACACGTCATCCCAAGATGGAGCTAATGTTGTACTTAACTAGTTTCCTATAAACTTTCACAAGCACTCGGGTTCAGAAGCTCTCGAACTTTTGCCTTGCAGCCTTGGAAAATCATTCTCGCGCTCATCGTTATCATTTTCTACTCCCGAAATGCTATTACCTAAGGCTAAAAATTCATATTTGGAACATCCGAGGCATAGCACCTTAGACCCTAGCCCCCTCCGTCCCGTTTTTCATATAACCCGGGTGATAAACTGTGTTCTAAGACGGGAAGGCGCTTACCGTTTATGTCATTGGGCACACCCCTAGCCGTCTGATCAAAGGTAAATCAACGGTCCGCAAATGGCATGCCTTGGTGGTCCCCGCGCCCGCGCTCACTGCTCAAAAACCAGCTGTTTCATTTCGCACCACCATTGCTGGGTAAGCGGTATTCTCCATGGGGCCAGCAATTCCACACATCACATGAAAAGTGTCCAAGTGTACGATGTTGAAACCGCCCATTTCACGCATTAAATATCTGACCAGAGATAAGCAGCCGAATTCATGTTAACCGTCGGATCTGCCAGCCTCCATCTAACAGCGATCATTCTCCGAAGCCGCGCGGGATTTAATACAAATTTGCAGTGGAGGAGAATTATCATTATTTGTAGAGACCAAGAGCACGTCGATGGAAAATCACTCAAAGGCCAAAATTATGAAGCAAGGATTCAGGAAGATCTGCGGACATGACATCCATTAAAGTGCCTGAGTCTAAATCCATTCAACCCTCTGGAATCATTTAAATACACAGGTTAAGTAGATGAAGAATTAATGGCACAAATAGAAAATATCAGTGGAAAGCAGAGGATTAAAGGAAATATATTTAAAGAATTAGGGGCTTTTATATAACCTTTTGAAGGCTAAGTACTAGATCAGGCACCTTGCAGATCACTAGAAAAATATTTTCACAGAAAACAAAGCCCTCAAGGTTCATTTCAGTTGAATTTTCCCCAGAAAAGTACAAAATGTTCATGAAGATTCACCCCTATGCCTTGTTTCTGAAGAGATTTTCTCCCAGTGCATTTATTTCTGAAGGCAGATTGCAAAGTACAGATAATTATATTTAGTCATTCAACAGTATGGGCGCGAACGTTTTCCACCACTTTGTTTCAAATTAGATCATTAAATGTGCATCACCTACCTCATTGTCTAGAGTTTTCTATCTCCTCTATAAAAATCCAGAAAAAAGACTTTGTAAGGGTTCCAGACTTGTATTAGAAATTGTGCAGCAAAAGCATTTTTGTATACAGCTTGTAAAACTTTTGTATGAAAGTTTAGAGCTCGTAGGGTCTCAGTGAGGAGGAGTTATATCTGTCTTAGAGGATTCTGGTCTTTGATATCTCACAGTATGTAACCGTTTCTCATGTTCTTAATACAACTTTTCATTTCACATTTCTTCTTGTGTCATGTTACTGGAATGCGAGTGGCTCACTGATTTTAAGTAAGGATTCATCCTAGTTGATGCCCATACTTGGATTAGTCAAGCGCTTTAAATAGGCCCAGGCATGATATACTGTTCCATGTTCATTTCATCCATATTTTATGCTATATTAGTTACTTGAGGAGGGTGCTTTTAAAACGCCATTGTCATGTATGGATTCTTCGATTGATAAGCCCATATGTGGTTTTGTTGTGTATCTGGGTATCAGCCTCATGTTAACTAGTATCTTCTTGACATTGTCTTCACTGCATTCACCTTTTGATATTTGATTTATGTGGCATATTATTTGAATCGGCCCTCTTTGCAGTAAATTGTCTCTTAACTGTCTGATGCTTTAATATTGAAGTTTTGCATGATTTTCCTACATTTTTCTTATCTCTACATCAGCTTCTGAGAGAGTTTGGTCCCATTCAAAATCATTTTCCTTGTTTTACAAGAGATAGCAGGAGAGCTTTTGGCTGACACCCAAGTTATATTATTATGAGCTCCTTGCTATGATAAGATGTCCTAGGCACTGGTCTATAGCAACTCTAGGCTGTCTCTAGGAGTGACAACAATTGTCGACAACAGATGATATGGTGATTTTTCAAGGTGGCTGTAATTTTATTACCCACAAACTGTGCCCCTCCATCGTTTATCACTTCCCGTGGTAAGCCATATTGCACAAATAGCTCAAAAAAAAAAAATCATATATTCTTCCATAGCTCTTGATAAGGCCACTGTTTCTACCCATCTAGTTAAGTAATATGTGGCAACTAGTATGTAGATTTTCTAGTTCGATGGCGGGTTGAATGGCCCAAAGAAGTCCAGTGCCCATCATTCAAACGGTTCTACTACCAATTGTGGTTGCAATGGTATTTCATCAGCTTGGCCTGAGCGAACCATTCTTTGGCAACTATCGCAGGCTTGGACATATTTTTTTCATCTTTAAAAATCGTAGGCCAATAATAACCTAATTACAATACTTTGTGCCTCGTGCTGCAATCTGCGAAATGGCCACCACAAGGTTCATCATGAAAATCCCATAGAATGTCATAAATATTGTCTTCCCAGATGCATCTGTGTATATGCATATTAGCTCCTGTATGAAAGAGGTATCCACCGATCCAGGAGAACCTAGCACTATGCTGAACAATCCGCTTCTGTTCCCTTGATGTTAAATGTCTAGGCAGTTTTCCTACTGCCAAGTAGTTTTCCACATTTTCATACCATGGTGTTTTTACTACTACAACAAATATATATTCATCAGGAAATTGATCGTCCACTACTAGTGTGTCATCTGTTTTGGGAACTCCAGATAGGAAGTCTGCAACCACGTTCTCCTTTCCCGGACGGTCTTTGATAATTATATTGAATTCCTGCAAAAGCAACAACCAGCTAGTTATTCTCCCATTTGTAATTGGTTTATTGGCTAGATATCTAATGGCAGAGTGATCAGTATACATGAGTATTTGATATCCAGTTATATAATGTCTAAATTTATTGATAGCGTAAATTATAGCCAAGAACTCTTTTTCAGTCACTGTATAGTTTAATTCAGTAGGAGTGAGATTTTTGTTGATATAAATAGCATAGGGCTTTTTGTCTTCTTCTTGAACAAGAAATGCCCCTATCGTTGTGTCAGATGCATCTGAAGAAATGTGAAAGGGAAGCCTCCAAGTAGAACCACGTAGGATTGGTTTCGTCGAGACCAGTTTCTTTAAATCTGTAAAATTAGTGTCACATTTACCAGACCAATGAAATTCAACATTTCTAGTTAATCCATACAAGGGTGCAACGATTTGTGAAAAATTCTTTATAAACCTGCAATAGTACCCTTTGTATCCAAGAAAACTACGTACCTATGTCTGCGTACAAGGTGTGGCTAATAAAAGGATTACTTCTATTTTTTCTGGGTCTACCTGTATTCCAGCTGCAGAGATGTCGTGTCCTAGGATTACTCCATCGGTCATCATCATGTGGCATTTTTCATTGCTTAAACATAATATGGTAGCAATACATCATTCCAATACCTTTTCTAGTGTTTCTAATGCTTGATCAAAGTCATCTCCATATGGGGTGAAGTCATCCATGTAAATTTCAATTCCTTCATTTATTAAATCAGAAAAGATGCTGAGTATGGCTCTCTGGAAGGTAGCTGGGGCATTGCATAATCCAAATGGTAACACCTTGTAGGCAAATGTACCCCATGGGCAGGTAAAGGTTGTTTTATCCTGGTCTTCGGGGGCTATCTGGATTTGATTGTAACTGTTGAACCTTTCAAGAAAGGAAAATAACCATTTTCCTGCCAATGTATCAAGGACTTGGTCAATAAAAGGAAGGGGGAAGTGGTCCTTCTGTTTTGCTTTATTCAATTCTCTATAATCCACACAGATTATCCATTTCCCATTCTTCTTAGGAATGGTTACTAGAGGAGAGACCCATTTTCTGTCTGAGATAGGATAAATGAAGTTTACATCCATTAGCTTTTGCAATTCATCTTTTACAATGTCTTTTAGATGTGGGTTTAGCCTCCGTTGAGGTTTCCAAATAGGCCAAGCCTCTTTGTCAGTATAGATGTGGTGTGTGCATAGCTGAGGGTATATACCCTTGATGTCTGGGTAGTCCTAACCAAATGATCTCTGATACTTCTGTAGAACCTTTATGAGCTTTTGCTTTTGGTCACTATCCAGACTGCCATTGATGTTTAAAACTTTCCTTGGCTCAATTTAAATTGGTATGCTATTGGGAACAACACTCGTGGGTATGTGTTGATTATCAATGTCTGCCAAGGGGTATTCTTGTGTCTCATCTTCAAGAACTATTTTTAGCATTTGGCATTTTAACTTTCCAGGCACAAATGGATGATTCATGAAGTTATTGATTACATCATCTTCAGTTTGATCCTTGAATTCAAGAGATTCAACTAATGTTAGAGGTGGACGGATATTTTGTTCCCAGTATGTATGTGGATGTCTGTGAATATTTACCTTGGGTAGACTTGGTTTGGCAGGTGGGTAAATGATAATGTTTTTTATGGAATCTCCTCTAGAATTGGTCATGCTGCCTATCCGACAGCCTATGTAAGCATCAACTGTTTCCAACAAAGGTCGACCAAGTATCAAGGGGTGTCCATCCACCATAATTTTTGGGTTAATAACTAAAAATTCAGCTGGATACTCACATGAGTCCACAGAAACAATGATGTCTTGTAATATTCCTTCTGGTCTGATAACAGATTTGTCAGCAAGTTCTAGAAAAGTAGATGTGGGTTCTAATGCTGTTATGCTTAAATTCTCGCAGGTATCTATAGTTAAGATGTTAATGGCCACCGCTAAGTCAACCAATGTGTTTGGAAAGGAGTGACCAGAGATTTGCACAGTTATTATGGGGTTCCTTGTGTTGTTCAATATTTAACATAAGTCATTGGTTTATTGAATGTTGATAAGTCATGCATCGAACATTATATCAAATGGTGAAATACTTGAAGAGTTGGTCGAAGTGAAACAAGGTAAGAAAAGTCACGTGCCTAAAAGCTAGAGGTGGAAGTAATATGAAAAGGCAAAGGTATAAAGTAAAAATATAACCAAAATACAAAAGGTGCAAATATGTGGTACGAAGAGCGTAGAACAAAGAAATTAAATGAATTTCCGCGTTACGAATATGCACACAAGGGAATTTCCGCGGGGGTCGAGCAGCGAGAGAGGGAAGATACCCATACCCCCGCGGAGTTGCAATAACGTGACATGGTGGGGACCCAAGGCCAGAATGAAGTGGCAAGATCCAAGCGCAGAGTTATGGTGACGTGGAAGAACGCAATGTGGGCCTTTACAACTGGTAGGTTATGTTTTTAATTCGCTTTGTGAATGATATGTTTCAAGAATCATATGGTGGATGTGGCATAGAGGTAAGGTAAGTCTTTAGGTAAGCTGGTAATGAGGCCCGTACCAGTATTAAACCTGACATGCAGTGTTCACCTGTTCCCAACTAATGCCCAATCCCTACATGCCACGTGCCCCACTGTCAGTGTCCTTACGACACTTGCCCTACTTATTTCACCTCTACCCCTTTTTCACCTCAGAATTACCGGTCTTGGACAGCATTTTCCCGTATTTTACTGCAGTAAAAGTCTCAGGTCTTCCAGTTATGGTATATACTCAGCAAGAACAAGTAACAGGTCTACCCAATCATCACTAGACTACCCCCTGCGTCGCTTTCCCAAGAAAATTTACCTACTGTATAGGTACTATGTCCCTTACATTCCCTCTGTTTTCCTTCTGTTTTTCTTTTCAGATTTCATATGTCAGTCATGGGAAGGGGCACACCCAAGAAAAACGAACCAGAAACTCCCCAGGTCTGAGAAACTAGAAACCCTCCCGGGTTCGAGCCTTTCATCGACCAGCAAGCTGGAATTTTCAATCACCAATACCCTTTCCCCATTAGCAGTATAAGGCCTGAGCTTTTTTCGCGTCATGTCCATAATAGGGATCGATACCGGGTGGTTGTATCAGGTTTCTACCATCAGATTACCCCCCCAATCTTCCCGGTGGTCAAGTTTATCTACTGGCTTAGAGACGCCTATGATGAAAACTGAGGCCTTCATCAGGGTAGAAGGATTTTCAACGATGCTTGAGCCTACCACAGACAGTCAGCAAAGGTGCGCCTAGTTTGTCAGCCAAATTGCCAATTCATCCGCAAACGCGCCGCCACCAGTATCAGCAACAGCCTCGACCCCTTCTCACAAATGATGCATTGTTATTTCATGATTCGGCCCTCGTGGCCATTTTACTTTTGTTTACCTTAGTTAGTCTTTTTCAAGTTTCAGGTGGAATTTATATTTCACCACAGCAATTTACTTTTACCTAGACTATTATACAATTTTGGTTTTAAATGGCCGAGCGCCTAACAACAAAGGATGAGAGGTTTTTATTCCTCATCATGATTTTTGTTACATTGACAAGGACTTCTAACAAATTCCTAGCATGCGAGGGAGATATTTTCCCAAAATATCTTCTCTCCCATGCAGAGAAGTTCCTATATAAACAAGAATAGCAGAGAACACAGGGTTCCAGATTTTGTCGAGCTTCGGGGTTCCTCTTTACGATGTTGTCTTTGAGTTGTCTGATGCCTTTGCGTAAGAGTTTTACACTTTGTCTCTGCAATATATCTTTTGCGCGTCAAACTTCTGAAATTTTTGGTCCCATTCAAAGTTGAACTTCCTGTTTATAAATGAAAAGCATGAGAGCTTCGTCCTGTTAGTTGTCCCTATTATATTACATTAATTTTGCTCTCTGCTGTTTAAGATGTCCTAGGCACTGGTATTTTACAACTCAAGGCTGTCTCTAGGATTGACAACATCTTTTTGGCGCTGTTGCCGGGGATGAAGTTGATGAAAAAATTGAAATCCCTGGGCCTCGACAAAACCCTATTTCACTCTTCAATTAGGTGAGCATGGAGAGTTGAGAGTTGTATATCCCTCACCTTGGCGACTCCACATTCATTTTCCAGAAAAATCTAATTGCAGTCCTGGCTCCTCGGAAGCCACACCTTAGGTCAGATACGTCTCAGCCAAAGACACCCTCTGTGTCTGACCCAGAGAGAATTTTACATAGAAGAGGTTGGAGGGAGAGACAATTTGTTCATACTGAGATCCCACAATTCTCTCTAGAAGACCTTCTTTCTTCCTCTTCTTAGGTTTCCCAATTGCAAGGTTCTGACACCGCTCTGGGTGAAACCTGTTATTACTCAGACTACTTACCCCTGGGAAACATCCAAGTCAAGGACGAGGCCGAGTCAATAGATACCACCCGTTATACATTTCACCCTACTCCAAAGGTTGAAGAAGTTAAAGAGGTCACAGAAATATCTGCCGTTAATACTCCACCCTTGTCTCCATCCTCTCAAGTTGTTGTTCACTATATCCCTATCATCATCCACACCTCACTTCCACCTACTCCCCCACCTACTCACCAAACCCTCTTGTTACCTCTGCCTCCTCCTCCAATGGCCAACGTTCTGGGTTTCTTGCTAAATAAATATGCTCCCCTGGCATTACCTCAAGTTCTAAATGATATGCCACAGGACTATCCGAAGATCCTGCCCCTCTTCAATGGAGAAAACGAGATTGATGCTCAAAAACACCTTGAGGTCTTCTGTTTTTTTGTAGAAAACTTTAATGTGGAACATCTAGACGTAGTCCTCAGACTATTTGTGCAATCCCTTGATGGTGAAGCCAGAAAATGGTTCAAGACGTTGGGAGACCGTTCTGTAAATACGTGGGAAGTAATGGAAGAAACTTTCCTCAAAAAATGGGGAGAGAAGAAAGACCACGGACACTGTCTTACTGAGTTTAATACGCTCAAGAAAAGACACAATGAAGGAGTGGTAGAATTTATTAAGAGATTTAACAAGTTGTACCTGAGTCTTCCCACAGAAATGAAACCGTACCAGACCGCTGCTAAGGTTGTGTTTGTTGTAGCTTTTGACTCAGAATTTGGCTTCTCTCTGAGAGAAAGAAAGCCAGCCACGCTGGATGATGCTCAGACTGATGCACTGGAGCTTGAGGCTAACTTTTCCTCCACTGGTAAATCTAAAGGAAGATCTGAACAAGATACGAGAAGAAGAGGAAAGGAGGAGGTATCCACCTCGAGCCAAGATAGAGATTCAGCTAATGATAGGATTGAGGAGATGAACAAGATGATCAAAAACCTCTCAAGTAAATTGGTGAAACTTGAAATGGAGGCAAAGAATTCATCCTCCAAGAATTTCCAAAATGCTCCAAATAGAGGATTCAATCCTCAATACAGAAAGCTGCCCTTGCAGATACTACAGAGGGGACAGAAGGAGCAGCAAGATCAGGTACCGCATCCTCTATACTTGGAGGGGAAAGGAGAGGGTTCTACTGAAGACACTGCTTGTGAGCAAGAGGAGGCATGCCTTGTCTTCTCAAACAGTAATGACATCGAATGTCTTATATATGGAAGTGACGAAGTGGAGTTGCAAGCACACTCAGAAGTGAAAGCTAATGAAGATACCGAAGATCTTGAGATTGATGACTACTGCAAACAGTTCGTTGATTTCATGCAAGCCCAGTTCAATAGAAGATATGACCTCAGGTCCTCCAGAAAGCGAACCCGCACTCAGGATCAATAATAAGACACACCTCAAGAAGAGACACCTGCACAAAAGGAGGTCACTCCTCAAAAACCCTCAAAAAAAGGTAAGAGGCCTCTTAACCAATATTTACAGTCTGCTGATCAAATTCCTTCATCTTCGCAAGGGCCTACACCTCCTAATGTCAAACCAACCTTAAAAGAATTCAAACCTTCTCCACAGAAAGCAGACTCCAAAGATAAAGAACTAAAAGAGGCGCCAATAGATAAGTCTTCCTCTGCTTTCAACTTACAAAAGGAGCTTGAGAAGGTAAAAATCCCAGTTCCCTTGACTGAGTTGTTAAAAAAACCTGCATATCAGTCCCAGGTCACATCCTTTATGCTCCCTCCTGAGATAATAAACATTCCAGACAGCCTGAATCTTCAGGAAGAAAGGCCTATGGTTTTTTTCGTCCTGCATGTGGAAGAATTAGATGTTGCCACTTCCCCATTTTATGTGTCTTTAGTAATACATGACCTGCTGCTGCACAACTGCATGTTAGATTCAGGAGCCTCTCATAATATTTTACCCCTCTTAGTCATGGAGCAACTAGGACTACAGATCACCCGCCCATACAAAGACCTTTACTCATTCGACTCCAAAAGAGTTAAGTGCCTGGGCATGATAAAAGACTTGGTGGTTAACCTGGCCCAAATCCCAGCAAAAAGTGTAGTGATGGATATAGTGGTGGCTGACATCCCAGCTCGCCTTGGCATGTTACTGTCAAGATCATGGGGGACCAAAATCGGGGGATCGATTAAGCTAGACCTGACCTATGCCACTATCCCTGTGTTTGGTGGCCAAGAGAGGAGGCTGTACCAGGAAACCAGATTTGTCAAGATAGTTACTAAGGTAGATGATTCAGTTAATTCTTCGGTTTATAGCAGGGAGGGGGATTTTTCATGTTTAATGCTGGAGGAAGATCAGGAGTACGTACATTAACCATCATTTTTCTAGATTAAGACAGAAGAGTTCATAGAAAGCCCTGAATCAGAAATCTGGACGCTTCACTTTGATGGAGCCAACTCTAGGGAAGGAAATGGAGCCGGGGTGTTATTGATTTCGCCTGCAGGAAGATGGGTGCCTCTATCTTTCAAGCTGGAGTATGAAGCCATAAATAATGTGGCCGAATATGAAGCACTCCTACTAGGGTTGCAGACAGCCAGGAGTATGAACATACACAGTTTAAAAGTTCTGGGAGATTCAGAACTAGTAGTCAGGCAGGTGAGAAATCAGTGCCAAGCTAACATCCTAGGCTGAGGGCCTATAGGAACGAAGTTTGGGATCTGGTGGAGAACTTCTTCTTGGAATTTAATATCCAGTTCATGCCCTGAGAGCAAAATAGAATGGCAGACTCTTTAACAGTGGCTACTAGTACCTTTCGGCCACCTCAGAACCCTCTATTGAGATATGAGATTAAGGTGCGTTATAGGCCATCTATCCCAGACAACATCAAGCACTGGCAAGTGTTCGAATATGATGAGAAATTCAAGAGATTCTTGGAAACAGCTGGGGAATTCTCCAACATGGAGATTGACATTTGTGAAGAAATGGAGACTGAAGATGCTTCTGGAGAGAAGTGGGAAGAAAAGATAGCTGGTCATAAATTTTTGCAGCTGAAAGAGAATGTCATTCCCCGAGGATTAGTACCTTTAGAAAGGTTGTTTAACAAGAATTATTTTCCATTACAGCCAAACAAAGTTGTAGAGGAGAACCAGGTGGAGGACCTGAATATAGGCACAGAGGCTGACCATAAAATCGTGAAACTGTCCAAGAAGGTCCCAAAAGAATATAAACAGCTGTATTAGAAGTTATTCCAATCCTATAAAGATGTGTTTGCTTGGTCTTATAAAGATCTAAAAACCTTCGATGTTGACATTATGCAGCATAAGATTCCACTAAAGGGAGATGCGAAACCACACAAGCAAAAGCCTAGGCAGATAAATCCCCTATTGCTACCTTCTGTTGAAAAAGAAATTAAGAAACTGCTGAAGGCTAAAATCATTGTACCATTGAGGTATTCTGAGTGGGTAGCAAATTTAGTCCCTGTACGGAAGAATAATGGAGAAATAAGACTATGTGTTGATTTTAGGAACCTGAACAGGGCATCATTGAAAGAAAATTACCCACTACCCAAGATGGATCACATATTGCAGAAAGTGGTAGGGGCTTCCTGGATGTCGACGATGGATGGGTTCTCTGGGTATAATCAGGTGGCTGTGTTGCTAGAAGATCAAAAGAAGACAGCCTTCACCACTCCATGGGGGACGTTTATGTATGCCAGGATGCCTTTTGGGCTGATTAACGCAGGGGCCACTTTTCAGAGGGCCATGGATATTGCTTTTATTGGAGAACAGGACCAGTTCGTGGTGGTATACCTGGATGAAATTACTGTGTTTTCAAAGGATGATGCAGAGCACATAGAACACCTGCGCAGAACCTTTGAGAAGTGTAGAAAGTATGGCCTCTCCCTTAACCCACAAAAGTCTTTGTTTGCACTGGAAGAGGGCAAGCTCTTGGCACACATTGTAACCAAATATGGAGTAAAGATAGATCCGAAAAGAGTGGAAGTCATAAATGGTATTGCCTTGCCCAGAAACAAAAAATAATTTCAGGTGTTCCTAGGACGTATAAACTTCCTAAGGAGGTTCATCCCTAACTATTCTGAGATAGTTAGGCACATAATTGATATGCTAAAGAAGAATAATGAGGTGAAATGGTCACCAGAGTCAAGAGAAGCCTTTGCCATAATTAAAAATGCATTTGCTGAAGCCCCTGTGTTGGCCGGGCCAGATTATGCCAAACCGTTTATGGTCTTCTCCTTTGCATCCCCTCATATAGTATTTGGAGTTTTATTGCAGAAAAACGAAGAGGGGTATGAACAGCCTATTGCCTTTTTCAGTCAGGTGCTTCAGGATGCTGAACTGAAATATAACATATTGGAGAAGCAAGCGTACAGTCTGGTGAAGTCCCTCAAAGCTTTCCGTATGTATGTTTTGCAGTCCCATGTCACTGCATTTGTTCCTACAACAGCTGTTAAAGACATTCTTATCCAGGGGGACAGTGAAGGAAAAAGAGGAAAATGGATAGCCAAAATACAAGAATATGAGTTAAATATCTGTCCTACCAAATTAATCAAGGGGCAAGGTTTAGCCAAGATCCTGTCTAAATCAAATTGTCAGGCCTTGGGTATCAATTTGTCTATGACAACAAACAAATATTCTGGGGCAAAGGAGGAAGCACAGAGAATAGAAATAGCCTCCCAAAAGATACATATGAAGTACCTTATCATCTCATGGTACAAAGAGATGGTAGAGTACCTTCTAACCCTCAGTTTCCCGCCTAGTTGTGACAAAACTAAGTACAGATCACTGAGTTTGAGGTCGCAAAAGTATGTCATTGCGAATGGTCGGTTGTATTGGTGAGACCCCTCTGGTATCCTACTCCTGTTCCTTACAGAAGAAGAGGTGGAGAGTATAATGGCTAAGTTTCATGAAGGAATCTGTGGAGGCCATTACAGTTGGAGGGCTACTGCTCACAAGATTTTGAAGGCTGGTTTTTTCTGGCCTAAACTATTTGGAGATGTGTTCACTCGAGTTAGAGCCTGCGAGAAGTGCCAAAGGTTCGCAGAGAGATAGAAGCTCATGCCTCTCCCCATGATACTTTTCCATGTAGATGAGCCATTCCAACAATGGGAAATCGACTTCATCGGAGAAATACATCCTCCATCCAGCGGCCAGCATAAGTGGATATTAACCACCACGGACTATTTCACAAAGTGGGTGGAAGCTGTACTGCTAGGAACGCAACAGACACTGTGGCAATGAAATTCTTAGAAGAAAACATCATATCCAGATTCGGTTGTCCTGCTAAGATAGTAACTGACAACGCACAAGCCTTCAAATCCACAAAATTTGTCAACTTTTTCCAGCAGTATAATATTGCACTGGGTCACTCTACAGCTTACTACCCCCAAGGGAACGGCTTCGCAGAGTCCTCAAATAAAACTCTGGTCTGAGCACTAAAGAATACTATCAAAGAGAATCAGAAGAATTGGGATTCCCAGCTGAAATTTGCTCTGTGGGCAAACCGAATTACTAGCAAGAGGGCAACTAGGAAGTCCCCATACGAACTAGTTTATGGGAAAGCAGCATTTTTTCCTGTGAAGTTGTCTTTACCGGTAGCTCGGTTCATGCAAGAAAATCAAGAGGAGCCTGATGATGTAACTAGGAGGTTTGATCAGTTGGTGGAGCTAGAAGAAACACGAAATCAGGTGAGTCAGAAGCTGATTGAGTATTAGGAGAAAATGAAGGATCTTTTTGACCAACATGCCAAATATAGAAAGTTACAGGTGGGATATCTGGTGCTCAGATGAGACATTCGAAGCGTAGACAAAGGGAAACACAGAAAATTCAATCCCCTCTTGTTTGGCCCTTTCAAAATTGCGAAACAAGGTGGCAACAATAATTTTAGGTTGGAGAATTTGCAGGGGGATTTGCTGGACGCCACTGTTAATGGTCAATTCCTCAAGCCTTATTTCCAGTACTGATCCAGGCAGAGAAAGCCTGATGTATCATATTTTATATTATTTCCTCTTTTTAGCGTTCTTTGAATAATGTGTGTTTGTTGATGAATCATGAAGAAGAGGTAGAAAGTCAAAAGGGATGAGAGATAGCATTAACAGAAGAAAAACAGGTGGTCTGTGTAGTTCTCGATACATTCAAGGACAAACGTGCCATCCCCAGGTGGAGCCAATGTTGTTCAACATTTAACATAAGTCATTGGTTTATTGAATGTTGATAAGTCATGCATCGAACATTATATCAAATGGTGAAATACTTGAAGAGTTGGTCGAAGTGAAACAAGGTAAGAGAAGTCACGTGCCTAAAAGCTAGAGGCGGAAGTAATATGAAAAGGTAGAGGTATAAAGTAAAAATATAACTGAAATACAAAAGGTGAAAATATGTGGTACGAAGAGTGCAGAACAAAGACATTAAAAGAATTGTCGCGTTACGAATATGCACATAAGGGAATTTCCGCGGGGGTCGAGCAACGAGAGAGGGAAGAGACCCATACCCCCGCGGAGTTGCAATAACGTGACATGGTGGGGACCCAAGGCCAGAATGAAGTGGCAAGATCCAAGGCGGAGTTATGGTGACGTGGTAGAACGCAATGTGGGCCTTTACAACTGGTAGGTTATGTTTTTAATTCGCTTTGTGAATGATATGTTTCAAGAATCATATGGTGGATGAAGCAGAGAGGTAAGGTAAGTTGGTACTGAGGCCCGTACCAGTATTAAACCCGACACGCGGTGTTCACCTGTTCCCAACTAATGCCCAATCCCTACATGCCGTGTGCCCCACTGTAAGTGTCCTTACGACACTTGCCCTACTTATTTCACCTCTACCCCTTTTTCACCTCAGAATTACCGGTCTTGGACAGCAGTTTCCCGTATTTTACTGCAGTAAAAGTCTCACGTCTTCCAGTTACGATATATACTCAGCGGGAACAAGTACCAGGTCTACCCAATCATCACCAAACTACCCCCTGTGTCACTTTCCCAAGCAAATTTACCTACTATACAGGTACTCCGTCCCATAAATTCCCTCTGTTTTCCTTCTGTTTTTCTTTTCAGATTTCATATGTCAATCACGGGAAGGGGCACACCCAAGAAAAACGAACCAGAAACTCCCCAGGTCCGAGAAACTAGAAACCCTCCCGGGTTTGAGCCTTTCATCGACTAGCTGTTAGTGTCCTGTGATTTGGCTGATTGGCAAGCCAAATGACAGTGTAACATCAAACCAAGCTTTGGAGCCCAAGGACCTAGCCTTCCTGAACTCAGAGAGGGCTCTCTCTATATGTGTAAGGAATATCTGTGTGTTTGCTTATTATGTTATGATTTTAGGCTAGTTATGAATTAAGTTTTTGGTTTTTAGTTTTTTTAGGTTGTGAGGGATGAAACTGATCAAAGATATAAGATGGGTAAAAATATGTCAGATTAACTGGGCTATGGGGTCGAAAGGTCAAGAAAGCTATTAGATGACGATACAAGGCTGTTGAAGGGCCAATTTGATTCAAGGTAGAAAGGATCTTTGGGCAAAATGGAGTAAATGGACATCAAGTTTGTGAACAACAAAGAGTTCCAAGCATCACTGGTTCAATAGATAACATAAACATGGTAGGGAAAACCATTAATCATGCAAAATGTAACTACAAGCTAATCAATACAGAGAAACAAACATTCAAGCCATGCATAGAGGAGTATAACTCTCTAACTTCGGGAAATGGCTATCAGACTTTGGGGAAAAACACATAAGACATAATAACAACTCAGAATACTATGCCGGAACGCCTAAACACAGTCTTTAAGTTATTGGGCACTTTGACAAACAAGCTTTCATAGTTTTAGACAAAGGGCTAGATCGAAACTAGGCCTCCTTGGTTCAACAAGATGATAATCTAATTAATCAAAGAGAAATTTCATGGATGGAGCTATGGCTGGCCATTGGTAATCAGGGCATACCGTAAGTCATACTTAGCTAGCATAAAACCATTAATGAAATAAGCAACAATATCCTCAAGTTACTAAAGAGCAGTTAAGAATTCTTTAGTATGACTAAGGAGGAAGAAAACATGAAAGCTATGAAGAAACATGAAACTTGAGGTGCCTCCAAGAGCAGGCCTCAAATTTGTTCTCTACTAATCTATAGAAAGCAAGAAACATGTATTCATGAATGAAAACTAGAAAGCAACAACATAGAAAGAGACACTATACCATTCTACCAAGTCATGGAATCCATCAACAATCCTTCTTCATTCATCCAAGAACATCCAAGAGTTAATCCAAAAGCGTAACACAAGTATTTCCTTCAAAGCTCATATGACCAATATATTGCTTCTCTTCTCAAGTTCAACCTTGTTTTACAATGAAAGCCTTTGGAATATATAGGCTCAAGTGAGGAAAACCTCATGGTTCAACTTGCATCCTCATTGGCCTAATCAAAATATCTAAACTTGTCCTTGAGGCTTCGCAAAGCCCAAGGCACAAAATATCTCATAAAATATCTAAAAAATGCTAAAAAAGGAAAAATAATTGACTTTTCATCATTTTCCATGTGCAAAAATAGCTAAACGCACATTTGGAAAAGGCAGTTTTTAGAGGTTCAAAAATTACAAAAATATTTCAAATTTACATCAGAAAGGTCCCCTGACTTGCTGGTAACATTTGGCAGCCTTCCTGATGTCAAAATGAGTCTCATGATAGCTCGTTGGAAAGCTCTGAGTGTCTACTTTCCGGAGCAACTAAAATTTTTTCAATCCGATGCATGGAAGTCCTCCAAAACTGCACCTGTGTCTAAAAACCCAAAAATTACATTCTGCTGATAGACCGGGCAGAGTGTGCAAAAAGCGAGAATATTTCGCCATTTCGGGGAAGAAAATTATCTCCAAATGTCCTAAAAATCACTGAGGGTGTACTCCTAAATTTATGGCATCCAATGATACCATTCTCCTCATTTGACGAATCCTCAAAATGAAATGGCGAATTTCATGAGTTTTGACCAAAAACTCAAAAATGCCAAAAAACCAAAGCATGTCAAAATTTGCCCAAAATTGGTGTGTATGACCCTCAAGGGTCCCTAGCAACATGTTATGAAGCATAAGCCAAAATATGAAGTCCTGATGTGTCTTTACTCACTTTCCGTGCCGGGCGCTTCTGCAAAACCAAGATGCCTCAAAGTCTGTGAAATGCCTTCTTTAACTAAACTCTGTCCACCCACTGTTTTGATAAGGAAACAATGTCTTTGGATGCTTGTGCAAAAGGTCCCTTTGAGTATAAAACCTCTACTCCTTTAAAAAGTGGCCTTCCCAACTTTTGATATGTAATTCAACAAGAAGACCTTGTTAGAAGAAAATACACAGTGAAATGAAGATAGACAGTCAAGTGAATTTGCTGTGTATAGTGACAAGGTCACCCTGCTCTGTGATGTTTGGAGGCCAACAATATATTCTTGTATCTTTGACCAAGGTAAACTTCTCAACTTCACAATCTTGCCCTTGTCTTAGTATGCAAATCAACCAACAAAGCTCACACCATATACACAGTCACCTTTAGTGCAGACCCACAGTCAATTTCACTGTTTATAGAACAAAGGTGACAGGTCTTTGAAATGCTTCAAAAGTTTCAACAAAAGGCTGTAGGAGTTTTGTCTTTTAAACAGTCGAGGCTCCCTTTCAACATAAAACCCCTGCCTCTCTAGAACACTGCCTTTCCAACCTCTGAATATCAACCTTTGACAAATGAACTTTGAAGAACAAAAGACAGTCAATCAGTACCCATAGCCAATAATGATCTTTCTCTGTGTGTGTGGCGAGAGGTACCTTGCCCTTTGATATTTTGAGGATATAAAACACCCTTGTCTTGTTAGAGGAAGGTGAAAACACAGTTTTTTAGTTCAAACATTCTCTTTCCTTTTAGGCACTTCACCAGTATATCCGACACTACACCACAGTTTTAAACAAAGGATATCCACACAGCAAAAAACACTGTTTATAGATATGGTGACAGAGTTTGAAATGTTTTTATGCTGTGGTGACAACAACCTGTATCAGTCCAATGCCAATAAAATCCTCTTTGATCAAAACATTAACCCATCGTATGCAGCTCACCAATGTATTTAACAATATAAACTCAGTCAATCAAAAGGCACAACACAGCTCAAAGTTTACTGTGTATGAGATAGGTTAACAGGGCTTATTTTGTTTTTGTGATGTAGTAACCAGGCCTGTAGCATTCAATGAATAAAACTTCCCTTCAACAAAAACACTATTCCCTTTTTATACTTCACTGCTCTCCGTTGGTATGTCACCCCACCAATCAATTCAACACTTATAAACACCGCCAGCCAGAGTGCATACACAGTCAGAAATTACTGTTCCTAGGACAAGGTGGGAAAATTTGAAAAAAATTTATGTGGTGTTAGGAAAGGTTTTGCAGCAGTAAAACACCAATAAACTTTCTTTCAAACAAAACATTTCACCCTTGTTACTTAATTGTTCTTTGCACACAGTTTGGTAAAAGCACCTCTAACTGATAATGGCAGATTCCTCACTGGCCCTGTATGCAAATAGTATTTTTACTTGTTGGTTATGCTTCATGGAATGGGAGGTCACAACACTGCTTTTTGTCCTTCACAAAAACTCATCTGATGATCACTGTGTTGAGAGCTAGCCTATTGTTTTGCCCTTTCCAAAACAATGCCTTTCACTCACAGATTTTTACAAATGCTTGCAAATGGTAATGACAACTGCACCTACTGCAACTTGTTTTGTGGTCAAAAGGAAACAGTGGTATTTTCTCTTTTTACCCCACAGAGGAGATTGTTTTTGAAATGGCAAACATTTACATCATGATTTTCTGCTTTTTGAAGATGGATCCATTGTTTCAACTTTCAAAACCCTATCTCTCCTTTCAATACTGATTGAGGCCAGTTTAATGGGATTTTCTCATTAATAAAGCTTCAAAACCCTCTCAACAAACTACTTTAACATTCCTAACCAAGACCCTCACCCCTTTCACCAATTATTTAGCCTTTGATGCACGAAGCACATGATTACCCTTTAGAAATTTGAATATACTAAAGAGGCACTAAAATACCTTGAAACATGATGGCAGCCATTTTTGAAAAGTTTGAGCAGCTCTGGAAATAGATTTGGAAGGATTTTAGGTGATTTTTTGATCAGTGCTACAGGAGTGCCGCGCGCTGCTACAGGAGCGCCACGCAGCAGTGCATTCCTTTGTAAATTTTGTGCACAGGAGTGCCGCGCACTTTTCCAGGAGTGTCGCACAACTTTGCACCCAATTTTGAAGGCCTTCCCGGTGTCGGAATTGGGCGCGAGATGGCTCGTTGGAAATATGTGGAAGTATAATTTCCAGAAAAACTTGAATTTTTTCATTTGGAGTCCATTTGTTTGTTCAAAAATTCATTCTCCCAACACTGGTCAAAACTGGTGAATCCTGGTACAGAAAAACATAGCGTTGATTGCAGGCTACTTTTGGATGTCTTCCTGGTGTCGGAATTGGGCCTGAGATGGCTCGTTGGAAAGCTAGAGAAGTATAATTTCCAAATATTCTTGATTTGTTTCATTTGGTGTCCATTGGGGTGTTCAAAAACTGACTGTCCCATCACTGGTAAAAAATGGTGAATGCTGGTGTAGAAAAACATAGCGTTGATTGTAGGTTACTTTTGGATGTCTTCCCGGTGTCGGAATTGGGCCCGAGATGGCTTGTTGGAAAGCTAGAGAAGTATAATTTCAAAATATGCTTGATTTTTTTCATTTGATGTCAATTTGGGTGTTCAAAAAATTACTGTACCATCACTGGTAAAAAATGATGAATCCTGGTGCAGAAATTCTCCCGTGACATCTGAATTTTTCACATTTCTCACAAACCATGATACCTGTGTAGAAACTGAAGGAGGTTTTTCTTCTTGAACCTATGAGGGACAAAAAAATCTCTCACTTTTGTAAATTTCATCTTTTTTTGGTCAGAAAATAATTTTGAAACAAACTGTCGGGGTGCTCCTTAACCCTAATTTTACTGTGGCAGAGGTATTATGATTCAACAGCCATGCAAATTTTACTATCCCTTGGTATTTTCTGAGATGAGATATTTGAACCTCTTTTTGAATGTGGGTACACTGCTTCAGTGGCATTCACTTAAACTCTTTCATCCTCTATATTTATTTATGATGCCTTTATGCTGAATAGGAAACCTAACTGCCACTTCAAAATCTTTTATACCTCCGGTCCTTGAAAGGCATACCTGTCTTTGTCATTCGGAAAGAGGATGTTTTCTTCCTTTCAACTTGGTTAAGAGCTTATGCCTCCATGTGTCTCCTCTACTTTCCCCAACTATAAGTGTCAAGGCTCAGTTGCACATATTCAGAGTTTGTAATCTTCTGTCAATTAAGTAGGGTGTTTCTTTAACCTTTTAAATAATGAAGACCTATATTTGTCTCAAGATTTCGCCAGGACCTGAAAAATATGTCAAACCTCCTTTTTACATATCATGAACAATTGTTTTCAGTGGTAATGCCTCTTGAGGAGATCAAACCAGATTTTCTGTGTCAACTTTGATAACCATATTTGAAAAGCACCTTTTTATAGGTAGTTGCTTTCATGTGGAAATGATGACATGCCTGATTAGCCTTGCATGCTGTTCCAGGGTTTTAAAACTTAGGCCATAACCTGTTTATATATTTGTGTTGAGGAGAAAAATATATGAGATGTGGAATGGCTGCTAGAATGACTCATAGAAACCAAGGCTTTTATTAGCCATTTTCCTCCTAATGGAGCCCTAATAGCTAGAGAAACAACCCATGCTGTTCCAGAAGTCAATAACCTTGATGCATTTGAAGAATGTACTTGTTTTTGCAGTGGAGTGTGGATTGCAATGCCGAGACTTGCACTGGCTCTTTGAATGACATCAATATGGTTTATTTCTGGAGATGTATACTACTTGCATCATTTTTCTCTATGTATATCTAGAAACCATAGACTATATTCCACAACCCAAGAGAAACATAAGAATACACAGAGGTATTTTTCACTGAAGTGCCTTCTTGCCTAGCACTGATTTGAGCCACTCATACTAGCACCCCTGCAGAGATGCTTTGCTACAATAGCTTTGATCAATGGAGTCTCTTCTTGTAGTGCCATGATGATGATGCCTGAAAATTCAATTGATCTTCTTTCTTTGGATATAAGACCTAAAAAATCCGCTTTTTCTTGATTTGAACATTTTTGATCTTAGCTCTGCTTTTGATCATCACTTTCCCTTAGAAACTTTTAGTTACTGTTTCACCATTTATTAAAGACAAATCTGTCTTACAGTCAGTTTGCATTTCTTCAAGTCAACATTGGCCATCGCCCTCTACTTGTAGATGAAGGAGGCGCCTTAACCCTCTTCTTATAGATGAAGGAAGTTCTTGGCCATGACAAATTACAAGTCTGTTTGACAGTATTGTCTTTCTTCTACTGTGTTATCATGCTGAATGAAGCTGCAAGATCTTGATCAGTAACTCTTTGTCCTGCAATTTGCATCTTAGGCTCATGTTCACATTGAGAAGCAGCTGTCTTCTCATGTGGAGCCAAGAATTTTCTTCTGAGAAGCTGACATGTCCCCTGCGCTTGTAAAATCCATAAACAGTGTAAAACACCTAAAATTAGCTTGAGACCGTGGTCTATGCATTGCTGAGACTTAGGGGCATGTAAGTGGCGCGACTTAGAGCTGTGACTAACTTCATTAGCAGACTGGGAGGTCTGTTATGATTGGTCTGTAGTAGATGGAGGTTTTTTGGCCTTTTAATGATTGCCAAGGGTAAAATGCCTTAAAGCGCCACTTCCTAACTTAGGGGAGGCCTTTTTGAACAGATTTGGATTGTCCTTTTAGAGCTGATAGGCAGACTAGTATGGCTGAGGCTAGGTAAGATCTGATAATGGGGTTTTATCTTGTCATGGGCGGACTGAAAAGTAGGAGAGAAAAAAAAAATTTCATGGGGGTTTTCTAGATGATAAATTGACATATGGAGATCAGCCTTTAGAAAAATCAGCTAGGGATTTAGTCATCAACAACAGGTGAATAATACTAATGACTAACAGTGGCTCCATTTGGGGAGGGTAGCTCCTTTTTAGGAGGTGTCCAGAATTTCAGATCTTTGGCTTATGAGGACCAGTGCCTTATCCATTGGTGCAAATTTTCACTTTTCTTTGATGCTACTTTTGAAAGAGACAACATGATTAGCATCGATGATATTTCTACCTACCCCACTATCTTTCCTAACATTTTTTCTCCTTTTTTGGCGCATTTGAACTAGCAGCCTTTTGACAATGCATATTTTTTCTTTTTGTAAAATGAACCTATCTATTTCTACTCTTATATCTGTCGGGAGTTCAGATTAAACTGATGAACTCCTTCATTACTCTACCTAAACTAGATCAACTGTCCAGATTAAACTATTTGATAGGATTTTATTCTCTAATCTAAAACATGAAATTTAAAAATGATCAAATCAAGGTTAAACAGTCTGATTTGTCATGTATTTGTGGCATGAAATGACAAACTGCACACAAATATTATTTTGCAAAAAGGAAATCTAGAAAATCGGGGCTAAGATGTACAATGTTTTTTTCATCCCTCGCTTCTCTCTTTGGTTCTGTTTTGGGCGTGTGGAACCAGAATCTTTTCCTAATCTATTCTCTGTGATAAGTCAATCTTACACAATTTTGACCATATTTTTCACTCACTAACTTATCAGCAACTAAATTTAAACATGCTCAACTATGATTAGGCTAGATAGCTGAACAAGACATTGAAGTACTAGTAGCGGCATTTAGACTTGCTCGCTTTCTGAAAGACTATTTTTTGGAACATGGGGCTTTTTCCTATTTTTCAACTGCCCTCTTTTTCTACTGTTTACTGTTTTTGTCTTTTCTGCTTTTTCACTTTTTCAAACAAACTACAACTGAAAAGATGCTCACAAGGCTGAGCTTATTTTCCACAGCTATCTATCTATCCTAATCTAAACTGTACACAACATACATTCATTTGATGAACTCTTCTTTCCAATGTAACCAGTCAAGTAGATGATCACATGGGTGATTCTGGTTTAGTTCTTTCATGATGTTGAAGTACTAAAAATACCACTCCCATTTGGCTGGCTTTTGGATAGTAGTGCTTAAGCTTTTTCTCATTCTTGGTAGCAACTTGTTTATGATAGAACCAATACTCTTTCAGACTTCTCAAGGAAAACAACATATGGATCTTGGAATAATACCTGATGTAGAGGTTTTGAGATATAGGCTTCATTCAAGACTACTCTTTCAGACTTCTCAAGGAAAACAGCAAATGGATCTTGGAATAATACCTGATCTAGAGGTTTTGAGATATAGGCTTCATTCAAGACTACTCTTTCAGACTTCTCAAGGAAAACAACAAATGGATCTTGGAATGATACCTGATCTAGAGGATTTGAGATATAGGCTTCATTCAGGACTACTCTTTCTTCCACTTGAATATATTTGGGACTCTCTCAGGAAAGCAACTCTTCCCCTTGCTCATGATCACTTGAGCTATCAAACTCATCACATATTGCAGTGTAGTTCTCTTGCCAGGCTGATGTGTTTTGATAAGGCGGGCTGAAAACTGTGTGAAGGTCATCAGGTTGATGAGCAGGGATACACTTTGACATTAAATTATCTTGAAAGGATAGTGTGACAACTCTCATTTGTTTTTCAACCTCTACTTCTTCATCTGTAATTTGTAACTCAATGGAAATTGGTGGCTGCAAATCTGGAGTTAAGGAAGATTCCATGCTCGAAATGACTTCTTCAACCATTTTAGGAAAAGGCTTCTCATTTACAACATGCTCAGGAATTTCATCATCCTCCTCAACCTCATCATCAAAGTTGAAAAATTGTTGATTTCCAATTATGTGAATGTTATCTCTGATGGACTGAAGTGAAGTAGAGCAAAGAGTCTGAGACTCTTCACTTACTTCTAAACTCTCAAGGCTCTCCTCATCAGTGTCATAGATGACCTGTAATGGCTGCTCACTTTTCTCAAGTTTATGAAACTGAGCTTCCTCCCAAAAATCAAAAGTTGAGTGTTCTGCAAAGTTAGTTTCTGTTTGGAAATCACAATCATCAACATATTGATCAAACCTTGGAGAATCATTAACATAAGAAATGTCATCAACCATGCACATTGGACTATCAGATTGTTTTTCTTCAAATTGATCTACACATCTATTTTCTAACTTATGATATGCAAGATTAACAGGAGAAAGATCAGAAAATTTTTGGTTATATGAAGTTTCAGAGGCTGTCTGCATGTTTATAAGTTGATCTATTTCATCTTCAGTTAAAAAGGGAGGCATTTTCATTTCTCTACAATAATCCTTTTTCTCTTGGGAAATCTGATTTGAAAGATGAATGTCTTTTTGGGCTTCACCTATGAGAGATGATGAACCATCACTTATGCCCTTAGAGAGATCTTGTGGGTTTTCTTTTATTTCTTGCTTGTTTTCATCTTCAACCAATCCTTTGTGATGTTGAGGATTGTTATCATGTAATTCATGAGTTTTTCCTAACAGATTCTTAGGGGGCCAGTTTGCTTTTATGAACTCAAATGACTCCCAACATAAAGGTAGAGACCCTACATGTTTTGATTTATCTTCTATCTTAGATTTGAATTCCCCCTCCATCAGCTCTTCTTGATTTAGGTGAGAGTTATCTTGAACAAGGTTTTCCTGAATAACTGCTGAGAGATATTTAGGATGCAAATTTTCTTTCAAAGTCTGGAATGATTTAAAGCATAAGGGTAGAGAACCTAAAGGTTTTGATTCTTCTTCCATTTCAGAATCTATGATTTCAAAATGGCTAATAGTTTCTTTAGAGCATTCCTCTATGTTTTTATTTGCAACTTTCCCATTTGGCACATTTTGTTTATAACTCTTGTCTTGTGATAGTCGAGTGTGTTCAACCCGAGGAAGAAGGGTAGGTTGGTTTGAATGAGCAGTGTTAACCTTGTGTTTTCCTCTTTTCCTATCAAGTAGATACTCTAGTCTTCCTAACATACATACCAATTTTTTCAACTTTTCCTCTGAAGATGCTAGTCTCTCTTGATTTGCTTTGTCTTTCTCTATTGTTCTTAGCTGTGCCTCCCTATTTAGTATGTTGAATTCTACATCAACTGCTATCCTTTGCATTTCTTCTAGGGTCAAAGGATCTTTGTTTCTTATCTGGAAAACCAACTCTGGGTCAAAAGAATCTGGGTAGTGCAAGAGAGCACATCCGAGGGGTGGCTTTAGGTTAGCAGGCATTGCATGGTATATTTTATTGAACCTGGCTGAAAAGTTTTGTATTGTCTCCCCTGGTTGTATTTTTAACTCATTGTATTCCTTTATGATGAGAACTTTATTACCCATGACCACCCACCTATCTAGGAAGATTTGAGTGAATTGATGAAAATTGGTAATGCTTGCAGCAGGAAGGTCATTAAACCAACTCCTAATCTTTCCTTGTAATGATAAGGCAAACATTATAATACGCACATCATATTCTTCTATGTCATAAAGGTCAAGTAAATCCTCAAGATTTCGGGCGTGCTCTTCAGCGGTGACTTTGGAGCTTTCTCCATCAAATCTGGGTAATTTATTTTGAAGATTTGCAGGAAGGGCTTGAAAGATGGGAGGTAAAACCAGAGGCTTGTATCTTTCTGGGACCTTTGTGGATATAGGTAGTGTAAAAAGAGATTCGTGATTGTTTGAGGTTTTAGCTAGAGTGGGAAAGGTAGCATAAGGCTCATGTTTTGCTAGGTTTTCCATAGGTGAATCTGGGGTAAGCACAGGTGTATAAGCCTGCTCATGGTCTGAAATTTGAGGCTTCGCTTTTCGAGGTTTGAGATCTTTCCAATGATCAATGTATATTTCATCCGTGTATTCTTGGTCAGGCTCAAAGTAGCATAGAACATAGTTATAGATAAAGACAATAATTTCTTGAATCCAACTAAGGCCTGAGTGGTTGTTCTTTCTAGGATGACTGGTCATGTTTTAGGTTCTTCCTCCAGTGGAGTCTTTAGGTCTATTGAGAGTTGTGGAGTCGCCAGGTGGAATTTGGTTGCTTTTGTAAAGTTGTAGTTATGATCCACCACCAGTAACTAATCTAGAAATGTTTTTAAGGTTTTTCTGAGTTTATGTGCAGCCTATGGTTTGTTAAAGTATTCTAAGCTTGTTTCAACACTTTGATAGGGTGGTGAGAACAAAAAAAATTTACTCTAAATGAGTTTTATGGACTGCTCGCTTGTTTAAGTATCTAAAGGACTAAAGAGTCTATAAGAGTTTGCTAGACTATCATGTACTCAGTGTCCCACCATCTCCCGCTATGTTAGTGAGCGATGGGATAGGTCGATCAGATAGTAATCTAGAGTTCGGTAAAATAGTAAGGCCTACTGGAGGCTAGTGGAGTCGCCAGGTGGAACTTGGTTGTTTTGAGGTATATGTGTATAGTCCACCACCAGTATTAACAAAAACCAATCTAAGGGAGTTTTGGGGTTTTCTGAGTTTTTATGTGCCTATGAGGTTTGGAAGAGTTTCCTATAACTGACTCATCATTTTGCTAAGATGGTGAAGGAGCTATTTTCTACTCTTCGGACAACACTTAAGTTTTCTAAGTTTGAATGAGACTTCGAGAGTTACTAAGGAGTACTTATATTGTCACTAACTTAGAAAGTCCCACCGTGATCGTCATTTATGTTAGGGAGCGGTGGGATAAGTCAATCAGATAGTATTCTTAAGGTTGTTGGAATGTTTAGGGAATCTAATTTTGTTTGTTACTTAGAGTCCCACCGTGATCGCCATTATGTTAGTGTCCTGTGATTTGGCTAATTGGCAAGCCAAATGACAGTGTAACATCAAACCAAGATTTGGAGCCCAAGGACCTAGCCTTCCTGGACTCAGAGAGGGCTCTCTCTATATGTGTAAGGGATATCTATGTGTTTTCTTATTATGTTCTGATTTTAGGCTAGTTATGAAGTAAGTTTTTGGTTTTTGGTTTTTTTAGGTTGTGAGGGATGAAACTGATCAAAGATATAAGATGGGTAAAAAGATGTCAGATTAATTGGGCTATGGGGTCGAAAGGTCAAGAAAGCTATTAGATGATGATACAAGGCTGTTGAAGGGCCGATTTGATTCAAGGTAGAAAGGATCTTTGGGCAAAATGGAGTAAATGGACATCAAGTTTGTGAACAACAAAGAGTTTCAAGCATCACTGGTTCAATATATAACATAAACATGGTAGGTAAAACCATTAATCATGCAAAATGTAACTACAAGCTAATCAATACAGAGAAACAAACATTCAAGCCATGCATAGAGGAGTATAACTCTCTAACTTCGGGAAATGGCTATCAGACTTTGGGGAAAACACTTAAGATAGACAAACAGCTCAAAACACTATGCCAGAATGCCTAAACACAGTACTTCAAGTTATTGGGCACTTTGAACAACTAGATTTGCATAGTTTTAGGCAAAGGGCTAGATCGGGACTAGGCCTCCTTGGTTCAACAAGATGATAATCTAATTAATCAAAGAGAAATTTCATGGATGCAGCTATGGCTGGCCATTGGTAAGCAGGGCGTACCGTAATTCATACTTAGCTAGCATAAAACCATTAATGAAATAAAAAACAATATCCTCAAGTTACTAAATAGCAGTTAAGAATTCTTTAGTATGACTAAGGAGGAAGAAAACATGAAAGCTATGAAGAAACAGGAAACTTGAGGTGCCTCCAAGGGTAGGTCTCAAATTTTTTCTCTACTGATCTATAGCAAGCAAGAAACATGTATTCATGAATGAAAACTAGAAGACAACAACATAGAAAGAGACACTATACCATTCTACCAAGTCATGGAATCCATCAACAATCCTTCTTCATTCATCCAAGAACATCAAAGAGGCAATCCAAAAGCATAACACAAGTATTTCCTTCCAAAGCTCATATGACCATATATTGCTTCTCTTCACAAGTTCAGCCTTGTTTTACAATGAAATCCTTTGGAATATATAGGCTCAAGTGAGGAAAACCTCATGGTTCAACTTGCATCCTCATTGGTCTAATCAAAATATCTAAACTTGTCCTTGAGGCTTTGCAAAGCCCAAGGCACAAAATATCTCATAAAGAATCTAAAAAATGCTAAAAAAGGAAAAATAATTGACTTTTCATCATTTTCCATGTGCAAAAATAGCTAAACGCACATTTGGAAAAGGCAGTTTTTAGAGGTTCAAAAATTACAAAAATATTTCAAATTTACATCAGAAAAAGGTTCCCTTACGTGCTAGTAACATTTGGCAGCCTTCCTGATGTCAAAAAGAGGCTCATGATAGCTCGTTGGAAAGCTTTGAGTGTCTACTTTCCGGAACAACTAAAATTTCCCCAATCTGATGCCTGAAAGTCCTCCAAAACTGCACCTATGTGTAAAAAACCAAAAATTACAGTCTGCTGATAGACCGGGCAGAGTGTGCAAAAAGCGAGCATTTTTTGCCATTTCGGGGAAGAAAATGATCTCCAAATGTTCTGAAAATCATTGAGGGTGTACTCCTAAATTTATGGCATCCAACGATACCATTCTCCTCCTTTGACGAATCCTCAAAATGAAATGGCGAATTTCATGAGTTTTGACCAAAAACTCAAAAATGCCAAAAAACCAAAGCATGTCAAAATTTGCCCAAAATTGGTGTGTATGACCCTCAAGGGTCCCTAGCAACATGTTCTGAAGCATAAGCCAAAATATGAAGTCATGATGTGTCTTTACTCACTTTCTGTGCCGGGCGCTTCTGCAAAACCAAGATGCCTCAAAGTCTGTGAAATGCCTTCTTTAACTAAACTCTGTCAACCCACTGTTTTGATAAGGAAACAATGTCTTTGGATGCTTGTGCAAAAGGTCCCTTTCAGTATAAAACCTCTACTCCTTTAAAAAGTGGCCTTCCCAACTTTTGATATGTAATTCAACAAGCAGACCTTGTTAGAAGAAAATACACAGTGAAATGAAGATAGACAGTCAAGTGAATTTGTTGTGTATAGTGACAAGGTCACCCTGCTCTGTGATGTTTGGAGGCCAACAATATATTCTTGTATCTTTGACCAAGGTAAACTTCTCAACTTCACAATCCTACCCTTGTCTTAGTATGCAAATCAACCAACAAAGCTCACACCATATACACAGTCACCTTTAGTGTAGACCCACAGTCAATTTCACTGTTTATAGAACAAAGGTGACAGATCTTTGAAATGCTTCAAAAGTTTCAACAAAAGGCTGTAGGAGTTTTGTCTTTTAAACAGTCGAGGCTACCTTTCAACATAAAACCCCTGCCTCTCTAGAACACTGCCTTTCCAACCTCTGAATATCAACCTTTGACAAATGAACTTTGAAGAACAAAAGACAGTCAATCAGTACCCATAGCCAACAATGATCTTTCTCCGTGTGTGTGGCGAGAGGTACCTTGCCCTTTGATATTTTGAGGATATAAAACACCCTTGTCTTGTTAGAGGAAGGTGAAAACACAGTTTTTTAGTTCAAACATTCTCTTTCCTTTTAGGCACTTCACCAGTATATCCGACACTACACCACAGTTTTAAACAAAGGATATCCACACAGCAAAAAACACTGTTTATAGATATGGTGACAGAGTTTGAAATGTTTTTATGCTGTGGTGACAACAACCTGTATCAATCCAATGCCAATAAACTCCTCTTTGATCAAAACATTAACCCCTCGTATGCAGCTCACCAATGTATTTAACAATATAAACTCAGTCAATCAAAAGGCACAACACAGCTCAAAGTTTACTGTGTATGAGATAGGTTAATAGGGCTTATTTTGTTTTTGTGATGTAGTAACCAGGCCTGTAGCATTCAATCAATAAAACTTCCCTTCAACAAAAACACTGTTCCCTTTTTATACTTCACTGCTCTTCGTTGGTATGTCACCCCACCAATCAATTCAACACTTATAAACACGCGACTTAGTGCATACATAGTCGAAATTATTGTTCCTAGGACAAGATTAGGAAAATTTGAAAAAGTTTCTGTGGTGTTAGGAAGGTTTCTGGCGAGTAAAACACCAATAAAAATTTCTTTCAAACAAAAAACATTTTCACCCTTGTTACTTAATTGTTCTTTGCACACACGGTTGGTAAAAGCACCTCTAGCGATAATGGTAGATTCACCACTAATACTATTATGAAAATAGTAGTTTTACTTCTTTGGTTATGCTTCATGGAATGGGAGGTCACAACACTGCTTTTTGTCCTTCACAAAAACTCATCTGATGATCACTGTGTTGAGAGCTGGCCTATTGTTTTGCCCTTTCCAAAACAATGCCTTTCACTCACAGATTTTTACAAATGCTTGCAAATGGTAATGAAAACTGCACCTACTGCAACTTGTTTTGTGGTCAAAAGGAAACAGTGGTATTTTCTCTTTTTACCCCACAGAGGAGATTGTTTTTGAAATGGCAAACATTTACATCATGATTTTCTGCTTTTTGAAGATGGATCCATTGTTTCAACTTTCAAAACCCTATCTCTCCTTTCAATACTGATTGAGGCCAGTTTAATGGTATTTTCTCATTAATAAAGCTTCAAAACCCTCTCAACAAACTACTTTAACATTCCTAACCAATACCCTCACCCCTTTCACCAATTATTTAGCCTTTGATGCACGAAGCATATGATTACCCTTTAGAAATTTGAATATACTAAAGAGGCACTTAAATACCTTGAAACATGATGGAAGCCATTGTTGAAAAGTTTGAGCAGCTCTGGAAATAGCTTTGGAAGGATTTTAGGTTATTTTTTTATCAGTGCTATAGGAGTGCCATGCGCTGCTACAGGAGCGTCGCGCAGCAGTGCATTCCTTTGTAAATTTTGTGCACAGGAGTGCCGCGCACTTTTCCAGGAGTGTCGCGCAAATTTGCACCCAATTTTAAAGGCCTTCCCGGTGTCAGAATTGGGCGCGAGATGGCTCGTTGGAAAGCTGGGGAAGTCTAATTTCCAGAAAAACTTGAATTTATTCATTTGGAGTCAATTTGGTTGTTCAAAAATTCATTCTCCCAACACTGGTCAAAACTGGTGAATCATGGTGCAGAAAAACATAGCGTTGATTGCAGGCTACTTTTGGATGTCTTCCCGGTGTCGGAATTGGGCCCGAGATGCCTCGTTGGAAAGCTAGAGAAGTATAATTTCCAAATATGCTTTATTTGTTTCATTTGGTGTTCATTTTGGAGTTCAAAAACTGACTGTCCCATCACTGGTAAAAAATGGTGAATGTTGGTGCAGAAAAACATAACATTGATTGCAGGCTACTTTTGGATGTCTTCCCGGTGTCGGAATTGGGCCCGAGATGGCTCGTTGGAAAGCTAGAGAAGTATAATTTCCAAATATGCTTTATTTTTTTCATTTGGTGTCCAATTTTGTGTTCAAAAACTGACTTTCCCATCACTGGTAAAAAATGATGAACCCTGGTGCAGAAATTCTCCCGTGACATCTGAATTTTTCACATTTCTCACAAACCATGATACCTGTGTAGAAACTGAAGGAGGTTTTTCTTCTTGAACCTATGAGGGACAAAAAAATCTCTCACTTTTGTAAATTTCATCTTTTTTTGGTCAGAAAATCATTTTGAAACAAACTGCCCGGGCGCTCCTTAACCCTAATTTTATTGTGGCAGAGGTATTATGATTCAACAGCCATGCAAATTTTACTATCCCTTGGTATTTTCTGAGATGAGATATTTAAGCCTCTTTTTGACTGTGGGTACACTGCTTCAGTGGCATTCACTTAAACTCTTTCATCCTCTGTATTTATTTATGATGCCTTTATGCTGAATAGGAAACCTAACTGCAACTTCAAAATCTTTTATACCTCCGGTCCTTGAAAGGCATACCTGTCTTTGTCATTCGGAAAGAGGATGTTTTCTTCCTTTCAAATTGGTTAAGAGATTATGCCTCCATGTGTCTCCTCTACTTTCCCCAACTGTAAGTGTCAAGGCTCAGTTGCACATATTCAGAGTTTGTAATCTTCTGTCAATTAAGTAGGGTGTTTCTCTAACCTTTTAAATAATGAAGACCTATATTTGTCTCAAGATTTCGCCAGGACCTAAAAAATATGTCAAGGCTCCTTTTTACATATCATGAACAATTGTTTTCAGTGGTAATGCCTCTTGAGGAGATCAAACCAGATTTTCTGTGTCAACTTTGATAACCATATTTGAAAAGCACCTTTTTATAGGGAGTTGCTTTCATGTGGAAATGATGACATGCCTGATTAGCCTTGCATGTTGTTCCAGGGTTTTAAAACTCAGGCCATAACTTGTTTATATCTTTGTGTTGAGGAGACAAATATATGAGATTTGGAATGGCTGCTAGAATGACTCATAGACACCAAGGCTTTTATTAGCCATTTTCCTCCTAATGGAGCCCTAATAGCTAGAGAAACAACCCATGCTATTCCAGAAGTCAATAACCTTGCTGCATCTGAAGAATGTACTTGTTTTTGCAGTGGAGTGTGGATTGCAACGCCGAGACTTGCACTGACTCTTTGAATGACATCAAGATGGTTTATTTCTGGGGATGTATACTACTTGCATCATTTTTCTCTATGTATATCTAGAAACCATAGACTATATTCCATAACCCAACAGAAACATAAGAATACACAGAGGTCTTTTTCACTGAAGTGCCTTCTTGCCCAGCACTGATTTGAGCCACTCATACTAGCACCCCTGCAGAGATGCTTTGTTACAATAGCTTTGATCAATGGAGTCTCTTCTTGTAGTGCCATGATGATGATGCATGAAACTTCAATTGATCTTCTTTCTTTGGATATAAGACCTAAGAAATCTGCTTTTTCTTGATTTGAACATTTCTGATCTTAGCTCTGCTTTTGATCATCACTTTCCCTTAGAAACTTTTAGTTACTATTTCACCGTTTATTAAAGACAAATCTATCTTACAGTCAATTTTCATTTCTTCAAGTCAACATTGGCCATCGCCCTCTACTTGTAGATGAAGGAGGCACCTTAACCCTCTGCTTATAGATGAAGGAGGTTCTTGGCCATGACAAATTACAAGTCTGTTTGACAGTATTGTCTTTCTTCTACTGTGTTATCATGCTGAATGAAGCTGCAAGATCTTGATGAGTAACTCTTTGTCCTGCAATTTGCATCTCAGGCTCATGTTCACATTGAGAAGCAGTTGTCTTCTCATGTGGAGCCAAGAATTTTCTTCTAAGAAGCTGACATGTCCCCTGTGCTTGTAAAATCCATAAACATTGTAAAACACCTAAAATCAGCTTGAGACTGTGGTCTATGCATTGCTGAGACTTACGGGCATGTAAGTGGCGCGACTTAGAGCTGTGACTAACTTCATTAGCAGAGTGGGAGGTCTGTTATGATTGGTCTGTAGCAGATGGAGGTTTTTTGGCCTTTTAATGATTGCCAAGGGTAAAATGCCTTAAAGCGCCACTTCCTAACTTAGGGGAGGCCTTTTTGAACAGATTTGGATTGTCCTTTTAGAGCTGATAGGCAGACTAGTATGGCTGAGGCTAGGTAAGATCTAATAATGGGGTTTCATCTTGTCATGGGCGGATTGAAAAGTAGGATAGAAAAAAAAAATTTCATGGGGGTTTTCTAGATGATAAATTGACATATGGAGATCAGCCTCTAGAAAACTCAGCTAGGGATTTAGTCATCAACAACAGGTGAAAAATACTTATGACTAACACTAGCAAGCTGGAATCTGCGATCACCAATACCCTTTCCCCATTAGTAGTATAAAGCCTGAGCTTTTTTCGCGTCATGTCCATAATAGGGATCGATACCGGGTGGTTGTATCAGGTTTCTACCATCAGGTTACCCCCCCAGTCTTCCCGGTGGTCAAGTTTATCTACTGGCTTAGAGACGCCTATGATGAAAACCAAGGCCTTCATCAGGGTAGAAGGATTTGCAGCGATGCCTGAGCCTGCCGCGGATAGTCAGCAAAGGTGTGCCCAGTTTGTCAGCCAAATTGCCAGTTCATCCGCAAACGCACCGCCACTAGTATCAGCAACAGCCTTGATCCCTTCTCACAAATGATGCATTGTTATTTCATGATTCGGCCCTCGCGGCCTTTTTACTTTTGTTTACCTTAGTTAGTATTTTTCAAGTTTCAGGTGGAATTTATATTTCACCACAGCAATTTACTTTTACCTAGACTATTATACAATTTTGGTTTTAAATGGCCGAGCACCTAACAGCAAAGGATGAGAGGTTTTTATTCCTCATCATGATTTTTGTTACTTTGACAAGGACTTCTAACAAATTCCTAGCATGCGAGGGAGATATTTTCCCAAAATATCTTCTCGCCCATGCATAGAAGTTCCTATATAAACAAGAACAGCAGAGAACACAGGGTTCCATATTTTATCAAAAAAACTATGCTGTAAGAGGATTTTGTATGCATTTTTGTTTAAATCTTGCATGAAGGTTCAGAGCCTGTTGGGTTTCAATGAAGAGAAGTTTTATCTGTAAGGAAGATTCCAGTCTTTGGTATTTAATAGAACGTTACTTTGCCTTTATGTGTCAATAAATTGTTCGTCTTATCTCATCCGTTTCTCCTGTATGATGTTTTGGAATGTGAGCAGCTCATTGATTTTAATGTGAACTTATCCAAGTTGATACTTATGTTGGAATCAATCTAGCACTTTAAATATGGCTCATGCATGATATATTGTTCCATTCTCACTGCACCCATACTTCTGCTATATTGGCTTCAATGTGATGTTATTTTGGAATACGCTATTATTGTTAATGGATTCTTAAATAGATAAGCCCATTACATGGTGATATGTGTGTCCGGATATTATCTATGTGACGGCTGATATTTTCTTATTCTTTCTTACATAGTGAACATTTGCAGATTACTCATCTCTGTTAAAGTATTGTGGAACTGGCCCTCTTTACTGTGAACTGTCTTTGAGTTGTCTGATGCCTTTGCATAAGAGTTTTACACTTTGTCTCTACAATATATCTTTTGTGCGTCAAACTTCTGAAAGTTTTGGTCCCATTCAAAGTTGAACTTCCTGTTTATAAATGAAAAGCATGAGAGCTCTGTCCTGTTGGTTGTCCCTGTTATATTACATTACTTTTGCTCTCTGTTGTTTAATATGTCCTAGGCATTGGTCTTTTATAACTCCAGGCTGTCTCTAGGATTGACAACACCTTGGATCCTCATATTTCACGGGTGTTTCCTTTCCCAACAGTAAGTCTGATAGCGCTCCCACCTCATGAATAGTGGGTACATTTTTTCCTTTCCTCACCTGTTCTTTTCCACACAGTTCTTTAATTGTCTTGGCATAGATAGGGATGTCCTATATAGCCTACAAAAGAGGAATTTTAATACAAAGGTTATTTAATTCCCCCAGGATATCAAAATCTGGAGGGGCTATCGATCTAGGCAGTGTTAATCTTTCGGGGAATGGAGGTGGATAAGTCATAAGGTTTTCAGGTTTCCCTTGATCGACGATTTCCCTTCCCTGGTCTACTTCTGTTTCAGTCATAGTTGTTTGTCTAGGCCCTGTCGAAATTCCAGATTCAAGTTGTGGCAGAGTCGTACCTTCTGATAGTGAGATAACACGTCTTGATCTCAGCCTTAGTTCACTGCATTTCTTATGTTAAGTTTTAGGGATTGGATTTTCTACAATTTGAATTAGTTGAACCGACCTCTTGTTAGGATTAGGATTGGGTTGAGCCAGAAATTGAGGCCGTATGATAGGCTGAGGGTTGTGCTGGACTGGGTGTGGAGTTGGTAATGTAGGTTGATTTTGAAACTCTGTCCCAATCGGTAGGTTGGTAATTCCCAGAGGTTGCTGCCAATTCTAAGACCAATTTGTGGTTTGTGAAGGGGAGTTCGGCCACTGGGATTGATAGGGATTGTTTTGCCAATAAGGGGGAGAACAAGGAAAACTTGGCCAATTATTTCCTGAAGAGGGTTGTGTTGGCCAAGGCGGCATAGGAAATGGTTGAGATGGCCAAGTAGAGAAAGGTGATTGGTTCTGCCAAGCTGTTGCAAGGTTTGCTGGTTAAACTACGAGAAGAAAATAATTGCGGTAGGTCTTGTGGCATACCTGGTCATGCTTTCCATTTTCGACATTGGTTCATTAGATAGTCTGGTTCTGTCTCTTCTTGTGCTTCTTTAAAAAATGCTTTCAGTCTCGAAAGTGAAGGGAAATGATCTGTGGCATGGTCCTTGGTGCAAATAGCACATGTTTGGACAATGACATTCCCTTTGGCTGTGTTTCTTCCGACAGCGTGGGAAAAAGATGACCAAGTTTTGTTCTGCTATATCTTTCTTTTGCTTGGCTTGCAGGACATCTAGCTGTGTTGTCAGGGTGCCCAAGATATCAGTTTTGAAATCTTCTAAAATATTACCAAATTATGCTCTGGTTACATTGCCACCAGACTGCTTAGGATTCCTTGTAGCTGAGTCTTGCCTGATTGGCCTACTTCGCGTACTACCTCGAGAACGCCTGATACACAGTGAAATAATATCATCATCTTTTTCTTGGTAGATGTCCCCTTTTCCCATTATGCTAAGTTTTTCAACCAATTCTTCGTTCATTCCCTTAATCATGTTTCTTTTAAGATATCTTTGGATAGTGTAGTATATGGAGACCTTTGTAAGTTAAATTTAAATATTTCGACGCATTCTTCTAATGTCTCATTGTCTTTTGCAGACATATTAAAGATTTCATATTTTAATTCTCAAGTTCGGCAATAGTCTTGATATTTGTTAAGACAAGTGCTCTTCATCTCATCCCTGTTATTAATGGTTCATCCACCGAGCCCCATAAACCAATGTCATGTTGTCCCCTTCAAGGTTTTGGGAAATAATTTCAGTTTCTGAGGGTCAGTGGTGTAGTCATATCCCCTATATAAGACATTGAATTCAAATAAAAATGCATCAGGATCTTCCAAGGTTAACCCATGGAAGGTGGGGATGTTTTGTAATGGAATGGATTTCATAGGGGAATTTGCAACATGATCAACAATGGGATACTCCAGTGTTGATGTCTACCTCTGATTCTAGTTCTAATTGTTTGCCATTTGATAAAATATATGCCAATAATCTTTGGGGATTTCTTGTTCTGGAGGAATAATATTAGTAGAATTAGGGATTGGATGCGGAGGACGCCTTACAGCACTTCCCCAATCTGGTATATCGGGTGTCTCTGTCTCGACCACTCTCTCAGGGGATATAGGCTCTAGAGTTATTACCTATAATGCACTGTTGGTTTCCCCTTCCCCTTCCTGTAAATTGCAAGAACGTCCCTCTCTTGAAGGGTCAGCACTTACGTGATCAGCAGTGTGAAGGTTTTGTTCAGACCCTTTTGTTTCACTGTGAATCTCGACGTGGGCTATATATGGTGAGGCTGCTTCTTGAGGGAGTACAATAGGACTTTGGGTAGGAATGGTTTTGGGTCCTACGGATGCCTACGATTCAACCTTCTTAATGATTTTGTCTATATATGTTGTTCTACCAAGGATCACCGGTCCTTTGGGTTTCGTGGACTTAAGTGGATGATTTTGATTTGTTTCTATCTTTTTCTTCCTAGTCATAAAACAAGAGCACCTATCCTACTAGCCTATGCATAATTTTTGAGAAGCAGGCTGGAGAGCAAGCATTTTTCTTGCCGGTATGCAGGTTCTTACCTCTCATTTCCAATACCCAATTCTTCACAGCGAATGAAAAAAAGAAAGAAAGGACATCACTCTTAAACACTCTCCCCAGAAATGGCGCCAAAAATGTTGGGTCATAAAGGTGATTGTTACAGGAAACTTCAATGATTCTCATTCAATTATCAACCCAAGGCAAGTCTTGTTATTTCAAGAGTGTGAGCACAGTATATGCAAGTGATATCAAAGGACAACTACTCTAAGTTACCATAAGGAAGAATATCTAATTCTCGAAGTTCAATCAAATCGAAATGAAATGGAATTATAAAATGCTTTTGACTATCCTGTCTAAGTAAGCACAGAAAAGAGAAAACTATGATTGAACATCATATATTGTGATGAATTGAACAACAGTCCTAATAATTGAACAAAAAATTTAATAAATTGAACAACAATTGTTTATGGAATTCTCTTTGAAACTAAATAGATGACACCTCTTTGAATCAAATAACAACTAGATGCTCACAATAATAATGGAAGGATGCAATTTTAGCTACATGCAGAATTGAACAGCAGTCATGCTAAATGATCCAGATTTATGCAAGAACACAACAGAATAAACATATAACCATAAATACCGAGATGCAGCGGAAATAACACTTCATTTCATTAACATCAAAGAACTGAAATTTTCTTACAGATAGAATGGAAATAAAACTAGCTAGGGCACTGGTAGCTATCTCTGAGAAGAGATGTGGCAGCTATAGGCCTCTAAACTGAGTTACAATGAGGCTCGAGTGACTATTTATTATTTAGAAACAATGGGAAACTCAGACAAGATTATATCCTTTCTTCATTGATTTCTCCAATGCCTTTCTTGTTTTACAAATGCTATATCTATAATATCTTATCAAGTCATCCGATAAAAACTTTAACTGGAAACTGGAAACACAAGGAATCCACTTTCGGTAAGAACTTCATGCAAGAAGTATTATCTAAATAACATGTACTAATGAGAATATGTACTCTAAAGTGAAACAGTAGAAAGATTCGGGCAAGTGGGTATTACCACTTGTTATCTCATCCCTTAAAGGTTGGGCCATATGGGGACCGAATCTGACACAATCCTAAAAGTAAGATTACAAATCTTGAAGTAGATGGCTAGATTCTAGGACATCAGATCTTTAATAATTACACAGTGGAGATTTTTAAGAAAACCCACGAAAATCAAATCAGATTTTATTTACAAGAAAAACATATGATATCAAAAGAGTGATCATATGTTGTCAATCATTATTCTCCCATTCTTCATATTAATCATCATGTTCATTATCATATCTATCCATTTCCATCTGTGCAAGTCTCTATTCAATGTCAGGAGCAATAATTTCAATAGGAACAGATTCATCCAACCAGGGAGGTGCTTCTTCTCGGAAATAGCAATAGAATGGGAAAGAGAATACATTTGAGGGCCTATGTCTTGGGTCAATAGAAATTTATCCATGAAAACTTACAAACAAGCTAAAGGAGGATTCAGGTTGATTACTATCTCCTTCATTCATAACTACAACTGTATCTTCATGTAGAAATTCAAATTCTACCGTATAACCATGTTGTGCTGCAATGTGCAATTCCCATGTGAGAGTGATAAGTGTTTTAGGGAAATCACTTTCACACATCCAAGTGACTCGTGGCATATATTTAAAGATAAAAAGTTTGAACCATGGACTCCACCAATTTTCAGACCTAGTTAACTGGGATGCATATGCAATGACTCTAACATAACCATGAATCCTAGCTCTTTGATGCATAATAAAATAGTCTTGCCATGTCCAATCTGTACTTTGAATGAAACCAAAATAAATAGGTATGGGTTCTCATGACAGACCATAATAGAATTTCCAGTTTCTATCTCTATACGGGAGTTCACTATTATACCCTAACATGCAATTTTTTGAATCAAACCACTTCTGCAAAACAATTTGCAGGACTTCTACTGGAAGAGACTTTAACCTGACAACTAGACAATCCCAACAAAACTCATATTTACATTTACAACAGATTATAATAGGACTGGAATTTTCACAACTTTTGCTAGTAGAAGCTTCACCTTGATGCAAAGGCCTGAACATTTTAATATCTTTGATCTCAGAAGCTCCTTCTCTTGTGAGCATATCAGCCAAATAATTTTCTGCTCCAGATTTATAAACAATATCAAAATCAAAGCCATCAAGCCATAGTGCCCATCTCAAGATTCTAGTGCTTCCTTGTTCTAACAATCTTTTGTTTGTTAAAATCCCTTTCATATGTTTGAAATCAGTTCTTACCAGAAATCTGAAACCTTTAAGAAACAATCTGAACCTTTTGATCCCTTTTTTAACTGCAAGAATCTCCTTGTGGGAAGAAGGATACTTCACTTTTGTGTCATCAAAGGATCCTGAAGTGTAGGCACATACTAATTCTTTTCAACCGTGCTTCTGTAGTAATACTGCAGCCCATGTATGATCAAAAGCATCTGTTTCTAAGATGAAAGGCAGATTTACATCAGGAAATCTCAGCTTTGGCAATTCTTGGATTTTTCTTTTGATCTTTTTTACTGCAACTGTCATCTCTTGAGTCCAAGAAGTTTTGTCTTTCTTCAATCTCTGTTGTAATACCTTGGTATCCTTAGCTTGGTTCTCATAGAATTTTCTAATATAATTTAGACAACCTAAAAATCTTTGCAGTGACTTAATATCAAAAAGAACATTAGGAAACTTGAGAAGATTTACAAGTATATGTGGCTGAAGATTGATGTGGCCTTGTTCAATATGTAGTCCTAGATAATCAATTCTGACTTTTCCAATCTGGAACTTTTCTGGAGAATCAGAAAGTACTAAAGCATGCTGATAGACCAAATCATAAAACTTTTCTGAATGAAACTTATGAGTACTTACATCTCTGCTGAAGACTATAAGATCATCAATATAAACAATAATAAACTCCTCCTGCCCAAAAATGTCTTCCATCCACTTCTGAAATTTAGAGGGAGAATTTTTAAGTCCAAAGGGCATCACTGTCCATTGAAATTGACCATGAGGAACTGTGAAAGCTGTTTTGAACCTTTCTTCAGGAATAATACCAATTTTCCAAAATCCAGTTTTAAGATCAAACTTGCTAAAAACATTTGCATTTGCTATTTTTGCAAGTAAAAGTTCTTTGTTAGGGCCTCAAAACGGCTCTGGAAGTTTAGGACCCGAAAAACTGCTAAAAATAGTAAGTTTTGCCGAAACTGAAAAACTAAAAGAGACAATGGTGGGGCCCCAAGTGGAATAGGTGGGTGACCACCAATATCCACTGGGCTTACTAAAACTAGTAAAACGAGTATCAAAGCATTGAGAAATGATGAAAGCATCTAAAAAATTATGAGAACATTGATTGTAAGCAATAAAGCATGAATGATAAACTTATTATAGTGAAAGAGAAAGCCATAGCATCTTATGTTCATGATTCAACTAGTTAAATGATATCTCACGAAATACATTATATGACCGAAATGTAAGTTCTTTAATTAAACATATAGCACAGAGGTTAGTGAAGAAACTCCCAGGGTTGGGTCTAAGGCCACCAGAAGTCTACTGCTAAGGAAAAATCAGAAATTGAATATTCAAAAAAATGCCAAAATATTTATTAAGCTAAAGATTAATACATGACTGCAACTGGGAAATTATGTCCCGATACGTCTATTAAAAAAGAATATCTATATTCGGACCTATTTATCTTGTTCATCTTTGGCCTTTTAAAGGTGATTTCAACAGTGGTAACAGTCTTCTACATATGGGATCCTGCTGCTCGAGGCTGTCATTTGATTTATTCAGATGTGGATGTGCCTTTCCGTCTTCCGTCAGCCCATGGGAGCCATCATGATCCCGTTCGCTTCTCTTTGTCATCTATCTTCCAGTTATCATCAGTTCAACTGCTTTGCTTTCCTGTAAATAAAGATACAACAAGTCAATTTTCTGTTGTTAAACATCCCTTTTACCATCAATTCATTTTGTCCTGACTTTACATTAACTTCCTTTCCTTTATTGTTGAGATGAGGAAAAAATCATGAAAGTGCATAACAATTCATGGTAGATATAGGATGAAAAAGTACCTTATTCTCGGACAAACACCAAGTTACATAAAAAATTTACCATCACAGGCTCATTACAATACTGGTTAAGAAGGATCTGGAGGCCAAGGAAATAACCTGGGAAGCATTCCTGAAAGAGTTTCTAGAAAGAAGTGCAGGGAATTCAGCTGAGAAAAAGAGTGCAAGCAAGAAGAGAAAGGCAGAGACCCCACGCCCTACTGAGACAAAAACCAAGAAAAAATGGGTTCAAGCAGAGGAGAAATATGTTGAAGAAAATCAGTCCTCAGCAAAAAGAAGAGCGACCAGGAACTCGACTAAGAAAAGGACTATCTCTTCGGGGACAATTCGCGCTCAGTCGAGCTCCCCGATTTTGTTAGATGAGTCACCCTAGGCTTCACCTGGAGACCACGACCTCTCAGTTCTCATGGATGAAGTAGCTCATACTATGGTTAAAGAAGAAAATGTATATAATGAGGACAACATATCCTTGTCGACCTTCCTTCATAAGTTGAATAAGAGAAGAATGACACTGAGTGCAAGCAAGGAACCGACAGAGGGTTAGGTAGATGATGAGGTGCAAAATATAGAAACCCTTGACAATTTTGATGAGCAGGGTACTAAAGCCCTTGGCACGATGGACGTGGAGGGTACTAAAACCCTTGGTGACATTAAAGCTCCTGGCATAGAAACCCTTGGTGATATTATGATCCAAACACTGGATGGCCAAGATAACTTTGATCTTTGCAACAATGGTACATGTTTTGAATCAGTTGCAGAAAAAGTGCTTGCACCAGATGAGTTGGAAACAAAGAACTCCACCCTCTATCTGAATAATTAGATAGTAGAGCTTGAACAATAAGCTCATGACTTAGAGGCATAAAACTAGGTCATGAAGGAATAGAATTGGCAGAAGCAAGGCAAGATAGAGTTGGCAGAAGAGGTCAAAGAAAAAAATGTCAAGTAAAGTTATGGAAGTTTCGAGCTTCTAAATGCTACAAGCGTATCAAGAAGGTGACCAAAAAAATTAAGAAAGGTTGAGGTAAGAAGACGAAGACAGTGAAAGCAAGGTTCACTATCCAAGTGCAGGATTGAAAGAAGGCTCCCTATTTTGAAGTGTTTTTGCAGCATGTAAAGGTGTGTGAGGACACACAACAGCTTAGGGATGGAAGGATGTTGGTAGGCCGAAATGCTTCATTTTACCCCCTTCCTACTACAAAACCACAATCATTAACCTCTGTTTTATCTTCATAAACCTCCTTATTCCTACACTAGTCCAAGAATCTTTCTATTCCTGCATAAGCTTTATATTTCATGTTTAAGATTTACTAAGTGCTTAATTAATAATTTTAATAGATTTTGTGCCTTTAATATTTCTTGCAACTCATATGTACTTTCCTAAAGTATTTGATAAGCTAAAGTATTAATCATCGTATCAACTTGGTCTAGTGCAAGTAGATTTCTGCACTATTGGCAATTATCCGTTCCGAGATCTCTACAACAGTTCGATCACTTAAAGCGGGTATCTTGGTCCACGTCCAAGTCAATTGCGGTCATTTGGAGTTGAACTCAAGCGGAGGATATTCAAGGATATGGTCGAAGACAAGGTCGCCATCCAAATATTAGTTTGCATCTTATTATAGTCACTGGCTTATTTTTGTAATTTTGTTTGATATTTCATTTTAGCTGAAAGGCTCGATTTGGAATAACTGTGTAATTTTTGTTATGGCCATAGGCTGAAAGGGTTGTATAAAGTATAACTCTTAGATAGAACTAGGTTAGCGATAATAGTGCAACTGTAATTTTGGTCAAATTTTAATCTCGTTGTCGCCCTCGTTCTAGGCTGGACTTAAACTCATGATGTATATTTGCTGACTGGAATTAATACGAGTTGCACCATGTTATTCTCACTCTGCGTTAAAATCTTTCATTGATGCATTATTAAGTGTTGAATATTTACGTTTCCTAAAACTGGAAATGAGCTAGTTGGCTACGGCCCAACCAACCCAACTCGTTTACCCTCTCACTTTCGTCATCTTAAAGGTGTGTGTTAATTTCATTTATTTGCAAAAGCGCAGTTTAAATCTACGGTTTCGTTCTTGCATAAGAATTCTGATTTATTTCGCTAATAGTCAAAGTGTGAATGGATCCGTTGTGTGAAAGTTAATTGAGCTAATTTACCTTATGTAATTTCTTTCCATCTTGGTTTGCTTTCACTTGGATCGTGTAGATTAGTTATTCCTTCACTGGTGCATGTAGGAATCTGCACTTTGGTTTGCTGGTTCATTTACCGCAAGTTGTTTTATTCCTTTTCCTTTATAGGATTTTAATATATTTATGCAAAGTAAGCGTTCATCATCAGAGAGAAGAATTTATAATATTAAAATTTAAACTGGGAAAGAACGTTGTTACAATATATTAATCTATGCCTGCACCTCGCGATTCAAGGAAAAAGATTAAAAGTAATCTGAAATATTACAGTGAACCTTTTTGAGTTAGTTCTGATTGCATGCAAAACCCCTTTGACTAAAGAAGGTTTGCTTTGGCTTTTGAAGATTTTTTTTAATATTAAATGTTTATTTCCATTGTGAGATTTATTTAGTTGAAGCATTCTATTGTGTGTGTAAGTTACTTCAGAATTCTACTCGCATTTTCAATTCTTTTCATAGTTAACACACCCTTTTTATTTTTCCCGAAAGAAATTGGAAAACTTGGTGTAGGAAGCTCTGTTCCTATACAAGAACTTATGTCTTGCTACAGGAACATAGTGCTCTTAGCCTTGAGGCTTAGAGCCCCTACATGAATACACAAGTCTCCAGTATAAGTGTAAAATATAAATCTCACACATAAGTTCTGTACCTGTACTAGTGCAAGAAGATTGCAAGAGTTCAGGAACGACCGCTTAGTGTGAGAAGGAAAATCATTTAGAAGGAAAATATTTTCAAGGGCCCACTTGTTAAACTGCCAGCACCTATACTGAGGATAAACATAGAGTTTTACTTCAACAATTAAGATTGTTTACCATAGTGTGAAAGTTCCTTTATTTGGTTTCTTCACAAATTCATTCTTTTACATTCCAGCACTACAATTACTTTGGTGTAAATTTCCTTTGTGAATTTTCTGTCTAATTCTGAAATATTTCAATTAAGAAGTAGGAATAGAAATAGGAAAATTTCATACTAGTTCTGGCATTGCATGTGCTTCGTCTCTAAGTTTACGAAACCCCTGGGTTGACAATTAAGTGTTGAAGGAGCTTGCTTAAGTGCAATTCATGCACCCAACAGTTACAACACATATCTATAGCTTTGAAAAATAATTTGAGGGCAACATTGAAGATTGATGTGTCACTAATAGCCCCATTTAAAAATATGAGAACATCATCCACAAAAACGAGGTGTGTAAGTATGCAATTCTGAGCAAACTCGATACCATTTAATCTTTCTTTATTCTTTTCGTCAGCTAGAAGCCTACTCATACCTTCAATTACCAATAAAAATAGAAGTGGAGATAAGGGACAACCTTACTAAGGACAATGGTCAACATGGAATAAATTAGATGAAAAGCCATTTATGAGGACACTATATGAGATAGTAGATATACAACACATGATCCAGTTGATGATGAAGATAGGGAAGCCCAGATGAGTAAGAAGCATCCACAAATATAGCCAATTGGTCTGATCAAAGGCCTTTTCTAAATCAATTTTAAGAATCATGGCCTTAATGCATTTATTATGGATAGAGTGGAGGCCCTCATGTGCAATGAAAATGGCATCATAGATCTAAAGATTGTCTAGGAAAGCAAATTGTTCCTATGAGATATGATTAGAAAGTATAGGTTTAATACGATTTGAAATAATTTTGGCAATAATCTTATAAATGCAGTTGCAAAGGGAGATGGGACGATAGTCATTGAAAGTACGAGGCATATCAGTTTTAGGAATGAGGGCGATGAAAGTAGAGTTAAAAGCGTCATACATTCGTCCATTTATCCTGGTTTATTCAACCACTCGAAGAAGATCATGACCAAGTAATCAAAAAAAGTATAGATAAAATTCAACTGGCCAACCATCTGGACCTAGGCTCTTGTCCTTCTTGAACCATTTGAGAACTGCCTCTAATTCTCCCATCGATACAGACATGTTCAAGTCCTCTTCAGCTCCCACATCCACAAATCGAGGGAAAATACCCATAATTTTGATAATTTCAGCTAATGATGCTTCATGGGAATATTTGTAGAGACACCCAAAATGGGAGATGCCCAAAGATGCCAATTAGTTGAAGATGTAATATATTGACCCTCTTCAGTTTCTAGAGACCAAATAGTGTTGATGGCTTTACGAACTTTTGCGAATTGTTGATAGAATTTGGAGTTGTCATCACCAACTTGTAACCAAGTAGCTATGATTTTGAGCCTCCATGTCTCTTCTTTATCCTTAATGATCCTAAGTTTGTCCACTTCCCACTTGATGATCCGATATTTTGACTCAGCCGATGAATAACCACCACTACTAGGGTCATCTAGCCTGGAAAGCTATTCTACTATAGTGAAGTACCATCCTGAAGTCACTTAACCTTTTCCCATTCAACAGTTTTATTTTTGATGCACATGAGCTTATTTTCAAAAAAGGATCAAGCAGAAAGATCAGGAGATGGGGTATGAGCCCTCCAAGTATCATTAACAAGGTTAATATAGGTCTCATCCTGAAGCAAAATAAAGTTGAATTTGAAGGGTGACATAGTTTTAGGTGAGGTTTTAGAGATGTATAAGAAAATCAGGGAATGATCAGATATACCTCCTGAACCAACTTATTTCATGTACAAAGACTATTTATCAAGGGGAGATTCCTAAATAAGAAAACGGTCCAAACTTCTGGCTAGATTTGCATCCTCGGTTCTCCTGTTACACCAAGTAGGTTGGAGGCAATGAATCAAGATATCAATCAAATGGTGATGCTCAATTAAGGAGGCAAACATGTCTGAGAGAGAGTCCAATTTTGTGTGAGATCCCAAGGATTCTGCAAGACCAATGGAAAAGTTTAGGTCACCCCCCAATACGATATTATCTGATTGCATTTATGATGAGTTCAACACATCTTCCTATAATTCCAGTCTGTTATGACAGGGACCATATATATTAACCAATATAATCTCAATCCCAAGTTGTTCTGAAAATATATCAGTAACCAAAAATCCTTCTCTACCCTAAACATTCAGGAGTCTTAATACCCTGGGATTGATACCAATAGCAATGCCTCCATATCATCCTTGGGATCAAGAACATGGAGGTTCCATCCATGTAATAGGGTGGCCAGAGCATGGATAATATGATCATATTCACCCAGTGTCTCCTGAAGGAGGATCACATCCACCTTCTCTACTTCTAGAAGTCTCTTAAGGGCTAGACGTTTGGAAAGTGGCTAGCCAACCTGTGATAGTTAAAGGAGAGGAGCTTCATTAGGGGGGAGAGGATGGGGAAATTTTTTCTCTAAGAACCCCTACAATAGAGTGTTGTCTTCCTTCTGCAACATCAATGCCAAATTTAAGAATGGATTTGGATATATTATAGTGTCTACCACGAGATAGTTTGGGGATCTTCAGAGGATATGAAGCACCCAAACCACTACCAGATGCATATGATTTTGGCTGAGGATGTTAGGTCCCTATATTACTAGTGTTGTCCCTTATTATGTTAGTGTAGCCCCTCTTATTGTTATTGTTCTACCCCTTACATTATTATTGTTAGGTCAGCTAGGATTACATTGTGGCCCCATGGACTCCTCTATATAGAAAGGAGGTTTTGTCATTTGTATAATCCAAGAATTGTTCATTTATGTAATGTATTGGAGGTTTCCCCCTCGAAGTGGTTGATTTCTAAGGCATTGATCTCTCTTTTCTTCTATTTTTGGAGCTAGTTCCATAACATTTGGTATCAGAGCTTTGTATTCTAGGGTTTCGCTGCTCCAAACAGGTCATCGTAGAAATTTCATTATAACTCTTTTTCTACGAAGCTTCAGTAGCTGAAATGTTTAGAGCACGTAGCCAAAATCCTGAGGAAAATATTCACAAAATTTCAGAGCTTGGTTTGAAATATTTTCAGAGATATGATCTATGGAAGTTAGGGAATTTTGCAGGCTCCTAAATTTATCCTAAACAGGTCATCGTGAAATTTTCACTATAACTTTTTTCTACGAGGTTTTAGAAGCTGAAATTTTCACAAAGAGAAACCAAAATCCCAAGGAATATCCTATAGACATTTCAGATCTTGTTTCATAATATTTTGTGAGATATGATCTGTGGAAGATAGGATTGTTTCAGGCTCCTGAATTGCATCTCAAAGAGGTGACCGTGGGAAAAACGACATAACTCTCTCTCTAAGCGTCAGATTGGGATTCTGTAAAAAGTGGCTGCAAGTTCATGGACTGTAGTTTTCATAATATAAATTTCAGAGCTGAAGGAGGAAACAGGGACACGTGGCAAGTCGTATAATTTAGCCTACTTAACCAATCCATAATTAGGTCATTGTGGGAGATTTGACATAACTTTGTCTTGAAGAATCCAAATCAGGTCAAACCTGTGGCATTCAAAAAAGATTCAGAGGGCTAATGTTGAGTCAAATTTCAAATATTGAAGATTCAAAATCATAGAGATAATTCAATTTCAATATCGAGCTCCTCAAAATCAAGAAAACAATGTGTATTTGTTTTTTAAATTTGCATAGCGTTTGTTTGAAAAAATAGTTTGAAATGATTTCAAGGGCATATTGAAGATTTTTTATCAGTATTGGGTTCTATAATTCCTCCAAACAATAATTATATACCCATTAAGCCCTCAGAAATATATACTATGATGCATGAAGAGGAAGAATTGCAGTATGAGATATCAAAATTACGGTACCAAGTGCAACAAATTTCGATCTTACAAAGAGCAACTAAAGATGACATAGATGGTTTAAAAGAAGAAATGGAGGCTAAGTTGGATGGTTTAAAGGATAAAATAAAAGCTAATATGGATGATAAAGTAGTGGAATATCACATCGACTATCAACAACAAGTTCTCCATCTCTCAAAAGATAACCTAACATTGGTGTAGAATGAAATGAAACAATATGAAGATAAACATCACATCGAAAGAATTTCTAAAGTAGTCACAGAAACAAGAACTCGACAAGGATGATCAATTTTAGAGTATCTCAACAAGTGGAAGAACTTTCCTATAGAATATTCCACATGGGAGCATGATAATTTTATACAGAAGCATCAAGAAATAATCAAGCGTTGAGGAAAATACTTGTTTGAAGGAGAGGGGCACGTTAGGTCCCTATATTACTAGTGTAGTCCCTTATTATGTTAGTGTATCCCCCCTTATTGTTATTGTTGTACCCCTATAACCCCCATATTGTTATTATTGTGCCCTTACATTATTATTGTTAGGTCGGCTAGGATTACATTGTGGCCCCAGTAGGATTACATTGTGGCCCCATGGACTCCTATATATAGAAAGGAGGTTTTTTCATTTGTATCATCCAAGAATTGTTCATTTATGTAATGTATTTGAGGTTTCCCCCTCAAAGTGGCTGATTTTGAAGGTGTTGATCTCTCTTTTCTTCTATTTTTGGAGCTGGTTTCATAACAGAGGACAAAAGTTGTATCAGTGTCCAGAGTAAGACTCCAATGATTCTCCCATAGCAGATGAGGAACACGGGGGGAAGGATGGGATAAAAGGAGGAGGGATAGAAAAAACATCCGGTGAGGCCACAGAGGGGCAAGTAATCAGATATAGTTGGCACCAAGATAAATTGACTTCTTTTATGTGTGAATGTATAGATACAGGTGACACAAAAGAAATAAAAGGAAACAAAAATGAAGGAGAGGTAATAGTACCTGAAGGAGGACCGGTGGATTGGCACTAGTAGATGAATTCCTTTGTATAGCTATGCTCGATACTAATAGGCTCGTCCCAACCTTATTCTTCTACTGATCCAGCACCTCTACTAATCCCGCCTTCCCAGAATTATCAACCAAATTTACCAGTGGATGACTATCTTTAAAATGCAGAGGAAAATATTTGTAGATATGATTGACTTTGTGGAAACAACGACATCAGAAAGGAACCCCTTCGTAGTCTAGAAATTGTAATTGAGTGGTGTTTCTACACTAGATTTTTAAATTTTCCTCCAGCACTTCACGGGTGTCAAGATGAACCAGGATGCGATAACAGGCCATTCTCCCCGTCTCAGTTTAAGATCTGTCATGATCAAGATAATTACCCAATATATTTCCAATGCATTTGAAAATGTCCTCTGACCAAAGATGTAATGGAAAAATAGGGATTCTGACCCAAATGGAGTCTGCTCCAAGCTGTTCTTGCTCATAATAAAATATGCGACTCCACCTCTTGAGAAAGATGAGAGCCATTTTAATGTGCCAAAACTTGGAGAGGACCCAATCAGCTTGTTCTTTCCTATTAAATTGAATGTAAAACCACCATTTCATCGTAGTGACCATCGAAGGAAGGTTCTCTAAGATCTAGCCCCAAATCTTCGAGATCCAGTTCCACAATCACGAAGTAGAATAATTCCTACCACGCACCCGTCCAACCAAAACCATGTCAACAGTGTTGATGACTTATTCCATGTGGAGATCCTCCTCGAGGATAAGATGGCTTCCTTTGTTATTGATCTTGATGCAATTATATTTTTTCCCACCTCTCTTATGGGAACCCATTTTTGAAGTGTCGACTTCTACCAAATGGTCGTCCGAAGAGATATTGACCCTAATCGCATAAATGGGACTATCAGGTTTGGGATTTGTCCACAAAAAAAAAAAACCTGGATGAGGGTTGAGTAGATGCCAGGAGTGAATGTGAAGGAATTTTGGATGGAAAAAATAGTGTGATAGATGACAGGGATAAAACCATATAGGGTCTCAGGCCAGAAAGGGTTCCAGATGGCTCACCAGCACAACTAGGATGCAGGTTTTCAACAATGTGACCTCCAAAGGAGGAGGTTTGAAACAATGTTCAAGAAAATGAAGTGAGGATAGTGAGGGAGACAGGTAATCCCGAGGAGAGAGAAAATAAGGGCCAGAGAGGGAACTGAGAAAGGGGTTACCCACAGAAACAAGACCAACTGCCAGAAAGGAGTCAAAATCCGAAGGGATAGGGTCTGCAAGGGCATATTCCGGGTAAACCCTAGCTGCTTTGAGAGAGAGTGCGGGAGATTTATCATTTTCCAACATCAGTAAATTCATAGCAACCGAAAAAATTGGAGGCACATTACAAATAGATGTAGAGTCATAGGGGTCCTCAGAGTAGTTGATGAGTTCTTCATCCATCTCAACAATTGATGTTGATGGAGCTAAACTGTGACTACAGGTTGACCACGGCAGGTGTCGATCCTCACGGAATATATGCCCAAACTCCAAAAATGTGAAACTACCTCAAAGATTGAGTGTATGAGGGAGGGTAAGATGGTAAAATAGTAGAGCTACATGCAGGCGATGATTCTCATCCGTATTTGAGTGAGGATTGTAGGGGCGAAACATCAGAAATCTTCAGAGCCATTTTTCACCTAGTTCCTATGGTTTGGTTTTCATCTTAATCCATGATCCCAATTTCTATATATTTATATTTTTTGCAGAGCTTGCTAAATTCTACTCCATAGAATGTGACAAGAATCTATGAAGCTTTTTTTATATGAACAATTTAAATTTCATTGATGACTATTAAATTCATGGTGAAATTTTAAGTTAGATAAAGATTTGAAAAGGAAACACATTAAATTTAGATAATGGTCTATAATACCATCAGGTTTAGAAAATTTGACAAAGTTTCTAAAACTTACATGTTAAATTTTGTCTAGAGTTAAAATTCTAGTACATGCTAAATTTTTCCCAGTGACAAATTTCATCATTTGGAGAAAGATCAAAAGTCAAATTTTACCAATTGTTGATGAGCCCATCAAGGGGTCAATGAAAAGTGAAGTTTTACTTTATCATTCATCAATTATCAATGAAAAGAGAGGTGTTTATTTTATGTGTGATTAACCAGAATATTTTTAGTTTACCTAACCAGTGGATCTACAAAAGTGTGGGGTTGATCTCATCCCCATTGGAAAAAGTTTGGAATTTTACCCCATGGAAATATTTTGGCTTGCATTATGGAAAATTTGTAAATTCTCCATATGGAAATGAAGCTCTTCACACTTTTTAAATTAGAGTATGGGTTTTTTCCCATGACTTTTATATTCACGTGGGATTTATTTTTAGAGTAAAATACATTTACATGGAATTAATGGATTAATTAATATTTAAATCTCAAACATGTTAATACACAATGAAAAATAATTAAAGCTGCAGATGGCATGGTAGTGGTGGATGGTCTCGGTGTGGCACGTGGATTGGGGTGCCATGTGGCCATAACACTAACATGGTGCCAAGGGTGAAATGTTTTAAATGAAAATATTTCAACAATCCATATTCAAATTTTAATAAAATTTATACCACCAGAAAAATATTAATGAGCAAAAGGTAATGTAAATATCATGATCAAGTTTTGATTTAATTAAGAAAAGAAAAAATTTGACACCACATACCCTCAGCAAGATACAAAGGGTTGGGTATGCTACAAATAAAAGACCAATATCTTTTGCATCCACTATCCGGATGCATTCTTTATATGCTTCTTTTCTTTTCTAATCCAACCCAAGATAGCTTTAGAACAGTGCATTTTTATATAACAATCATTTACCATAATTTCCCCTTTGTGATGTATTTCCATAGTTATTTTTTTGCCATATATTTACCAAATAAATTCAAGATCTTTAATCCCTAGCAACCCTAGGCTTATGGAGTTGCAATAATTTTCCACTTAACCAGATGGTTCCCTTTGTAATCATTTCTTCCTTGCCACATAAAATTAAAACAAAAGAGATCAATTTTACAAGAATTCCTTTGGGTATATGATTTAGGCTTTCTAGTTTATTGGAATATCTTCTAGCACTGAATTTCTCATAACCAAACAACCTCCTCTAGAGATCCACCTATTGCACCAAAAAGAGACATGTTTTTCAATTTAGACCAAAATTGGTACCAATCTATGTTTCCATAGCAATTATGCATAAGATAAAATCCCATATATTTAACACCTTCTAACATTTCTATGTTTCGAAAATGAAATCATTATCCAATACCTAAACCTTGAATACCTTCCAAACCAACTATATATACTATTGACCTATTCTCATTTGTTTCCATGATGATAGCCTTATTGTAAAGATGTAAAATGTTGTTGAAACATTGACCAAACTCCCTTTCTACTACAAAACAAAATAGTATAGCATCATGTGGAAGCAAGAAGTGTATGAGTCCCTCAAATATTTTTATGCTCACACTTTTGATTCTCCTCATTCTCCTAGCTTCACTAATTGCTATAGTTAATCCCTCTGCTACCAAAATAAATAGGTAGGGTGAGAGTGGATTTTAGAAATTTGTAATTTTCCCAAAATTTTAGATTCCAAGCTAAATGGAACATTAGAGTTAGCAACAATTTTAGTCGGTGAATAAATGGGTAGAAAAGCCCATAAGTCTCCTAAGGAGGATAAAAACACTCCAAGTGTGAAAGGAGACACTATTTCTATCTCAATAAGACACCTCCATGTGTGAACAGGGTTAAATTGAAGCTACTTTGACTAAGTCAACAACGCAGTTTTAGTGGAGGAGGAATCCTAGGATGGATAACGCAATTTTGGAGGGAAATGTAACTTGGGTTAGAACTAACCTAAGTGAGTGGAACCAAGGGCAAGCAAACTCATATCCTATTTAGGGAAGAGGATGGCAGCATTATTAATCATGTTGTAGATTATTATTCTTGCTTGCCAAGAATTTTTGTTGCTTTGCTGCTTAGCAAAGCTGCAGTGTTGTTTAGCACTGGGTGTTCCCGGGCAGGAATCCCACCCCTTTCCTTTGAGGAGCTCATTGGGAGAGTTTTTATTCATCATTCCACATCAGGTTTTTAGGCCAAGCTTTATCCATCTTCATCAGCACAACTTTGCTGGAGATTGTGTAGTGTTGTTGGGTGCAGCATTGGAAGGGATTGGAATCCAGGCTTCTGAGCTAGTTTCTCATTGGAGGAAGCTTTCCTTCACTTGAAAGATCTGTTTGGAGAGATCCAGGACTTATTTCAGATCTGTGGTATCAGACCACACATTTCTCATACCCTCCCAGCACTGTTTCTTCTAGGAAGTGCGTTATTTTGGAGGCAGTGATCATTGCATGGTTTGGTGGCTCCGTTGCAGTGTTTCCTTGTGATTGAGAGGTTCATCCTTTCATGGGAGGAAGCCCTTGAGGGTTCTACATCAGATCATATATATTTCCAACCTTCTATTCTCTTGTGCTTCAGTGTTTCAGTGATTATTCAGTAATTTTCTAAAGATCACATTTGTATGTAGAGTATTTGACAAGAAACCCTTGCCGGGTTCTCTTGTATTTTTTATGAGGAGACTAGATCTCTGTACTTCAGAATTATTTATTAATATATGAATAGATCTATTTTTCTCCCATATTTTTATGTTAAAACCCTCTTTAGACTACGCAGTCCATTGATGTAGCAACTCTAGTAAAATGCAAATTTGGGGTTTTTAGTCATTTTCAACTACTCTAGTGTGGGAGATCTGTTTAACCCACCTAGTTTCATTTCTTTCTGGTCTCCTCTTGTATTTAGATGCTAGATGGATGTATCTATGGGGTCCAGGTGATCATTTCACTGTTTTATTTCATATTTTTCTGGAAATGCATTTTTCATGTATGATTTTTGAGAAATCCTGAAAAAGGAATCTTACAAAATTGTACAAACATATGTATATCAATGGATTCAATTCAATATAAAAATTTACTAAATATAGCTACTAAATCCTTCTACAAATCAATTGTGGAAATTAAACACAATCCCCAATCAAATGAAGCAAAGAAAGAATCAAATCAAACCACAACACAGATAATTTCCTGGGGCAAGCTTGCTACTCAAAACCCCTCTATCTTCTATTGCATATTAACCATGCAATCATGAAACATTTATAATGCACTCTTCTCACAATATTCTCCTTCACTCTCACAATTGTCTCACATTGTCCTGGGAAAAACTTGCCAATTATTAGCCAATTCTCAGCCTCTAAAAAGCCTGCCTTTCTTGTGCAATTCTTGATGAATGCAATCCATATTATTTAGGAATCTTGGCCTTCCATAACTTCTCAAGGATAATGAGCACTCCAATGGATGTTTTATTGCATGCAGGCAACCTACTAATCACACAACTGATAGTTAACACCCCTTTAACCTTTGTCTCAACTGGGTCTCCACTAGAACTGACATGAATGTAGCTATTAATAGTAAATCATCAGTTGCATGGAAGATCATTGATTGTGAATTAAATATGATTTAATTCACTTGATCTCTCACTAGAGAAATAAATAGTTATAACTAGTTCAACTAACTTTAACTCACTTAACCGAGTTAATTGATTTCTCATGCATTAAACTCATGCACTTAACTGCAACTTGAACTCTAAAACACATAGGATGACTTTGCATGCCTCATCAACCACCCTCAACTTGAAATACATGAGCTAACTAATTTTATCACACTTAGTTAACTATTACAAGTGATCATGAGATAAGATTACATTTTATTGTCCAATTTAATTAAGGGAAAATTAAATTAGACACTGCACTAAATTAATTAATTAATTTGGCCTTCACACTAATGTATCGTTAGGCCCTATTGGTCCCACATTAGTGTGTGTGTTGCAATTTCTTTGTTGGAATTCAAATCTGCCACCCTGATCCTACCTCTATGGTATTAGAATTTGCTCCTATTGAGTGCCTTCGTCAAAATATCTGCATCCTGATCTTCTGTGGGAATGTACAGAAGTAACATAATGCGCCTTTGAACACCATTTTTGAGATGGTGGTACCAGATTTCTATGTGATTGGATCTATCATGGAATATCAGATTAACTAAGATTTTAATGCAACTCTGGTTATCACAATGTATCACAGTTGGATCCATCTAAGAACCAAACAAAACAACCAGGATCTTTCTCATCCAGATGGCCTCACATGCAACTTGAATTGCTGCCATGTAATCTACCTCGACTGAACTGAGTGCCACATATCGCTTCTTCCTGCTGTACCAAGAAACTTTTTTCGATCCTATGCTGAATATGCCTCCTAATGTGCTCTTTTTGTCTAATGGACTACCTACCCAATCTGCATCCGTGAAGCCTTGAAGCTTCACTCCCTCTATTCGTATGTACCATAATCCATATTTTGTAGTGCCCCTGAGATATCTCAAGACATGCTTCCTCACCTTCCAAACAAGCTTGGTCGGCTTAACCATAGCTTGACTCAACTGGTTAACTATGTATAAAATGTCTGGTCTGGTGTTAACCAAGTACATCAATGAACCCACTAGCTGCCTGTAGACAGTAGCGTCCACTTCTTCTCCAGAAGTAGCATCCTCTTTCCTCCAATTTCCTGGAAGAGGAGTGTCCATGGGTTTACATCTCTCCATGTGAAACTTACCCAGTATCTCTTTCACATACTTTCCTTGAGAAACAAAAATTTCACCATCTTGCTGCTATATTTCCAAACCAAGGAAATACTGAAGGAGTCCATGTCCTTCATTTTTAACTCCCTTGCAAGATCCTCCTTGCATGAAGTTATTAGCTTCTCATCACCTATCAAAATTAGATCATCAACATAAAGTACGATAATCAAGAGCTTACCATCAACCAAAATCTGGTACAGGTTTGCATCTGCTTCACTTTTGATGAGGCCCAACCAGATGAAATAACTGTCAATCCAAGTGTACCAAGTACGAGGTGCTTGCTTCAGCCCATACAGTGCTCTCTTGAGTCGACACACATGCGAATCACTGTAAAAGATCTTGAAACCTTCTGGATGCTCTATGTACACTTCTTCCTCAATGACTCCATTGAGAAACACAGTTTTCACATCCATCTAATGAATGCGCCACCCCATCTGTGCTGAGAGTGCAAGGATAGATCTAATGGAAGAGTACCTTGGAACTAGTGCGAAAGTATCTTCATAGTCAATCCCCTCAAGTTGTGAGAATCTCCAAGCCACAAATCTAGCCTTGTAATTCTCCACACTCCCATCCACTGCTTGCTTCACCTTATAGATCCATTTAGACCCAACCACTAATTTTTTGACCAGTCTTGGGAAAACCTCCCATGCACTATTCTTGACGATGGAGTCATACTCCTATACCATAGTATCAACCCAAATTGGTTGTTGCACTGCTTCCTAAAAGGAATATGGTTATGTCACAATACACTTGCTCATAAGATCCATGTATCCAGTAAACTTGTCTGGAGATTGTCTCTGTCTGCGCAGTGAAGTAGGGGCTCCTACATTCTCTGCTGCATCAAGTCTCAGTCTATCATCTTTCGTGGTGCACCTTCTACCATTTCTAGTGGTGGCTCTGCATGAGTGTTTTCTGCCACTCCATGATCCTCCGCATGTGGCTACTCCACATCTCGAGGTTCATTTTTTGGAACCAAGAGTTCCTCCTCTGCATGAATATCCAACTCCAACTTAAGGGACAATCGCATGGCCTTCTCCTCATCAAATTTTATATCCCGTCGCAAAATATTCATTCTGCTATTTGGAAAATATGCCCGATAGTTGTGGGGAGTTTCAGTGTATCCCACAAATATCCCAATCTTAGTTGTTGGTTCAAGCTTCTTCCTGACGTCTTTGCTCACATGCACATAAGCAGATGAGCCAAAAATCTTAAAATATGAAACATCAAGTTTCTTACCAGTAAAAGTCTCTTCTGGTGTACTCATGCCATGTATCCGATGAGGACAACAGTTTTTTACAAATACCATTGTGTTGCATGCCTCCATCCATAGATGCAACGGTAGGCCCTGATCATGCAACACCACTCGTGCTGCACCCATAACTATTCTATTCTTTCTTTCTATGACCCCATTCTGTTGTGGGTTATGAGGCGCAATCAACTCTCTCTGAATTCCTTATTTGTTGTATAATTTCTTGAATTCATTGGAGATGTACTCACCACCATTTTCACTCCTAAGAGACTTCACATGTTTCCTCGTTTCTTTCTCCACCAGTGCCTTGAACTCAAGAAATTTTGAGAACGTCTAATCTTTCTTCTACATGAAGTAGATCTAGAAATTTCTAGAAAATTCATCAACAAATATCACATAGTACTTATGATTTGCTATCGAAGCAGTAGAGAATGGTCTAGACACATTTGAGTGAACTCTCTCAAGGATTTTCAAAGCTTCGCTCTCCTTCTCGTGAAAAGTGGCCTTTTCATACTTCCCCATAGTACATCCCTTGCATGTGTCTGACTGCACAAGAGTACCCTTGGGAAGACCCGTAGAAATCTGTTGCATGACCTTCAAGGCTCTGTGGTGTAGATGGCCCAATCTCTTGTGCCATAACTCACCCTCATCCCAGCTCACAACATTGTCTGCCTTACCCATCAATGTTGCGCAACCATCTACATCAAGTTTATAGATATTCTTCACATGAATCCCAATCTTCTTGGCTTTTCCTATTGTTTGGTGTCACAGGAAAGCTTTTCCCTCACTGAAAACAACATCATAGCCTCTATCCTCCAACATTGTGAATCAGACCAAATTTTTCTCCAAGCCTAGTACATGCATTACATCTTTTAATTGAAAGGGTTTACCTGACTATCCCTAGAAGGTAACTGTACCAATCCCGATAGTACTATACAGCCTTTCATCACCCATTTCGATATGCATATGGAGGTCCTTCTCCTCCAAGCTACTGAAATGTTCTTTGTCTCCTGTCACGTGAAAGGATGCACCATTATCCAAGTACCGCACCGATCCCATTGCACTCGAAACCATGCATGTAATGAGCAAGAAGTCAAACTCAAATTGTGAGGCCAAAGCCTCACCAACTGCAGATCCTGAAGCCTTCTTGTTCTTTTAATTTTGTGGATAATTAGTGTCATAATGTCCATGCTCGTGACAGTGAAAAAACTTCACTCTGGACATGTCGTGCTTCTTACCATCTTTGCCAGACTCAAATTTGGAATGGAATTTCTTTTCTTTCCCCTTCTTTGCCTTGGCCACCAAAGCATAATATTCTTCATCATCATGCTTAGATGAAGAACCATCCCTGATAGTCCGCCTAAATTCTTATTGCACCAAATCCGACCAAAGTCGTTCCCAATCTGGCAGCTTTTCCCTTCCATTGATAGAGTCCTGATAACTATGCCAACTCTTGGGAAGTCCTAAAAAAGCTAGGCTCACCAATTCATCATCAACGACTGTAATTTCAATGCTCCAAAGCTCATCCCGACATTGGAAAAACTTTGTTAAATATTTCGGCATGGTGTCACCTTTCTCCATTTTGATTTTCCTGAGTTTATCCTTCAGTGCCAATTTTATATGATCATTGCTGATCTGAAATAGATTGGTCAAAGCTTTCCACATTGAATATGGTGTCGCTTTTCCATGGAGACTTGAGACAATGTGGTCTCGTACTCCCTCCAATAATATCCTCCTCACCTTTGCAACCTTCTTTTGCCAAGCATCAATATTTGCAACATCTGCTATAGCGGGTTTGGAAACATCATTGTCAATGAATTATTTCAACCCATTGTCCTCCAGTACTGCCTACATCCTGTCTTTCAAAGTAATATAGTTAGAGTTAACCTCGAGTGCATACTCCAATATCAGGCCATTGAAATCCATTTCGATCCTGAATCGCCTGTTGCACCAAGAATACCTTTTGCAAATTCAAATTCTATTCAGTCACAAACTCAGCTTCTCCTCCACTATAGTGATTTCCTATGCTTCGATACCATGTAGAAATTATACAAACATATGTATATCAATGGATTCAATCCAATCTAACAATGTACTAAAGATTGATACTAAATCCTTGTACAAATCAATTACGAAAACTAAACACAATCACCAATCACATGAAGCAAAGAAAGAATCAAATCAAACCACAACACAGATAATTTCCCGGGGAAAGCTTGCTGCTCAAAACCCCTCTATCTTATATTTTATATTAACCATGGAATCATGAAACAATTACAAAGAACTCTTCTCATAAGAGTCTTATGCACTCTCACAACTGTCTCACACTGTCCTAGACAAAATTGGCTAACACTTGGCCAATTCTCGGCCTCTAAATAGCCTGCCTTGCTTGTGCAATTCCTGATGAATGCAATCCCTATTCTTTAGGATTCCTTTCCTTCCAAAACTACGCAAGGATTATGGGCACTCCAATGGATGTCTAGTTGCATGCAGAAAAGCTACTAATCACACAACTGATAGTTAACATCCCTTTATCCTTTATCTCAACTAGGTCTCCACTTGAACATCATGCATGTAGCTATTAATAGTAGATTATTAGTTGCATGGAAGATCATTGATTGTGAATTAAATATGATTTAATTCACTTGATCTCTCACTAGTGCAACAAACAGCTACAACTAGTTCAACTGACTTTAACTCACTTAACTAATTTAATTGATTTCTCATGCATTAAACTCATGCACTTAACTGCAACTTGAACTCTAAAACACATATAATCACTTTGCATGCCTCACCAACTACCCTCAACTCGAAATACATGAGCTAACTAAGTTTATCACACTCAGTTAACTGTTGCAAGTGATCATGAGATAAGATTACATTTTATTGTCCAATCTAATTAAGGGAAAATTAAATTAGACACTGCACCAAATTAATTAATTAATTTTTCCTTCACACAAATCTATCGCTCGGACCTATTGGTCCCACACTTGTGTGTGTGCTGCAATTTCTTGTTGGACTTCAACATGGATATCCTAATATAATCCCCCTTGAAGACTAGAAAAATCATAACGTTTATCTATTGATCAATATTATTAAAGAGGTAACAGTCTCAAACCCCATGATCCACTTAACAAAAGGAAGCGAGAACTCTACATGAATTATGAGTAGATGAAGTTACAAACATGAGACCCTATTATATTATTTTTAAATATATAACTTGATCACTCCTACTGACATATGTGAATTTTTATAATGTGTAGTTTCTCTTGTACTAATCCTATAACCTCATGAATATAACATTGTTCTCAAAGAAAAACTTCTCAAGTGAAATTACCTATGAGAGGACAATATTGAGTCAAAATACAATAACCTTAGAAATGTTTTTTTAAATGCAGTTACATATGAAGATAGGTTGGAATCGATCAAAGGTATTAGGACAATCCACTCTAGAGTGAGACCCAATAAAAGTTGAATAGAGGGATATGAGAACTCTCCTAGAAGTTCTCACTTTTTCAGCAACTCTAATGATGTCTTCACACAATATGTCTTAAAACGCAATTTTAGAATTCCACAACATATCCATCTAATCTTGGAATTCTATCTTTATTAAATAAATTAAGAAATAAATAAGTTCCTTGCTAGTGATTTCCCTATACATCCTCTCATTCTTCTATTCTTCAACCAATTTAGGGAAATATGATGTGACCTCGATATTTTATTATATGTTTGTTTTGTTTGGTTCTTTAGACACCTCCTCAAAAATATTGCATTCCAAATTCAGAAAAATAATTAAATTTCCTGACCTTCCTCCCTTGCTTGTTAGTTACTTCCCAAACTATATTAACACAGTTTCTCGTATTGCTAATTTTTTGTAAAAGACAATATTTTGATCCCCCAATTCAATCCAAGAAGCCATACTCTTGATCCTCCATTCCTTTTCCCTATCTATAAGTAACTTTCCTTTTTTAACTTCAAACCCTTTAAAATGAAATTATCATCATCACTGAGCTAACATCCTAAATTATCATTCAAAAGTGATTCCAAGTTATTCTCCACTTCTTTTAGCTTACCATCATTTTCACCCTATCTTTTTCCTACCCAATCGACCACCTTTTCCTTTACCTCTTTCAAAGCCTTTACAAATTCTTCATGAACAATACCTTCCTGTGATATATCATACCTTGACCAATGTACATTCACTATATCTTGAAACTTCTTGTTGCTAGCCCATATTGGATTAAAATTAAAAGGATCCACCAGCTTTAGATCATATTTATCCAATTCCAAAACAACTTGGAAGTGAATTGACCATCTATTGAATCTCACCCATGACTCATACATTTCCACCTTCTATTGAAAGTACTCGTGAATAGAAAAAATATCACCATTTTTTAAAACATTATCATCCCCTAATATATTATTACTCCAAGTTGGATTGAGCTTAATGAGCTCAATGTCCACAACATTTTCCGGTTTAAACAAGTTATGTAAGAATCTAGATAATATATTCAATTTGGCATTGGACCCTCATATTTCCCTTCTATTTAAAGTGATATTTAAGTCCCTAAATTATAATACCATTAAATTTAAAACACAAGAGAAAAAAAAATTCTTAGTAAATTTTCTTACCCTCATAAGGCCCATACACATTCAATAAAGTTAGTTTAAAGCCCAAGATTTATTGTATACCTTTCTGAAAATTCCTAAATGAACATAGAAATAATTAGTATGAGATACATTATGATTACACCAATAATAAAACCCTTGAATACCATACTGAACCTAAAGTAAGAAAGTCTCAACTCCCTAAAGACATTTTCAGTTCAATAATTAATTGGTATCCCTTTCCTATTATCTCTTGTCTCAAAACTATACCTATATTATCTAACTTCAACACTTGCTTGTGGGACAACCTTGTATCCTACCCCACTAGGAATCTTATATTAACTAAAATTACGTTGATAGGGGCAATACAGATCGATTTAAGCTTGCTTTAAGGTCCCCTTTAATCAACCTCTCTTTACCTTGAGTCACTTCTTTAATTGATCTCTCTTAAGCTAGTTTCAAAGCTGATTTCCTCCACCTTGTCCGCCATCTCTTGAACATTTCCATTCAGGATATTAATTGAAACATAGACTTATAACTCATGCCTCAACATCTTCCCTTTGGATTGGATCCATATTTTTAACATCCCTACCTCAATCTTCAATTAATATCTCTTTCTTCTACCAATCCATTTAAAAAAAAAATTATGTTACAATCATTATGCAAATGACCATCGGCATGGAATCTTATGCATCTAAATATGATGTCCTAATAATAAATAATCTAAAATATTTTTTTTCTCCCATTAAAAAATGTACCCACTTATAAATAACAATATTGAAATCTATCTCAACTAACAATCTCACAAGAAGCATAGAATTAATAGTTAAAAAGCTATCATCAAATAGAAGTGTCTTACCAAGAACATTTCCAATTATTGTAAGGATGTTTGGCACCAAATAATGGATGTTTTCACTTCATGGATAGGAAAAAAATACCCATGAACCATGCACCTTTAAGAATGATAAAAAAGTGTTCTTTAGAATTTAATAATAAACCTAGCCATCCATGAGAGAGAACATGAAAGGAAAAATTATAACCAATAAAACGAACCCATGCTTATTGAATCAAAATTCGAAGTTATTGCAAAGACACCCTCCAACACATGAATTTTGTTACCCAAGTCTTTCGTGTCAAATCAATTAATTGGTTTACACGCACATCTTTACACCATTGAGGAAACCCCACACCCTTACTCTTTGCCACCTTTTGTTTCTTCTTTCCCTTCACCTCCTTCACTCTCAATTCTCCTTGCAAATGTTGTAATCCTATTTCCCTGCCTATAAAACTATAATGTACCATCTCTGAAGCCCTATTCCTTCCATCATCCCACTCAAGAAATAATTAATCTTAGTATAAAGAGTGCTTTTAAGATTCAAGAATTACTCCTTCCAAGACCACGAATTGATATTTCTTTATTATTCATACAATAGAAAAATCCTCTCCCTTCTGATCATTCTCCAAAGGACTATCCAATTCCCAACAACGAGCTTGCAAAAATTCATATGGAACTATGACACCTCCTACCAAGTTAAGGCCATATGGTTAATTAATTCATAATTTTTACCACAAAAATAAAATAAAATAACAAATATACAACCTTGAAAAATACTTAAAAACCCAAAAATTAAAAAAGAAAAAGGTAGAAAAACTTGAAAAACATTTAAAAACTAAAATTTAGAGACATAGGGTTTTGAGTCTAGGAGAAAAATGGCTCCTATGGTTTTTCCTGAACCAAGCTCCTGTGCTGCCGCTTTGCTTTCGTTCAGCCCTGCTCGTCCTTGCAGCTGTGGACCGCCGGATGCATCGGCCAGTGTAGTTCCTCATGTCCTCTTTGCCCCTCTGGGCCCTAGCAATCCCCTCCACCTGCAATCTCAGGAGGATGGCAGTGCCCGTGCTTTCTGCATCGAATCTACAGCTCAGCCCACTGCCGCCGATCAAGAATGGCCACCACCTTCATTCAAAGATCGCTCGGGTTAAGGACGGCCCTGTAACAAATTTATAATCTTCTCCTCAGGCTGATGTACTATGGACGAACGCCCGCGAACGGACTGGCTGCTTAGCCACCTTTCGACCGCGTCTGCTTCCCCTATGCCCTCCTCACCACCATGATCCCCCAGAAAATTTATCCCAAGGCTGACTTTCGATGAAGAAACTCAATGATTGTAAGAAATAATCTCTGCAGCGCAGCAAGCCAACAAGTCCCATTTTGACGTCTTTCTCTGGCAGCCTTAGACCCCAGAATCGTCGAACCCCCTCTTTTCAGATCCATATTACTCTTTTAAAAAGTAAAAGCCTTCTTCTGTGGGTTCTCTCCATAGATCTAGTTATACACCTCTCGAAGGCCATCGAACACCAACTCGGGATTCCCTCCTCTTCCCTGTGGCTTCTCCATGCAGGGAAACAACTTCATGACCCCTTTCCTCTCTCCTTTTACAACATTGAAAGAGATGCCTGGGTGATTCTTTCCCTCCGTTTACGAGGAGGTGCCAATGGGCAGTGCTCTGCAGGAAATAGCTTCTATTACAGGGATGTCGTCCATGCAAAGGCCCCCAAATAGATTGTTTCTCCTACGGAAGTCTCCAAGCCCTTTCTGGTAGATAAAATGGAAGAAGTGCCCTCTATTGAGATCTCCCACCCGGATTTTGAAGAACGGCAGCAACTATTTTCAGAGAAAGCCTTCATCTGTAGATTCAATGGACTCTGGCCTAGCTCAACTGATCTTTACTAGTGGATTCACTCCACCTGGACCATCCACTACAAGGTTATTTTCTATTCAAAAGGCTTCTTCAATATCCTTCTCCCCCACAGTGAGGACTACCAGAAGATCCTTACTAGTGGTCCATGGTTCTGGAGAAAAGCGAGGCTATTTCTCACACCCTGGTTTCCAGACTTCAATCCCTCCACAACATTCATCACCAAACTTCCAATCTGGATGAAGCTTCTAAACTTGCCAGCTCATCTTTGGCACATTTCTATCTTCCAAAGTATTGGAAACACTCTGGGACGTTTTCTCGAAATCGATACCTCCAGAGGGGAGAAGGGCATCTTCACCTTTTCCAAAATTTGTGTTTAAATTTATATCAGCAAAGGATTACCTGACCAAATACTTCTCAAAGTCATAGATTTCCTATGAGAATACTGTGTTTCGATGCCGACATTGCCATAAAATAGGGCATCTTCAGAACTCATGTGCTTCTTTCCTCGCCCAAGAGAAAAGAAGCACACGTAAATCAAAAGACAAAATTTGGAAGCCCTGTGACCCGCTGCCCCCAAAGAAGTGCATCATGTCCTCCAGCTCGGATGAAGATGAGATGGATTCAGATGAGGACGATGCCACACAGCAGCAAGCGCAATCCTCGGTAATCCCGAAAAGACCCTTTGCCTCCATAAATCTCCAGAAGTGTTCACATGAGTCCACCTCCTCCAACTCGAACAAAGATCCTCTTCATTTGACCAGCAACAATCTTCAATTGATTTCTTCCCACCCGTCCCCTGACGGCTGGACCAAAATAAAAAAAAAGAAAGGAAAGAAAAGTCATTTGGTGGACTCTACCCTCTCTAGGCAGCGTCCGTAGTCTGTCTCCTTGAGCTTTCCTTGTCTCTCTTACCACTCTTCCTTACTGTTCTCTTGTTAGCTTTTTGGAACCAATCATGATTGTTGATTTCCTCACGATCTACTGGTCTCGAGCTTCTCCTGATTGTAACTCCTTTGGTACTATATTCTCTTAATAGAATTGGTCCCTCCCAATTTACAAAAAAAAAAAAAATAGAGAAAAAGAAGAGGAAGAAGAGGTAGACAAACTTTTAAAACACAAAAAATAACACTTGAAAAAAAAGGTACAGAAATTTGAAAAATGCTTAAAACCAACATTTAAAAATAAATAAAAGAAAATAAACAAATTTTAAAAATGCTTCAAAAATCAACATTTGAAAAATAATGTTGATACTTCATAGATTATAACATTTAAAATGTCAAAAAATTATTCCCTCCAAAAAAATGGAAATGTTGCATCTCCACTTTTCAAAACTAACATGAAAATCATGATTTGATGTGATATCTAAAAAGAAAAGAACTTGTTCAAGTTCTCGTGAAGTTGGTAACTTTATTATTAGTTGCATTGTGATATGATGGTCACAATATGTTCTGGACAAAGAGTGATATGATAGTGCATATTCTCATCCATACTAATGCTTATTGATCCATACCTTAACACTCGATAAGTCCATGAGCTCTATTTAAAAAACATGGAGGGTCATTGCTAATGATTGATTATGAGAACTATCTTATGTACATATTTTATTTTACATTAAAAAATTGCCTCAAACGACCATAGTGGTTCAATTTGTGGATTGTTTACCTCTTAGAGGATTTTAACCATGTAAAAATACTAGTGTTGTGTGATGGTTGCCTAAATTGGTAAATTTTCAGCACCCTTCGAATACCTTTTTCCCGCCATTATTCCATTTTTCATCCCTTCCTAGTGCATTTTTCATCCAAAATTACCCCATTTTTGGTGAAGGTAGAAATAATCTCTTTTACACCACTTTTACACTTATTCTTATGCATTGCAATGTGAAATTTCCATATTTCATACTAACACTATAAAAAAAAAGAACAAAAGCTAGTGTCGCAACTCGAAATGAGTGCTGCAAGACTATTCCAGGCACTACAACTCCTTGCAGTTGTTGCAACTCTGACTATAGTGCATAGTTGTTGGAACTTTGGCCCTTGCCATCGTTGCTACAACCCCGCCATCGTTTCTTATAGAGATAATGATGTTGCAACTCACATGTGACCCAATGAAGTTGTTGCAACTCTTGAATTGCCACTTCATTGTTAAATTGTCCAAATGTTTCCTTGTTGCAACTCCTATTTCCACAGCTCTCATTGTTGTAACACCAAAATATATTTCCAACTCTTTGTTCAACACTCCAGTTGTACATTCAACATGGGTTTCTCATCATGGAAGATGACATAGGCAAGTGGATGATCGATTAAGGAGGAAAGCTCACATGCCAATGATGCCCAATTGATTCGAGTCAATGTTTGTTTAACAGACACTAATTTCTGAAAAGACTATTGTAAAAGGATGAGTCATCTAGTTCTCTTACGCTACCTATCCAATATTTTACTCAATTTAGATAGTAACATTTTTTATAAATACATGGCTTGATTCAGATTATGGTGAGAAGAAACGTATTATAAAATCTCTCTGTATAATTTATATGTATCCTGCAATAAAAAAAGTCTCTTTTGTTGTGACTATTCAATGGTATTCACACAATTAAGTAAGTTGAATATTTAACACTACCTTGTCTAAGGAGAGAGGGCCCCCTTCTTAGTTTAGTACTACTTGTAGCATTAACATATAGTTGGTAGTTACAATTATGTTAACTTATAGTTAATAAGTCTTGCCGTAACTCTGTTGTTTTCCTTTTTCTACAATTCCAATAGTTCTTATGTTGCATTTGTTGAATGTGTTTTCAATGTCAAGTACAGGGGGATATTGTTGAGTGTACATTGTCAGTTGTATTATTGGAGTTTTCATTGACTACTGAGTGTAAGTTGTCTAGCTTGATGTCATGGAATAAGTGGTACATTTTAGTAGCCTAACTTTGAAGAAACCTATTCTTCAATTCCTTAGTCCAAATGAGAATAAAAAGTGCACCATTTTATAGCATGCTCAGGGGCATTTCCAATGATATATGACAATTGTCCCAAATCCCAAGGAATAAGGAGAAAAATGTGTTTAAGTGTAGTATTTCAAGAATAGTTATATTCTGGTCAAGCTTCCAAAATCCAAGCATCTAAGTCATATAGGGTGCATCAAATCATGGCTCTGAGAAAAGAGCCAGATACCAGATATGTCCATATTTTTCTCTACATTTGGGCACCCAAGAATCTGGGGTTGCATTAAGGAAACCACTTATGAAATAACTTGAATTCAAATTTATTATCTTTAGATAGAAGGTGGACCACATGTTATGATGTGGTGCCAGACGGAAGGATGATAGGTTGAAGTGACATGGAAAATAGGTGGCAGAGTGATGACATTATAGCTTGAGGTGGTGACTTGTGGCACCCACTTGGACATTTTTGGATCACAAAGTGGAAATTTGGCATGTGTTGTGTGTTAAATACATGTCAAAACCAACACATATGTAATGCGTTGGTTTATTGAGGCAAGTGGCATGGTAGCTCAGATGGAATGTCATATGGAAATCAGTGGGTCCCGACTCAAGGCTTCTAAAGTTATTTAGGTATTCAGGCATCCAAGCTTGAAGCAAGTTTTTTTGTTCAACAAATAATCTAGATTCAATCGAGGGAAAACAAATCAAGGTTTCATATGTTCATGGTTCTATTGCACAATTATCTGGGCATCCGAGCATTTATGCGTGGAGTAGGTGCACCAGTTAATGAGTGACCTGGATCTAGATTCAGCCAAAGATTGATTCTTTAGAGTTCTTCCTAGGCCAAGGTTACATGTAGTAGATATCTAGGAATCTGAGGTTCTACTTGTGTAAGTGTTTTGGTCAATTTCGAAAAGAGTCATATACTGGATACATGGGAAATGAGTGTTAAGGATCCGATTATAACCCCTAATTGTGAAGAGCAAAGGAGCTAAGTTCCCAGAGCCAAATGCTCAAGAAATGGATATTTGTGCATTCAAGGTTCATTTGTATCAAAGTTACTTCATTAAAAAATCAACTGGGATACCATATTCATTGCATAAGTCATCAATTCAACTAGTTGGTCTTGGCCCTCGGCCAGGTGATTCAAGTGGCTTAGAACTTGTGTTCCATGTTGGAAACAATGTTAATACTGGGGGGTGAATTAGTATTAAGGATAATTTCTAATGTTTTTTTCCAATTTATAATTTTCACATTTAAACTTGGAAACCATTCAGGTGACCATCAACAACATATCATTTGTAGAAACATAAATCAACACATGAACGCAAAAAACCAAGAGAAACATACACATGATACACACAGGTTTAATGTGGAAAATGTTATGGGAGAAAAACCACCAAAGCTTGTTTAGATTATGATATAAATATGAGCTCCTACTATATTACATCAATTTTTTTGTGCGTTACCACTCACAGGAAGAACCAACTCCCTTAGATTTTTTTCTAGCACCCACTAACAAGAAGGAACAACACGCTTCTTTTGTAAGCACCTAATCTACATACTAGAAGCACCAATTGAAGCACCAAATTTTTGGATTTGTTGCAAGTTCCAACTTGTAACATCTTGGATTCATGCAAGCACCAACCCTAAATCCTTCTTCATATATCCACTCATATGGAAGCACAAACTCCCTATTTTGTGGGCTGAACCCACACTCAATAAGGAAACTATTGATCACTTTTCTTGGCACTCATTTTGCCTTGTTTTGGCTCTCTTCTCTCCCATGCAGCCTTCACATTACAAAACTCACACAACACTATGATTTATTCTCACTCTACTCACACTGCAATAGCACACACATCATCACAATTCTCAACCCATATAACAACTCTTGGTATTCAACAATTATACATCATACTTTACACATTGTTCTCTGCTCTCAACTCTCTTCTTTTGCACATGCACTCTCAACATCTCACAATAGCTCACAAACACATATAACTCTCCACTCATCCCCTCAGCCAAAATGTTACATCCACCATTTTCTCAATTGCAATATGAAGGTTTTTTTCTCTGCTAAATAGAGAAAGATGATATCCCTGTTATCAATCACATGTTGCCCAAGTGCATACTCCTACACTGTTTCCCATACTGTTGTTGCATTAAACTGTATGACCACTACAACTGAGTTAATTTAAGGAATGGGCTCTAAGTGGTTATCCCATGTTGATACTTAAATCTCAGACTTACTATACATTTCAACAAGATTCTCGTGCTTATTAATTACTTAGAGTGCTTGGAATGTACCTTAGGCATGGTTCTCTACTTCTGTGATCAAATATTACGCACCCAAATATTTTCATTTAATTCTTTATAGCATGCAAGGAAGATCAGAGGTGGCCTGTTTCTATTCAAGACGGGCTCCATTAACTATTCCGCACAATCACGAACCTTTCTACCTTGACTTAGTGTTTCTCGACAATCACCATTGCCAATGACTCCATTAGCGGAACCTGTGCATTCAAACAATTGTCGATTTTTTTTCATGTTGCATCAACCATGACTATGGGGTAATCACCACATATGGAAAACCTGCCAAACATTGGAAAAAACGAGATTCTGACACATTTTCCAAATGCGCCATGCCACCAAATTTGTCCTTCAACTTCTGTAGTGTATGTTCTTTGGCCCCTTTGAACCATAAGCCCAAGCAGTTTGACCTGATCTTTAAACCTAAGTGCTTATTTGTTAACTCCGCTCGCCCTTGGTCTTTATTCCACATAAAACCATGCCTTCACATTTAAACCTCAACCCCTCATGCCTTTATCCCAGTGCAATTACTTGTGCATTTTTATATTCCTAGAGGATAGGCCTTGCGAGATGACATGTCCTGTGGGGCCACCTTGTGTGTTCTCCCATTGGTAGCTAGCTACCAACTATATTTCCACTGCGTCTAGATGCCTATATCTCATGGTTTCTCCTATGCTACCTTACTTTATTGAATGGGGTCGACCTTCGGGGATGAGATATCCCAATGGGTCTGCCTGTCAAACATGCAAGCCAATAAATTGTTTTCATGTTTCATGTTGTTAATTCAGCTCATAAAACCTCTTTTGTGCACTTCTCAAGCCTTTCAGGATCCTGCCTATGAGATGAAATCATGATTTTTTCATCTTCATTATGAGGCATCTCCATAGTGGTGAGACGTGTCACTCATATTTGGCCCACTAGGGTACCTGAAAACACATAAAATGCATGACACATGTCCCCCTCTTATTGTCCCATGTCACTAGTGCTAGCATCATCAGTAAAACAACTAGGTTCTACCACATAGATTTCCTGAAACATCCTTACTTTCTCTTTCTGCATGCATTTTTAACCTTGTTGAAAAGTCAACAAGAAATGTGTGTCTAATTTAATTTTCCCTTAATTAAATTGGACAATAAATTGTAATCTTATCTCATAATCACTTGTAATAGTTACCTAAGTGTTATAAACTCAGCTAGCTCATGGAATTCGAGTTGAGGGGGGTTGGTGAGGCATGCAGAGTGATTCTATTTGTTTTTTAGTCCAAGTTGCATTTAGTGTATTAGTTTAATGCATGAGAAATCAGTGAACTCAATTAAGTGAGTTAAAATCAGTTTAACTAGTTGTAACCGATTTTTGCACTAGTGAGAGGTCAAGTGAATTAAATTAGATTTAATTCACCTGCAGTGATTTGTCAAGTAACTAATGATTTACTATTAATAGCTACATGCATGTTAGTTCTGATGAAGACCCAATTGAGACATAGGTTAAAGGGATGTTAACTATCAATTGTAATATTAGAAAATTGCCCAGTTGCAATTACACACCCATAGGATTTCCCATGAGCATTGCGCATTTTTGGAAGGTTGAACTTCCTAAAGAATAGGGATTGCATTCCACATGAACTGCGTAAGAAAGGCAAGCTAATTACAGGCAGTAAATTGGCTAAGTGTTGGTCGATTTTGTCCATATTAGTGTGAGACAGTTATTGGAGTGCATCAGACTCTTGTGAGAAGAGTGCATTGTAATTATTTCATGATTCCTTGGTTGAATATAAAATAGAAGATAGAGCAGTTTTGAGTAGCAAGCTTTCCTCGAGAAAAATATATGTGTTGTGGATTGATTTGCTTCTTTCTTTTACTTGTTGTGATTGTCAATCGTGTTTATTTTCTGCAATTGATTTCTAGAAGGATACAATATCTCTCTTTAGCATATCGCATGATTGGATTGAATCCATTGGTATACATATTGTTTGTATAAATTCTGCATGGTATTAGAGCACAAGAAATCACTATAGTAGAGAAGAAATTGAGTTTTTGTTTAATATCATTCGAATTTGAAAAAATATTCTTTGGTGCGATAGGCGGATCAAGATGGCTTTCAATGGCTTAAGATTGGAATATGAACACAAGGGAAGTTCTAATTATATTGCATGGAAAGACAAAATGGAGGCAGTTTTGGAGGACAACAGGTTGAAATAATTCATTGATAATGACATTCAAAAGCTTGTAGCAGCAGACGCATCTTCGTTATGAGGCATCTCCATAGTGGTGAGACGTGTCACTCAGATTTGGCCCACTAGGGTACCTGAAAACACATAAAATGCATGACACATGTCCCCCTCTTATTTTCCCATGTCACTAGTGCTGGCACCATCAGTAAAACAACTAGGTTCTACCACATAGACTTCCTGAACCATCCTTACTTTCTCCCTCTGCATGCATTTTTAACCTTGTTGAAAAGTCAACAAGAAATGTGTGTCTAATTTAATTTTCCCTTAATTAAATTGGACAATAAATTGTATTCTTATCTCATAATCACTTGTAATAGTTAACTAAGTGTTATAAACTCAGCTAGCTCATGGAATTCGAGTTGAGGGGGGTTGGTGAGGCATGCAGAGTGATTCTATTTTTTTTTTTAGTCCAAGTTGCATTTAGTGTATTAGTTTAATGCATGAGAAATCAGTGAACTCAATTAAGTGAGTTAAAATCAGTTTAACTAGTTGTAACCAATTTTTGCACTAGTGAGAGGTCAAGTGAATTAAATTAGATTTAATTCACATGCAGTGATCTGTCAAGTAACTAATGATTTACTATTAATAGCTGCATGCATGTCAGCTTTGATGAAGACCCAATTGAGAGAAAGGTTAAAGGGATGTTAACTATCAGTTGTAATATTAGAAAATTGCCCAGTTGCAATTACACACCCATAGGATTTCCCATGAGCATTGCATAGTTTTGGAAGGCTGAAATTCCTAAAGAATATGGATTGCATTTCATATGAAATGTGTAAGAAAGGCAGGCTAAGTACAAGCAGTAAATTGGCTAAGTGTTGGTCGATTTTGTCCATATTAGTGTGAGACAATTATTAGAGTGCATCAGACTCTTGTGAGAAGAGTGCATTGTAATTATTTCATGATTACTTGGTTGAATTTAAAATAGAAGATAGAGGGGTTTTGAGTAGCAAGATTTCCTCAGGAAAACTATCTGTGTTGTGGATTGATTTGCTACTTTCTTTTTAATTTTTGTGATTGTCGATCGTGTTTATTTTCCACAATTTATTTCTAGAAGGATTCAATATATTTCTTTATCATATCACATGATTGGATTGAATCCATTGGTATACATATTGTTTGTATAAATTCTGCATGGTATTAGAGTGCAGGAAATCACTATAGTGGAGAATAAATTGAGTTTTTGTTGAATAGCATTTGAATTTGAAAAAATATTATTTGGTGTGACAGGCGGATCAAGATGGATTTCAATGGCTTAAGATTGAAATATGAACTCAAGGGAAGTTCTAATTATATTGCATGGAAAGACAAAATGGAGGCAGTTCTGGAGGACAACGGGTTGAAATAATTCATTGATAATGACATTCCAAAGCCTTTAGCAGTAGATGCCACTCTTCTTGATGTTGGGCAAAATAAGGTTGCAAAGGTGAGGAGGATCTTATTAGAGGGAGTGCGAGACCACATTGTCTCGAGTCTCCATGGCAAAGCGACTCCATATGAAATGTGGAAGGCTTTGATAGATCTGTTTCAGAGTAGCAGAGACCACAAAAAACTGGCACTAAAGGACAAGCTCAGGAAAATCAAAATGGAGAAATGTGGCACTATTTCGAAATATTTAACCAAGTTCATACAATGTCAAGATGAGCTTGGGAGTGTCAGAATTACTGTAGCAGATGATTACTTGGTGAGCCTAGCTCTTCTAGGCCTTCCCAAGGGTTGGCATAGTTATCAGGACTCTATTAATGGGAGGGAGAAGCTGCCAGATTGGGAGTGACTTTCATCGGATTTGGTACAAGAAGAATTCAGGCGAAATACCAAGGATGGATCCTCATCCAAGGCAGATGATAAGAAAAATTCCACCTTGGCTAGTAGGGCAAAGAAGGGGAAGGGAAAGAAATCCTATTCCAAATCTGAGACTAATAAAGAAAGAAAGAAGCATGACATGTCCAGAGTGAAATGTTTTCACTGTCACGAGCATAGAAACTATGCCACTAATTGTCCACAAAAGAAGAAGAACAACAAGAATGTTTGAGGATTTGCAGCAGGTGAGGCTTTCGCCTCGCCATTTGAGTTGGAATTCTCACTCATCGCATGCATGGTGTCTAGTGCGATGGGATCAGTGTGGTACTTGGATAGTGGTGCATCTTTCCACATGATGAGAGACAAAGAAATTTTTAGTATATTGGAGGAGAAGGATCTCCAGATGCATATTGAAATGGGTGATTACGGGAGGTACATCAATACCGAGATTGGTACAGTTAATTTCCAGAGACAATTAGGTAACCCTTCTTATTAAAAGATGTCATGCATGTACCAGGCTTGAAAATGAATTTAGTTTCAGTTGATATGTTGGAGGATAGAGGATATGATGTGGTTTTCGATGAAGGGAAAGCATTCTTTCGTCGCAAAGCCATAGGACAAGTTAAGAAGATTGGGATTCGTGTGAAGAATATCTACAAACTTGATGCAGATGGCTACACAACATTGATGGGTAAAGCAGACAAAGTGGTGAGCCGGGATGAGGGTGAGTTATGGCACAAAATATTTTTCCATCTACATCATGGTGCCTTGAAGGTCATGCAACAGATTTCTATGGGGCTTCCAAATGGTACTCTTGCGCAGATAGACACATGCAAGGGATGTACCATGGGGAAGTATGCAAAGGCCAATTTTCACGAGAAGGAAAACTGAGCAACGGAAATCCTTGAGAGAGTTCACTCAGATGTGTGTCGACCATCGTCTACAGCTTCGACAACAAAGCACAAGTATTATGTGAATTTTGTTGATAATTTTTCTAGAAATTTTTGGGTCTACTTCATGCAGAAGAAAGATCAGACGTTCTCAAAATTTTGTGAGTTCAAATAACTAGTTGAGAAAGACACAAGGAAGCATGTGAAGGCTCTAAGGAGTGACAATGGTGGTGAGTACATCTCCAATGAATTCAAGAACTTCTGTAGCAAAGAAGGAATTCAAAGAGAGTTGATTTCACCTCATAACCCACAAAATATTGGGGTTGCAGAGATCAAGAATAGAAAACTTTTGGGTGTGGCACGAGCGATGTTACATGATAACTTATTACAAAACTTCTTTATTCTTGCAATATTAAATAAGAAATTGTAGTTAGAACATAAATCAAATGCACAATAGAAGACAACCAAGAACAAAATGAGACACAGAGAATTTTGGTCTGATGACCAGGGAAAAACCCACAAGGGGAAAACCCAACCAGATTCTTCTTCTATTAGAAATCAATTGTTCAAAAAAGATACAAAGTACAATGAGAGATCAAGAGAATGAGTAAGTTCACCCAAATCTAAACAATTTGTTGCATGAATATCATTGGTAGCAATAATAGATGCACACACTAAATCAACCTTCCCTTCAACTGAATTAATGCTAAAACATTGAAGCACTTAATCAACTTTGGCTCACCAAGTTTTTCTCTTACTCTCCAACTCTCTTTCTCACAATATTCTTCAATTCTCTCGAGCTCTCTCTCAAGATTGAATTCTTCTTTCACAATGCACAAGTAGTGAGGGGAGAAATAAAGAGGCACATATATATAGGAGGGATAATGAATCCATTCCATGCCATAAAGGAGGAGTAACTCACATGCCAAGAGGAGTGTAACTCATGCCATTAAGGAGGTATGCATGCCTTTGTAACTTATGCTTTTACGAGAGAGTGTAACATATGCATTAAAGAGTGCATAAGAGGGATATTTTATGACATGCTTTTATTGAGTGTAAGATAATATTTTATGATGTGCTTTAATTTAGTGTAAGAGAGTGAGAGCATTAATGAGAGTGTAAGAGGAATATGCCATGCTAATAATGAGTGTAAGAGAACATTATTGAGAGTCATGATTGAGTGACTTGAATTTCCTTTTAATAATAATATAATAGTATCATAAGAATAATAATATTAATGATGATATTGGTGATTAAGTCGAAATTGAACTATTAGGATTGATTGATGATCAAAATGGATTTTCCATCAACATACTTGATTACCAATTGATGCAAGGTGATTTACTATTTTTGGAAAGGCATACTTAAGACTTTAGAAATTCATCCCTAAGTTTCCAATTTTCAACACAAAATCCCTTCAAATTAGGTTTTTCTCCTTCACTTGCACTATGTTAGAGTGTTTTAACTTTTACCATGGCTTAAAGTGAAAAAAAGAGGGGAAAGTCACTTTTTCTTACTCTGTTTTGGACCTTTGATTCTGTGCACGTCTGACACCTTGGGACATGCTAGGGCATGTGTTAGACATGAGTTTGAAAAATGTATGCCTTGTTTTAGGAGACATGTAGAACTTCTGTTTGGCACATGGGATATGGACATGCAGGTCTTGGGGAATGTGTCCTGTTTCTTGGGAACTTCAACTTTAAGATATAAAACCATATCATGATGTGACTAATACAAATAAATTGCTTAAAAAATTAAAATGTTTTCTTCCACATAATTATGTTGTTTTAAGGAGGGATTCATGTCATTAATATAGCCACCTAATTCACTTGACACGAAGGACACGAAAATGAGTATCTGAAACCTGACATGAAGACCCCCTGAAACATGGCACGGAGGACACATTATATATTATATATTAAAAAATATAAAAAAAATTAGTGAATTATACATAAAATATGAAATATATAAAACATTTACATGACGATGATACATATTTAATCACAAAACTAATGCATATAACCAAAATAACATTGATTGCAAATGCAATCCATGTCTAAACCAAAAATACATAAAAAAAAAGTCACTAAATGACTTGTATAGTCCAAAAAAAATCATGCTACAACAAATAAGTAGTACTATATATTATCAAAATTGTTGCAAATATTGGGATCCTCATCATCAATATCACCCTCTAAGCATTCAAATAAGATAGAAAAATCTTAACATGTCAAGACTCAAATCGAGATTCTATTTGAGTGATGGGTGCATTTTTACTAGGGTCATGACAGAGGATTTCAACAATCATTTCCACCAATGTCGAGTTACATAGAGGGCTTGGCCCTCTTAATTAAGTGCTAGTTCCATACCCTCATACATGACAAACTATAATGGAAACGTTGTAATCCCCCAATCTTGAAAATTGTTAAGTCTACTGGATTTTGAGTGAGATTTAAAATTCTACTTTATCTATATGAAATCCAATGAGGTCGAAACCACTCTCAAACATCTAGATTCAATTAATGGTAATGTTAAAAATTTAAGTAAAAAGAGTTTTACTTTACGAATATAACATTACCAATAGCATTAGTGGGGTCTAGACAAATCCAATTCCGAACACTCTAAATCCCTTCTAACATTGCTTAATTACCCTTAGTTGCACTCCAAAACCTTTGAAAGCTCCATGAAAATGACTGAATGTTAATTTTTATGGTATGTTCTATGCTTGCAACAATTACTTTAATGTATTATTAGCCCAATAACAATTCCACTTCAGATTTCAATAATAAACCTCAGTAGCAATTACTTAGCATTTAGTTATGGAAATAATTGTTGATAGAACATAAACAACAATGCACAAGAAGACAAACCAAGAAAATGAACATAGAGATTTAGGCTAATGCCAGGGAAAAACCCCACAAGGGGGAAAACCCAACCAATCCTCATTATTGATTAATATCAAATGTTCAGCAAAGAGAGAAGATCCAATTTAGTACAATAATGACAAAGACAAAGCCAAGAAGAAATATGACCAACCAATATCCAATGCCAAAACAAGAAGCTGAATATGATCTGTGAAAGTCTGTAATTCTGAGACCAGTCAAGAGTAGTCAATATGCCCTTAATCAATGAATTCAAACTTAGTCAATGCCATGTTAAAAAATCTCCAAATAAATAAGTCAAACAACCAATCAATGCAGCTTCCCAAGCTGGTTAAAGGAGGGTCAAAACAGTGTAGGATTCTATAGTCAAAGGAGAGAGAAACCACTAGCTAACCTACGGTCAAAGTCAACAGTAAACGCTGCTCAACTTGCCCAAAATTCCTTGAAATATGTGCCAGAAGGTGTGGCCTACTCAAACAGAGAATATTCTATTATCCAAGATAACACTTAGAATTAGTCTTTGAGTCAATTGGTTAAATTAGGGTTTTTGAATTTTATCAAAAAAAACCATATGTATAAAAGTCATTTTGGTTATATAGTCAGTTTGTGGGGTCATTTTGAATTTAAGTGGGGTTAATTACAAAAGTTAAAATCCAAAATTCCATGTGCATTTGGCTTATTTGGCCATTATTGGCATTTAGACAGTTTTACCAAAATTCGTATCAACTCCAATTAAAGAAACCAAGGGTTTGCTACAGAAGTTCCTGACACTTCCGTAACAAATCTATTTCTTCAAACACCTGTTCTGCTACAAAAGTATGCTGCTGTGGTAACTTTTTGGTAACGATACAAATTTTTTTAAAGGGTTGTGGTTAGAGTCACGGTGGGTCATGAATACATGTTGTTTGCCTTTATCCATTATCCCAAAAACATTTCACACTGTATAACTTCATTCTCACCTCATTTTCCTTTTCACTTTTGATTCATTTTTCTGTCATATGATTTGATCCTATTTTCTTTAGGAAAAATTCTATTGTTTCCATAGTAGGTCTAGTTATCTTTAGGAGCATTTGCAAGTGTCAGGAAGGAGCTCTCTGCGTGTTGCTATCATGGCACAAAAAAATCATTAGAAAGGAGGCTCAGTTGTTCGTTATGAACCCATGGACATGAAGTTATTAGAGGAAGACGCTGCCTTCATTCAATCATTTGCGAGCGTGGGATGCCTTCGTTTTTTCCAGAAGCTGCATGGTTACCATGGGCAGATTGCCAAAAACTTTGCCATAAATTTCATAGGGACAGACTCAAAGGTGGGCATACTGAACTTTGCAGTGTCCCCTGACATAATTGCTCGTGCTACAGAGATCCCTAAGACTGGTGAAATGTGGTTTAAAGTGCAAAATTTTTAGCTGTTAAACTGTGATGAATTTCTCAAGGAAGAGCACAAAGGGATTGATATGACTGCTGGCGTTTCCAGAACTTGCCTCAAAGAGCATTTTTCTAAACTCTTAATGGTCATACAGAAGTACTTCAAATGTGATGGCAGGTTCAACATGGTCTACCAGTATCATTGTTTTAAAACTCTAACTTGGGTTCCAAACTGGCCAAGGGTCGACTCCAACTCTGACTCTGGCTCAGTATCGACTTGGCTGATTCCATTTCAATGACTCGGTCTTTGTAAAAAATACATTAAATATTAATTTTATTTTATTTTTTTATAAAAAACATAATTTGAAAGATTTTCATTCATGTTTCCAAACAAAAAGCATTAGAATATAAATAGAAGACAACATATGATCAAAGTAGGCTCATGAATATATCCATTATATAAATGGCATCGAGTGCACTATCCAATACATACATGTAACATGATATAGAGATCAGAACAAAAACACATAACCAAGGAGGCTCTAAATGGCCTCTACAACAAAGCATGAATAGTCACTACTGCTAGGCAAGGCAAGATCCTTTGGCTTAGACTCTGAATCAGAGGGGGGAACACATGGTTCCTCCTCATCAAGATCTTCAACTAGAACTGTACTAGCATGTTGAGCCAAAAACCAACTCACAACTCTTCACAAATTCCTCACAAAAGCTCACTTAAATGCAATGAGATAATTGTGAGGAAATGAGAGGGGTTGGGTAGATTTCATAGGATTGGGAGGGGTTAAAGGGTATACCAAAGCCCTAAAACTAAATTAAAATATGAATTTAGGTTTGTTTTGGGCCATTTGTGGGGTCCATGGCCAGTTGTCCATGGCTTGGCCGATGTAACTCATACTTGGTCAATCCAACCGGTTTGTGACTGAATCGGCCGAATCAGTGACCAACTCGACCGGTTCTATCACAAACCGACCTCCGGTCTGGTTTTTCTACTGACTTGGTCTGGCCAGTGGGTTGGCTCAGTCGGCTCGGCCGAATCAGAGTTAGTCCGACTGGTTTTTAAAACTATGAACAATATCACTTCAGATTGCTACTACATTTCACAGGTAAAAAACCCCTAGACATTCCTTTTTATCTCTATAGAAGTTTGGGAAAGATGGCTGACAAGGTCCAAGCCAAGACTGATGCTAGTAATACCTCTGTTTTCCGTCACGGTCTTATTAAACTGTTGGCTGTAGAAGAGCTAAATAGGTTGAATAGAGATTGGCTCACTTTCTTATTTTTGAGTGACTATGAGTTAGATACTGCCACCCCTAGGAAAACTCCAAAGTCTCAATCAATAACCCCTAGGGAAGAAAAGAAACATGAAGCAGAACGTGAAACAAAACTTGTAGCAAAACTTGTAGTAAATACTTCTACAAGCAGTGAGAGGAGGGTGACCAGAAGGAAGAGCAAAGGGAAGGGAAATATATATCATATAATAGAGGCCATTGAGATTGAGGAAAGTCTAGATTTGCAGCCGGTACAAGTGACGAAGCCAGAAACTAAAAAGAAGAGCAAGAGGGCCAAGAAATTAGATTTTACATAAGAGGAACCAGGTTTTGTTTTCAAACCTAGGAAACCTGTTACAAGATCAATGAAACAAGCTAAAAATATGCTTGAGGTGCCTTTAGAAAAAACAAAGACAACAAAGAAAAGAAAAGGCAAAGAGCCCGCATAAGAAAAAAATGAAATAGAGGTTTTGCAAGAACAATTAAGAGAAGCTAGGTAGGAGGTGATAGAGTCTAAACTACTGTTTGAGGAGTTAAAAGAGGATATATCAGAACAACTAGATTTCTATGAAAGGGTTGGAGAAGAATCTAGGAAGATGGTGAAGAGAACCCTACCTTTGCACATAATGTGAAAACATGTGTACAAAAGGAACAATTGGCTACAGGAAGACAAGAATAAATTGCAGAGACAAGTCATAGCATTAGAAACTCAAATTGAAATGATCAAATTTGAACTTGCAAAGATAAATCTCAAGATTTTTTCTGAAATAGATGACACTCCTTGAATATGGTAACATCCTTAATTTTTCCCTATGCTACGTTTAACAAATAATTTTAGTAGTATACATGCTTGGACAGGCTATTAGAAATGACAAGGAGGTTGTTGAAATCATGAAAAGGAAAAACCTCAGAAAATTTACAGTTGTGGAGCAACTCCCCATAGTTAAGGTGAATATTTGCTATGAAATTGTTGTAGCTTTTCATGGAGGAAAAAGCAAGTTAAAATCTCAGCCAAGGGAGTTCTTATGGCATGTGTTTAGCTAAAAAACATCAATGAAGACTTTAAAACTTGCAGAAATGTCAAATAAGTAGCAGAAAGGTGTTTTTTTCAGTTTTCTACCAAATTTTTCTACGGAACTGTCCAACTCTGTATTCTCTATGTTATAAAGTTTTGATTAGTTTTGATCGGGCATCAAAAAACAAGGAAATTATATGGGCTACAGGTCATAGGAGTGTCCACGACATCAACCAAGGACTCCTATTTTTCAGGAAGATAGGTCAACATCCACGTGGCAAAAGCACAACAGTTGAGCACATCAGCACTCCAACATACATCACTCTAGCACATTTAGCAGGTGGTTTGATTCGATGAGGTTCACCAATATAAATTTGTTGAGCTCATAAATGATAGAAGACTCCTTTTTGTATTGAAACTCTGTTAAAACAAAAAAATCCCTACAAAGGCTCAATGTGTTGTAAATCAAATAGGATTAGGTTTCTTAGTTGTTGATCGAATCTAGCACACGTGGTAGATTTTGTGATGGAGATCTCTCTCTATAAATATGTATATGTTTGACTATAAAGGGGTTGATGGATGATGTGAGAGGACCACCTTTGTAAAAAATTTCTTCAGTTAATATACATTTGCAGCAAACTCTGTTTTTCACCTGAGATTTTTTTTTTTCTCATATGTTATATCACCATGTTTTATATGTTGTTATCAGTTTCATAGCATATTGATTACTTGGAATTCATGTCACAATGCTCCAACTTCCTTCAGTTTGCTATTTTTTACTGTAAATGTTTGTCACATTAGTTTAAAGCCAAAATGCCTCAGTTTCCATAAAACAGTGTGCTTTGTAATTGATTTTTTTTCTTAATTGAATCCATGCCCAATGGTGGCAGCCATCACACTCTCTTTCACCTACAAAATCACATAAAGAAAATCCAGAGTTGGCCATCTCAAATTTTGAGTTTTATACAGAGAATTTTATAAGTATTTTGAGAGAGCCCTCTCAGACTGGAAGGGCTAACTTCCAGTTAAAGTTTGGTTTTGTAGAAATTTGAATAACTGATATATTATTCACCAAGATTCTCCTGATCACACACTATTTTAACTTCATGCACAATATAGAATCTCTTCTACCATTGATCATTAATTGTGAAAATAAAAACAATCACATGCGCACATTAAAACCATAAACAATCACACATATGAACACATTATTTCATGGGAAAGCTTAAAGCTGAAAACCCCCAACTATATGTATATTATATGTCATGGAGATCATGTAAAAATCATTGTACAAAGCTCCTCACAAGCTCTCCGCACAACCTCCAATTGCTACACACTAATCAAGCTAGATCTAGAAAAACACATGCTCCAATCTCTGCCACCTGATAGCCAGCCTCTATTGCATAATCAATGTTGTAGGATGGCTCATTAAATAACTTGAACCACCTGGCTTGTACTGCGCAATCCTCATGGGCTCCTCCAATCACTGGTTGTTGCAAATATGCAACAGTATAGTCACAACTGATAGTTAACCTGCTCTTTCACTTATCTCTGCACTGGTCTCCACTGAAACTGTCCATGCACTGAAGTTAACTGATGTATTCTTTAGTTGATTAATGATTTTATAATTAGTGAATTAATTAATAATTAATTCACACCACTCTTCACTAGTGTATTAATCCTCGCTAGTGTATCAATCGGTTAAACAGATACAACAGTTCAGCTATGTTTAGATTAGTTAAAGGCGGAACACAACTCCATTAACTCCTCAATCGCTCCACCAAATTCTGTCCACATGAGTTCTAGCGGAAGTGCTCGAAGTAGCCATTACCAATATAACCACATAGCCCTACGGGAATGGCGTAATTCATGCAGCCAATCTGTGTACATGTGCACGCAAAAACTGAGAAATTGCTCAGAAATAAAAGATAATGTTTATAGTCCAAATATTATTAAGAGCTAATAATATTCGACATATCTATTTTTAGACTGGCAATCTAAAAATAGATTCCGCCCAATATGTCTAAAAATAGAAGTCCATCTATTTTTTCCGACTTGACCAACCATCCACAAATAGCGTCCTGCAACTCATAGAACATGATCCATATGTCTAAAAATAGACATAGTCTAAAAATAGACTTTGCTTTGTAAAATAGCACAGGCCAAGTGAGCGACTGCACCACTAAGCTCATCATCTTGTTGCAATCTCAACCTCCTCTCAACAAGATAAGAATTATACGCACCGATCCTTGCCTCTATGGTATTCAATTTTCTCTAGTAGCGCCTTTGTCAAGATATCAGCATCCTGATCCTCCGTAGGAATGTATGAAAGTAACATGATCTTCCGCTGCACACAATCTATGATATGATGATACCGGATGTCAATGTGTTTAGATCTATCATGAAATACTGGATTATCCAAGAGTTTGATGCAACTCTGATTATCACAATAAATCACATTAGGCTCTAAGTGTGAACCAAACAACCCGATCAGGATCATCCTCATCCATATAGCCTCGCATGCAGCCAAACTCGCTGCCATATACTCAACCTCTTCTGAACTGAGTGCCACGGATCTCTGCTTCTTGTTGTACCAAGAAACTGATGTCGACCCAATACTGAAAATCCATCTAGATGTGCTCTTTCTATCCATTGGGCTCATTGCCCAATCTACATTCGTGAAGCCACACAGCTTCACCTCATCCGACTATCTGTAGCATAATCCATATCCCAATGTGCCTCTGAGATATCTCAATACATGCTTTCCTGCCTTCCAGTAGAGCTTGGTAGGCTTAACCATAGCTTGTGAAAGCTGGTTAATAGCATAGCATATGTCGGGTCGTGTATTGACCAGATACATAAGCGACCCCACCAACTGTCGGTAAATAGTGGCATCTACTACCTTCGCCGAAGTAGCATCCTCCTTCCTCCATCCACCAGGAAGAGGAGTATCAATAAGCTTGCAGCCATGCATGTTGAACTTATCCAGTATCTCTTGGGCATACTTGCCTTGAGAAACAAACAGTCAATCATTGCGCTGCCAAATTTCCAATCCCAGGAAATAATGAAGGAGGCCCAAGTCCTTCATCTCAAACTCTTTTGCAAGATCATCCTTGCATGAGAGTATCAACAGCTCATCACCTATCAAAATCAAATCATCTAAATAAATTACAATGATCAACAACTTACCCTCCACCACAATCTAGTATAGGTTCAGATCCACCTCACTCTTGGAGAATCCAAGTCCAGTGAAATAACTATCTATTCGTGTGTACCAAGCACGAGGTGCTTGTTTCAACCCATACAGTGCTCTCTTGAGCCTAAACACATGTGACTCACTGTTGAAGATCTTGAAACCTTCGAGCTGCTCTATGTACACCTCCTCCTCAATGACTCCGTTGAGGAACGCAGTCTTCACATCCATCTGATGAATGTGCCATCCCATCTCCGCTGAGAGAGCAAGAATCGTCTGTATGGAAGAATACCTTGTGACAGGTGCAAAGGTCTCCTCATAATCGATCCCCTCAATCTATGAAAAGCCTCAGGAAACAAATCTTGCCTTGAACTTCTCCACACTCCCGTTAGCTGCTTGCTTCACTTTGTAGATCCATCTCGAACCCACCACTGATTCCCCTTCTGGCCTTGGGACAATATCCCATGCACTATTTCTGACAATCGAATCATACTCTTCCACCATGGCATCTACCTGTTGGAGTTCCCATGTTTTGGCCAGATTGGCAAGACCAAAAGATGATACAACATCAGAACCACTTTGGGGCCCTAGGATCTCGCCCTCCTGGACCCGGAGAGGGATCTCTCCAAATAGATCAAAGAATGATGTATCTTTGAAGCTCAGAATGAGATGTTAGGCTAGTTACGAAGCACAAAGGGGGTTTTAAAATGATTTTGTTTAAGGGTTGCTGGGTTGGTCAGGGGATCATGGACTGGGAAAGCAATGGAAGGAAAGGAACAAAACAGCAGGTTGTTTCAGCAAAGAGGACTAGCCAAGAAAGTGCCATCCATTGGGCTATGGAGTCATGAGAGGAAATTACTTGCACCCACTAGCCAAGGCCCAAGGGAAAAGTCATCTACACTAAAGGATCTTCAGCGGATAATTGGAATGGAACATTAAGGAAGAAAATTGGAAGGAAAGCGACCAACTTATCCTATGGAGTGGTCGGTGTTTAACTCCGGACTTCAACCGAGACCTCAAGAAAGTACGCTCTCAAACAACGAGACAAAGGCTACTATAGAGCGGACAGTCATTTAACTCCAGGTCTGCTTTAGCAACTCCAAGAGAAAAACAAAGATAAGATTACAAAGAAACATCTAAGAAGCAAACCCCAAGTTCATACATCAGCTAGCAGGCAATAACATCCGCTACACTGGTTAAACCCATGAACCCACTCTTAGACGGCACATAGGGCGGAAAACATAAAGGTAGGGAGAACAGACAGCATAGGGCACCTAACAAGGGTGAATCCTATACCATTATTCTGATGCCTACCAGAAGAACATGAAACAATATGGAAATGTAATAAACAGAGTAAGAAAACATCACCTATAGTAATAGACCAGGATCCTGTGAAATGTGCTTTGATTGAGTGATGCAAAGCACGATCATGTGCAATATGGCTCAATAGGCATTGCAGCCCAGACTTTCTCCTCCCAGCCTATTACATACAAACTACTCCGCAATTCCCTCCCACAACTGTTCTAATAGTCAAACTGAATCCCTCTAACAGCAGATGCCCAGCAAGGCAACAACAACCCTTACAATTCGTTCTCAGGGATCTTTTATAGAAGAAGAGGAAGAAGCAGTGGTAGATAAACAAATAAATGAGACTCATCAAGGCAGTAAGGTGGAAGTGTTCATGCCCATGCTGCTTAACGGCTGAATGCAGCGCTGTATGTACTCTGTAATCTGTCTGGGAGATCTCTGTCAGGCCGAAATTGACCTCGGATGTTTCTTTGGAGTCCTTTCGGCGACTGGAGCTCTATGCTGCCACTCTGAAATAAATGGACTGGATGGAATGATCTGCAGGTCCCTCCATGCTTCTTTAATGCAGTTTGACTGTCTCCTGAGAAGTCCTGTTAGTGTATTAATCTGTTTAAGGGCTCGAGGAGGCATGGAGATTGCTGTAGGAAGGCGTACATCTGGAGAAGAGTACTCTGCTGTCAGGTGGCGCAATTATGACTTGCTGGTGCGCTCTTAGTCTTCCAACTGTGCCTTGATCCTTTGACTGCGGGATTAACGTTAGTTATATCAGCAATAGTCATTAACCCCTTTTAAATCCCGCTTTTGTTGCTTCGCTGGCCGGCTGAAATGGCCTCTCTGTGCTAATCCGCATAGTGGAAAGAACTGTCAAACCAGGCGGTGGTGGTGGAATAATGCTGTGGAGGCGGAGGAATGGTGGTGGAAATGATAGCGCGACGGTGGTGTTTGAACAACAGGATGATTTATGAACAGCGGGCGAATAAGCATGAAACATAAGACCTTTGATGAAAAACATAAAACTTTGGTTAACAATGGAAATACAAGAAACTCAGACGAAATGTAATGAAATGTGAGGGGAAAGATCGTACATGGTGGGGCCCAATGTGGTGGAAGGCGATTAAACTTGAACCGTCCAATCTGGGAGGAACGGATGGCCACGATCCAATCGCACCAGCGCAATCGGAGGTCGGAGCGGGGAGCAATCGCAATGCACAACAGGATGTTTCGATTGCGATTGGGGAGATGCTGCGATTAAACACCAACCGTCGGATCTAGGATCAGATCAACGGCTCAGATTCAATCGGGGGACAGTGCGATCGGGGGATCGGAAGTCACAGTTGCGATTGATTGGAGGGTGCGACGAGGATGTTGCGATTGCGATAGGCGGGGGGCTTGCGATTAGCGCTCCGTCGTCGATCTTCATGACAGATCAACGGACCAAAACTCAATGCGAGACTTTGTGCTTAAAACAATCGCATCGGGGGTTCTCGGCTGTAACAAAGGAAATGCACCCGCTGATAGTTCCGACTGCGATTGGCGCTCGGGACTTAAGCGCTTGGTCCCAGCGCGGGGTCATGTGTGGGGAAGTGGTTAAGGGGCTTTGCGGTAAGGGGCTAAGCCCTATAATAAGGTCGGGAGATGGTTTTTTAGCCCGTTTTAATGGATTTTGGAGGTTTTAAAGGGAAACGATAGGGGGAAAAAAAGGGGGGAAAGAAGGCCAACAAAGGTTAAAGGGGGAATTTAAAGGGGATTTTAGGGGGAAATGAGGGGTAAGAAGGGAAATAGAAGGGGAAGACAAGGGGGGTGAAATAGAGGTTAATCGGGGGGAGAAATAAGACGGAAAAGGGGCCTTTGGGCATTTCTTCACATAACAAAGAGGCTTTAAAAGGGGAATCAGCAGAGGGGACTTGTCAAAGGATAAAAGACACGAAGAGGCTCTAAGGAGACTGTGTTTTCAGAGGAAATGCATTCCTTGGAGACTCAAAAACAATTTAGCCCCTATTTGCTTGTCAAAAATTTCATAGGGGGGCTAACACTACCCATGCGGGATCCACCACAGCTTCCTTGAAAGAGGATGGCTCTGTCACGATACACTTGCTCACAAGAGCCATGTATCCAGTATACCGGTCATGTGACTGTCTCTGTCTACACTGTGATGTAGGTGCTCCTATAACCTTCTCTACATCTTGAGCCAGTCGCTCAACTTCTGTAGTGCGCTTTCGCCCTCTGATGGTTGGCACTACATGAGTGGTATCTTCCACTCCATGAACCTCCTCTTGTGGCTGATCCACATCTTGAGGCTCATCCTTAGGAACTAATAACTCCTCATCTGCATGCAAGTGTGGCTCCCTCTTAAGCGAACACTTCATGGCTTTCTCCTCCTGAAATTTGATATCCCGTCGCACAACAGTCTTGCGACTGTCTGGAAAATACACACGATAGTTGTGGGGTGTATCAGTGCACCCCAAAAATATCCCAACCTCTGCAGTCGACTCCAGCTTCTTCCTTGCATCCTTCCTCACATGAATGTATATAGGTGAACCAAAAATCCTCAAATGGGAAATATCAGGCCTCTTACCAGAAAACGCTTCCTCAGGTGTACTCATGCCAAGTATCTTGTGAGGACAACATTTCTGCACATATATTGCAGTACTGCATGCCTCAGCCCACAAGTGTATGGGAAGGCCCTGATCATGAAACATCGCCCGTGCAGCACCCATGATCGTTCTGTTCTTCCGCTCAGCAACCCTATTCTGCTGTGGGTTATGAGGTGCTATGAGCTCTCTTCGAATTCCTTTTGCGTTGCAAAAGTCCTTGAATTTTCCAGAGATGAATTCACCACCATTGTCGCTCCTAAGAGCCTTCACCTGCTTCCCCGATACTTTCTCAACTAGTGCCTTGAACTCACGGGACTTTGAGCATGTCTCGCTCTTCTTCTGCATGAAGAAGATCCAGCACTTACGAGAAAAATCATCAACAAATATCACATAGTACATGTGCTTTGCTGTCGAAGCTAGTGAGAAAGGTCCACACACGTCTGTGTGAATTCTCTCAAGGATCGTCGTGGCGCGACTATCCTTCTCGTGAAAGGTGGATTTCACAAATTTTCCCAAGGTACATCCCTTGCACTGATCTGACTACGCAAGAGTACCCTTAGGAAGCCCAGTAGAAATCTACTACAGTATCTTCAAAGCTCCATGGTGAAGGTGGCCCAATCTCCGATGCCACAACTCGCCATCATCGCGGCTCACCACTCCTTATGCCTTGCCTGCCATTGCTGCACAGCCATCTACCTACAATTGATAAATGTTCTTAACTTGAACCCCTATCCTTCGGGTCTCACCAGTTGCCTTACTGCGCAGGAAAGCCTTTCCCTTGCTAAAGACAACATCATATCCCTTGTCTTCTAACATCGCCACAGATATAAGATTCTTCTTCAATCCTGGAACATGCATCACTTCCTTCAATACGAAGGGTTTACCAGACTCCCTCTCAAAGGAAATGGTACTGATACCGGTCGCATTGTATCTACCATCATTGCCCATCTCGATGTGCACTCCAAGATCTTTCTCATCCAGATCAGTAAACAAATCTCGATCTCCTGTCATGTGAAAAGACGCACCACTGTCCAGAAACCACACTGAACCCATCACACTTGAAACCAAGCATGCGATCAGTGAAAAATCCAGCTCAAATTGCGAGGCTAAGGCCTCTCCAGCTGCAGTCCCAGCAGCCTGCTTATTTTTCTTCTTCTGTGGACAATTAGTGGCGTAATGTCCATGTTGGTGACAGTGAAAGCACTTCACCTTGGACATGTCCTGCTTCTTGCCTTTTGCACCGGAATGAGAAGTTTTCTTGCTCTTCCCCTTCTTTGATTTGGCAGCCAAAGCGCAATTCTCTTCATCAGAGTTCTTTAATGAAGAAATTACCACAGTACTTCGCCTTATCTCCTCTTGCACAAGATCCGACCAAAGTCGCTCCCATCATGGCAATTTCTCCCACGACCATTGGCCAGTCTGATGAATGCCAACTCTTTGGAAGCCCAAGGAGATCCAAGCTCACCAAGTCCTCGTCATCAACAGTAACCCCCACACTTCCCAGCACATCCCTGCATTGGAAAAACTTCGTGAGGTACTTGGGCATATTGTCGCCTTTCTTCATTTTTATGTTTTTGAGTTTATCCTTGAGCGCCAACTTCCTTTGGTCGCTCTTGCTTTGAAATAAATCTGTCAAATCTTTCCACATCAAGAATGGAGAAGCCTTACTATGAAGGCTGGACACTATGTGATCCTTCACGCCTTCCAACAGAATCCTTCGACACTTTGTTGTCTTCTTTTTCCATGCGTCAAGTACGGCAACATCACTAGAAGTAGGTTTTGGAATTTCTACATATATGAACTCCTTCAACCCATTGTCATCTAGCACCACCTCCATCCTGTCCTTCCATGCAATATAATTCGAGCTGCCCTCAAGGGCATACTCCAATCGCAATTCGTTGAAAGACATCTCAGCCGACACCCGAAAACAACTGTTTTATAAATTAATTCCACCGACTCAAAACTCAACCGCTTCAATGTTTTGCAATTGCTCCAATGATCAATATCGCTTTGATACCATGTAGAAATTTGAATAACTGATATATTATTCACCGAGATTCTCCTGATCACACACTATTTTAACTTCATGCACAATACAGAATCTCTTCTACCATTGTTCATTAATTGCGGAAATAAAAACAATCGCATGCGCACATTAAAACCATAAACAATCACACATTTGAAAACAATATTTCATGGGAAAGATTAAAGCTGAAAACCCCCAACTATCTGTATATTATATGTCATAGAGATCATGTAACAATCATTGTACAAAGCTCCTCACAAGCTCTCCGCACAACCTCCAATTGCTACACACTAATCAAGCTAGATCTAGCAAAACACATGCTCCAATCTACGCCACCTGGTAGCCCGGCCTACATTGTGTAATCAATGTTGTAGGATAGCTCATTAAATAACTTAGACCACACGGCTTGTCTTTGTAATCCTGTGGGCTTCTCCAATCATGGTTGTTGCAAATATGCATGATATAGTCTAAGCCCGATAGTTAACTTTGCTCTTTCACCTATTTACTTTTGTGATCTTATAAAGCCTATTTTGTGAGATTGTAGAATGTATTCTTTAGTTGATTAATGAGTTTATAATTAGTGAATTAATTAATAATTAATTCACACCACTCTTCACTAGTGTATCAATCAGTTAAATTAGATACAACTAGTTCAACTATGTTTAAATTGGTTAAACTGAAAACAACTCCATTATTGAGAGTTAATAATATTCGACATATCTATTTTTAGACTAGCAATCTAAAAATAGATTTCGCCCAATCTGTCTAAAAATAAAAGTCCATCTATTTTTCCGACTTGACCAACCATCCACAAATAGCATCCTACAACTTATAGAACATGATCCATATGTCTAAAAATAGACTTTGCACCAAAAATAGCCTGCGAGCCCACTTAGTGAAGGCGACTTCTTTCCACTAAGCTCATCATCTTGTTGCAATCTCAACAGGTTTGAAATAGTTATGCTTGGTTGGAGGTTGACACAACCTAGCCTGTTCTAGCCAAGTGATAACATATTCTGCAAAAGTCACAGTGAAACTATGCCAAAATCACCTTGGTTTACACTAGTCAAAGTAAATAGCAGGTTTGTCGATGCGAGAGAAAAGCACCAATAAAGAAACCCTTCACATGTGTGTGGAGAGAAGATGCTACCACCGAGGCTATGCAATTAGATCGGATAGAGAGAGGAATGGGTGATGTGATGATGAAAAAATGAGGTGACCTTAGGTTATATTTTATATGGGTTAATGTGGGGTGAAAAGACATGTCTGTTTACCTATTGGGCCGACTTGAAGAGGGGGAGACCTGTGGAGATGAGGTCGACTTGAAAATGAGGCATTTGTAGAAGTGCAAAAATTCTAATTTTCAAGGTGAAGGGAGATGCCATCAAGGGTGATCCAAATATGTAATGAGCCATCAAAGTAGGGGCTTCCAAGAGGGGGACTTAGCCCCTAGTTGCACTCTTTAACACTCCCTCTCAACTAGGGAGTAATTCCAACTGTCAACATCCATCCACTGTTATGCCATCATGTACCATCTCTACAACTTGTCTCGTCTCTGCTGAAGATTGTTATCATAGACCAACAGGAAAGGACCGAAAGAGGTTGGGTCACAAGACCTTGCCACCCTTGCCAAAATGACAGAGGCAAGACCTCATGTTGTTAAAATTGGAAACTAGGGCCAAATTCCAATCTAGACAGGTCTATTGAAGAAGATAACTATGGTAAAAAATAAGTTTTCAACCATTTCAAGCACGTCTGGAAAAAAAAAAATCCAAAAATTGTAGGCATCAAAAAGACCAAATTAGACCAAAATACTCCATGATGAACAAAATACCCATTAAATTCTATCGCTGTTATAGGGCATAATAAACGTGCTAGAAAATGGGGTTTCGAATGGCGAGCCTTATCTCTCTGCCTATCGGCCATTTAATGCGGTGTGGGATTCACTGCCCACCATTAGTTTTAAAGTAGTTTAAATCTAATGGTGGACAGTAAATCCCACACCGCATTAAATGGCTGATAGCCAGAAAAATAAGCGTCGCCGTTTCGAACCCTTAATGGGTTGGGGCTTTCAATTCCCTTAATTTGGCCTCGACGGCGGTACATTTTTACTCATAAATTTGTCTTTGCCTTACTACGTACGGTAATGATTTGAAAATCAATCACAAGGGTTTGGGATGATTTGAAAATCAGTGACAAGAGGAACCACAGTGAAAACTCCTTTTCCTCGATTCTCCGGTCTAGGTAATCATGACACAGGGTTGGTCCTCGGCTCTCCATTGCAGGTAATCACAGGACGGGATTGGCCCTTGGCTCTCGAGTCCATGAATGAAAAGTTTGACTTCGAGGAATTTGCTTTTTGGTTGTTGTTTCCCAGTTTGTATACGTGGCCAAGAAAAGTTAAAAAGAATACATATTAGAAAATGTGGTCTACTTACATAATGCATCATTCTCGTTTGAAAAAATAAAACAAAGTCTAAAAAATCTATAAATTAGTTGGGAAAATAATAGAAATTTTGTAGTTGGGAAAATAATAGAAATTTTGATAAGATTATCATAAAATTTGGTAGAAATTTCTGAAAATCTAAATTATAACTATCAAACTTAAATATTTTGGGTGCCCTATAAATTTTTGATGGTGCTAAATTTATTCTTAAATATTTTGGGTGCCCTATAAATTTTTGATGGTGCTAAATTTATTCCCACCATTAAAAAAACCATTCAAACATTCTAACTTTCTGATTTTAATTTTTTTTTTTAACTAAATTCAAAAAACCTAACCATCCAAACTATTTTGTGACGTCAGCCCCCGAAAAAATATAGTATATCATTCTATTTCCTTCGAGTACGAGCGAAGTTAGAGACACGTACAAGTGGGACGAAGTTACATCAGATTTAAAAAGTTCAAAGATTTAACAAATGACAATGCGTATTGTGATTAATTAATAAATGGAATATTTTGAATTTGTAACCATTATATTAGGGGAAAAAATAAAAAATAATTAACTTTTTAAAAATGAGGGGAATTTAAAGAACTTTTTAAAAATAAATCAATCACACTGATACAGTTTATTGTTATTAAAATTCAATTTAATTAAAAAAATATATCTTTGAAATTTTAAAAATACATGATCCAGTTTGATCTCGCTTATAAAATTCCAGAAGTAAATAGATCAACATAAAAAAACTTTAACCGTAAAACAAAAAAGAGCATAAAAATATTTGTCACTCGGACGAATTTTGAAAGAACGATTGATTCATGTACCAGAAAGCATCATATAATGAATTACTGAGCCTCAAAATGTTCCCATCCGTGCAGATACATAAATGGGCAGCACATGTAAGCTGATCATTACCATAAAATCCATATATTGCCAAACTTTGTGATTACCATCAAATCCCTACATCACAATCCACCCAATTATCAGAAACCTTGCAATTTTGATGATAACAACGCCCAAAACGCACATTAAGTCACAGAAAAGGCCACCTCGATGGCTGAGAAACAATAGACCCGCACCCCCACATAACAAAGAGATGGAAACAACAAGAGTCCAGAAAGTGAAATCGGTGGGAAACGACTTCACTTAGCTGTTGATTGTAAATAAAAGGTACACAATTTAAGCCTGGTTCAGGGCTACTGGAGTGGACCCAATATTGTCTCTGATACCAATTTGTTTTGCTTTTTATATTTAATCCTGGGTCAAGGCATATTGGAGTGGACCCAATATTGTCTCTCTGATACCAATTTGTTTTGTTTTTGATATTTAAGCCTGGGTCAGGGCATATTGGAGTGGACCCAATATGCTGGAGAAAGGAGGCTACAATAGGCAGAGATACTTTCCAGGCAACAGGTAGTGCGTTACTGCACACCTGATGTCACACCATGCCCTGGTCTTCTACCATTCCCTGCCTGAAAATATTTCCTTGCCCAAGGTTGTACCTGCAGTCTTTCCTCTCCCATGTTTGCCCTTATCAATACCATTTAATAATAGTGGAGGCATACCTCAAATTATCTATTTTCCGTATTATTCTATATAATAAATTTGATTGTTTCCTTTCTCATTTGAATGCGCTGTAGCATGTCACTTATTCACTATTAAGCTATGTGGTATTCTTGATAAAACTAATTATTGATTAAATAGCTCTCCAGGTGAGAATCTGGAGAGTGTATACACACATACACACACTCTTATCATTGAATCAGATGAGTCTAAATTATATAGGCTTTCACACTAACGGGATGGTTTCAACCACTCCCTCAATATCAAGATATGAGATCTATGATAATCTCAATCCTATCTTTATTATGACAACAACCTAACTATGGATTTCTACATTAATTCCAACGCTCCCCCTTAATGGAGAAAGGGTACTAAACAATAACATATGATAACATACTCTTGTTGATCTAGTCTCAGCTAGGCTTACAATGGTAAAAGACATAAAAAACTTGGTAACAAAGTTTTCACCCTAGTCTTTATGCTTCTGACTCCATACTTGTTCATTTGTGGATGAGGCTTCATCTTCACTTTCCTCGTCGTGAGTAGTGATGTATTTGCATCTCATTTCTTCCCCAGTGATAGAAAGCTTGAACGCTTATCCTCGCCTTTTTGAAAGTTATGACAGGGTTAATAGGAAACTGTTTTCTCTCATCATTTCTGGTGTCATGCATGTAAATTTCAGCAATGTTGTCATCTGCACACACATAAATATTCATGAGATTATCACATTTTAAATTCTCTCCAGCTTTGTCTTCTTCTGTCACGTCTTCGCAATCAGTTTCATGTGGCTCATCCAATTGATCTTCAACACTTTGTTCATCTTTACATCCTTCCTAAAGATCAACTTGTGACTCTTCAATATCAGGATCTTGCACAACAGATTGTGCCTTTTGTTTCTCTTGGTCATCAACAGAACCACATTGTTTTTCTGAAAAAATGCTACCCATGCTACCCAGGCTAACGCCTACAAATGGCCACATGAAAATATCATCATTATCGTCATCAGAATCAAAAATATCTAAAAATATAGACATGTCAACAGTTGCAAATTGAAGACATGAAATTTGGCAAACAACACAGGAGCTCACAGGTGTAGATCACCAGGAGCTCCTACAAGCAAATGCACCCACTTGGGTTTCTCATTAAACTCCAATATTAAATAGATAAAACTAACTATTGATCAAATAGCTTTCCAGGTGAGAACCTGGAGAATGTATACACACATACACACACTCTGATCATTGAATCCGATGAGCCTAAATTATATAGGCTTTCACACTAACTAAATGGTTTCAACCACTCCCTCAATATCAAGATATGAGATCTATAATTAGAATCTCAATCCTATCTTTATCATAACAACAATCTAACTATGGATTTCTCCATTAATTCCAACAATTCTGTACCTCTTGTGATCACTATTAATTTTACTAGAAATACTTCATTGGTACATTGTGTATCTGGCCTACCAATCTGTGCCTCCATATTTCATTCGTTTACTAGATAGTGGAAATAATTGATTTTATGGGTAAATTATTCAAATGGAGCCAAGGACGTGCAGGCATAGTAGTAATAAATCGCTGAATAGAAAAGTAAAACAATCTCTTCCGACTTCCTTGCTGAGCAGTTTTAAACGTTACTTCTTTTTGTCGATCCTTTGAAGGTTAATATTGTTTAAATCAAACCCAGCTAAAGTTTGAGCCTCCCCTTAGAAATTTTGATTTTCTTTTATTCATGTGTTCACTTCTCCATCCACATGGTTTGAGTGGTCAAGCATTTACAAGAATCCAACCTTAACTCACGTAGCAGGACAATTTTAAATGAAATCTATAGCGCTGAAAGGTTAGTATACATAAAATATGCCCAATTTTTCTGTCATGGTCTGAATTTTTGTACTTGCAATCTTATAATCTTGTGATATTGCAGTTGCAGAATCTGACTTAATTGTGCATAAGAAAATATTTCGTTTCAACTATTGGCAATTAGGTCTGCCATATTGCATTAGCAAGCTTTTCAATTTTATATTTCCAGACGTCTAAGTTGTCTTTGAGCTATAGATTACTCCCATTAATAAAGCAATAAATATGGAAGTCTACAATCTTTGAAATTGCAGTTGTAAGAAATGAGTTTGACTCTGCATAAGAGCTCTTTTCATCTTATTTATGGGCAATTATATCTGTAATCTTGCAGTGTCAACTTCATATTTCCAGAGGTCTAGGCATCCTTTGATTTAGAGATTGCTCCCATCTATAAATAAATGTTTTTTATTCAGTTTACACGAGCTTTTAACCTTGCATTTGTATTTTGTGAATAATGATGTATTCCAAATTTTCATGTCACCTGCATATGTTCTGCTTTATGTGTTTCTGCATCTTATCCTATTCAAGAGGACTCATTACACGGATCTCTAACATCAGTGCTTCTCTAGGAAGAATTTATTATATGGAACTCTGACGATACGCTTCTTTAAGAAGACACTCTTATGCAGTTTTCCATTTTTGGAATAAATTGCAGGTGTTCCTTAGTGTGGTGTCATCAAGAAAATAATTTGTATTGCATTATGGAATGGATTTATTGGTAACTGTGATTCATTGCATGGATCACTGAGTGTGGTTTGTTTTAAAAATGTCTAGTATAATTTTCCATAATAAGTTATATGTTTTCCAACATTTGTTATATTTTTTTTAACATTTGTTTTTGATATATATATAAAGTAGTTTTGGATACTGGCTGCAAGTTTTAGAAGTGATGATTGATGTTATATGATTTGATTTTTACTAGTTTTAAATTTCAATTTCCACTTATTCACTCCTCCAAAGTTACCTGATGCAATGAGAGATAAGTGGACTATTTAATCTTATGAGAAATAGATCATATGATTAATAATGTTCATAAAAAAATGGAATGAGAAATAGATCATATGATTAATAATGTTCATAAAAAAATGGATCACGGATTGAATGGCTTACATAGTGAACCCCAGAAAATGACCTAGTTCAAAGTGTTATTAACTGAATTTTCATATCTTAAAAAAACAATATGAATAGGCATATTTCTTAGCTATCATTATTATTTGCTTCAGGATTCGGATTACTGAGTCTTTTGGTTAAGTTGTAGATAGCTCATTAATGACATGCTTTTTAGATTGAATGTGCTGAGAAAAGGAGAAACGAGTTTCCTCATTTTTATTGGAGCCCTTTGCATTGATTTTCCATTGTACTCATAGTTGTAAGCGTCAGGGGACTGCAATGAAACTAGCCCAACGTTTCCTTCGAGTCTCTGAAACCAACCATTCAGGGAAGTGGACTGGATTTTTTATTGACATTTTTTGCACCACCTTGATTGATTTTTCACAAAAACACTGGAGTGCTGCTGTGCACATCTCAGGTACCTAAGGTTTTCAAGTGGCAGTTTGGTGTCCTTGATATTCTAAACAAGTTGCTTCTGTCCATGTTTGTCTTGCAAACAGTTGATGGATCTCAACACTTTTGAATGGCTCTAAAGGCCAACAAAAGTTTTGAGGCCAAGAAAGAGTAATAGGAAGTCGGCTTCTTTAATATTCGTGGGTGTCGTGTGCTGGGCCAAAAAAAGGATAAATGAAATATTTGTTGGGAGTTCTGGGCATTCTATAATCAGATAACTTGGATGCCTTACTGTGTCGTGTGTATTTTGATAAGCCGCATGTTTTTATTTATTTATTTTGGGAGGTTATTGGTTAATACATATAACGGGTGGTGCAGCGCTGTTCTTTTTTTTTTCTATTAAGTTTTGGTCATTCTCTTTGTAAATTAGATTCATTTCCGTCAAAGGAATGAAGATTATTTGGAACACGAGGAAACACATCTACTTTATGGGAAGAAAGGAGACACTTACTCATCTTTGAATATTTTGTTTGGACTTAAGAATGTGATGTTTCCCTAACGTAAATTGATTAGAGGCGCTGAGTGCATGTTAAAATATTCATAAAAACATCAGTAGAAAACATTCAGAGTCTAATATGAATATTTAGAGTCTATTATGAGTCTAGACTCATAATATTCATAATATGTATATACTAGAATGAATATTCTACACTGATTCAGAGTCTAATATGAATATTTCAACGCTCGAGTAGTTTTTGATGTTTCTATATAAAATTCTCATCCTCCCATGTGAAATATTCAACATGCAAGATCTTCCACTTCATGAGATACTCTGTAAGTTATCAATTATGTAGCGGTTGGGTTATTGTTTCTCGGACTTCCTGCTTCAATATGATTTTTCTTTCTTCATCAAGTTCTAAGAATATTGTTTGAACCGAGAGCTTGTCACCGATAACCTTCTTTAAAAATGAAACATGGAAAACTGGGTGTACTCGAGAAAATGTAGGCAACTCCAATTTGTATGCCACTGTACCAATATTTTGCAACACCTTTTAAGGACCATAGTACTTGGGTGATAATTTATTATCCTTTATAACTTGCTTGAGGGATGTTTTTTTTAACGTTTGTAGCCATAAAAATACCCAGTTTCCTATGTTAAAACTTATTTCGCTGTGATGCTGATTTGCTTGTTGTTTCATTTGATTTTGCACTGGAATGACGTTATCCTTTAAGAGCTCGAGAACTTGTTGATGCTCGATGTGATATTCCATTGCTTGAATCATAGAATTTTCTTTTATAGATGATGTGATGGTGGTGGATGATATCCATAAAGTGCCATAAATGAGGTCATTTTTGCTGCAGTATGGAAGGAAGTGTTATGCCACCATTCAACCAGAGGTAATCACTTGACCCATTATGTTTGTTTATTAGATACAAAGCAACAAAGATATCCTCCTAAAAAAAATTGATTCACTATCTCAAATTTCCCGCCAGATTGATGATGATAAGATGAACTATGAGCTAATTGAGTATCAAGAAAATAAATTAATTTCATCCAAAAATTTCTAGTGAAAATGAGATCTATGTCACATACAATAATCCTTAGGTTTCCATGTAGTTTTTGAATTGTTTCCATAGATACAGTAGTAAATGTACTAGCTTTAAAATGATGAGATAATGCACAAAAGTGTGCATACTTGGTAATTCTATCAACTATAACATGATGATACTCTTTCTTTTGGACTTGTGTAAGTCTGTGATAAAATCCATTGAGACCTCCTCCCAATGTTGACTTGGAATGGCTAAAGGTTGTAATAGACCTCAGGTCTTAATGGTCTCAACTTTATTTTGTTGGCAATCCAAACATTCTGCCACAAACTTCTAAATATTAGATCTAAGGCCATCCCAAAAAAATTCCTTCTGGACCTGTGGTATGTTTTAAAAAATCCTGAGTGCTCTCCTAAAAGTGAGATGTGCAATTCCAAAAGATTCTTTTGTTTGAGTTGTGAATTCCTACATAGATAAAAGCGATCTTTTAATTGTAATGAGTCATTTTTCTAGATAAATGTTTCAAATGTACTAGGATCTTGTTGCAACTTTGTGTCCACACCTCTTCATCATTCTTCCAATCCTTGCTTTAGCTATCCAGTGATGTTGGATAATAGAAATGGTACAGAGCTATGTTTCCAGATCCTCATCCCTTCTTGAGAATGCATCTATAACAACATTTTGCTTCCCTTTTTTGTAGATGATTTCAAAGTCATAACGTGTTAGGTCCCCATAATACTAGTGTATCCTCTTATTGTTATTGTTAATGTAGCCCCCTTATTGTTATTTATGTTCCCATGAAGTCCCCATATTGTTATTTTTATGCCCCATAGAAGCCCACTATTGTTATTATTTTTCCCTTACATTATGTGAGCTCAAATTATATTGTGATCCCTTAGACTCATATATATAGAAATGAGGTTTTTTCATTTGAATCATCCAAGAATTGTTCATTTATGTAATGCAAAAGAGGTTTCCCCCTTGAAGAGAATAATTTTTAAGTCGTTGATCTATATTTTCTTCTATTTTGTGAGTTGGTTGCATAACATTTGGTATCAGAGATTTGGATTCCAGGGTTTCACTTCTTCAAATCTGTCATCTTGACATTTTCGCTATAATTTTTTTCTACAGAGTTTCAGAAGCTGAAATTGCAACCACGTGGAGCCGAAATATTTCTGAACTTGTGTACTAATTTCAGATCTTGGTTCATTATATTTTTGGAGATATGATCGGAGGAAGTTAGGGTTTTTGCAGGCTCAAGAATTTCATCTCAAACAGGTGACCTAGGGAAATTTTTCATAACCTTCGTTTCATGCATCAGACTAGAATTTTGGAAAAAATGGCTAAAAGTGCAGAGACTGTAGTTTTTCCTATAGCAATTTTAGAGCCAGATATTGAAACAATGACATGTGGCATCCCGCAAAACTTTGCTCTACTGAACCAATCCATAATCACATCATCGTGAGATATTTGACATAACTCTATATTGAAGAATACAATATTGATCTGATTGGTGGCATTGGAAATAATATTCATAGGGCTACAACAGGACCAAACTTCAGAACTTGGAGATCCAAAATTACAGAGTTACGACCATTGCAATATCGAGCTCCTAAAATAAAATAAAAAAATGTGTTTATTTGTTTTAAAATTACATAACTTTTTTTTGAAAAATCAGTTTGAAGTGATCCCAAGGGGCATATTGAAGCATATATATCAATATTTTGTTTTAAAATGTCTTCCAAACAAAATAATTCCACACCCATTAAGTCCTGAGAAAGCTCTACAGAGATGCATGAAGAGGAAGAATCGCAACATGATATATCAAAATTATGGGACCAAGTGTAACAAATTTCACTCTCACAAAGAACAACCAAAGATGAGCTAAAATGTGACATGGATGGTTTAAAATGCAACATGGATGATTTAAAAGACGACATTGATGGTTTAGAAGGCGACATGAATGGTTTAAAAGAGGACACGGAAGGTTTGAAAAAGTTGCTACAAGAAATGTTTCCTCATGGCAAAAAGGTATAGATGAAACTCATGATGCGAACAAAATAAATGTCAATAATGATTTCATAGACTCTAACGTTAAATTAAAAGACCTAACATGATTCCAAATATTGATATGAGGAAGTTTGATGGCAAGGATCCGGTAACATGGATACTACAGATGGAAAATATTTTGATCTCCATAATGTGTAACACACACAAAAGGTACATATTGCAACTTTATATTTAGAATCCAATCAATTTGTATGGTATCAATAGATTTGTTCTCGTAAACCACTTGTCACTTGGTCAATTTTTATGGTGGAAATTATAGCATATTATGATGATACAAAGAGGAACACCTTTTTTAGCCAATTGATAAATCTAAACAAAAGGGTTCAATGGGAAAGCACATTGAAGACTTCCAAAAAATTAAATATAAGGGTGAATGATATTCCAGAGGAGCATATGATTGATATCTTCATAGGGAATTTAAAGGATAACATCCAACATGAGGTTCACCTTTGGGAACTTGATTCATTGGAGAAGACATTCAGGTTGGCAAGAAAAATGAAAGTAAAATTATGGCAACAAGGAAGCCTACCACTCACAACCATAAAGATGGAAGTGTTGTTGCTCCTAGCCTTCCACAATCTGCAAGGTTGACACCATAACAATTGGAAGAAAAAAAAGAAAAAGGGCTTTGCTATAGTTGTGATAGAAAATACACTAAAGGTCATAAGTGTGCTGAGAATAAATTATTTTACATAAATTGTGAAGATAAGGAAGAAAAGGAACATGAAATTCAAAAGAAATGATATACACCAAGAACCAACCCTAGAGAAATAAGAAATGAATCTGACTATATCTTGTAATTCATTTGCAGGAATTACCACTCCTCAAACTCTCAAGATAGAAGGACATATCAAGAAGAAAAAGGTAATGGAACTGATTGTTTTGGGTAGTACCCATAATTTTATTCATTGTAAGATAGCTAAAGAATTGAATTTCTTCCTATACCCAACACGAGAGTGTCAAGTGATGGTTTCAAATGGAGGAAATATAAATTGCTCTGGAAAGTGCCATAATATCAAACTAACCATGGGAAAATATGTATTTAATAGTCCAATACTCTCCATTCAAATGGATGGTGCTGATGTTGTACTAAGAGTCCAATGGGTACAATATTTGTGTATGATAACTTTTTATTTTCAAGAACTTGAATTTTTTTTGGGAAGGAAATGAAGTTGAATTAAGGGGTATCACAGGGAAACCAGGAAAGATAATAAGCTCTAATTTCATGACAAAGATTATAAAGAAATAACAACGGGGCTTAATTGCCTAATTATGCTCTCTAGAGGTTCAAACATCAAAATCATCTATTTTTTCAGATCTCCAAAAATTCTTAGACAATCATTCCAAGGTATTTGGGACTCCCAAATGCCTCTCACCTATTCATGATCATGATCATGCTATTCATTTGATTCCAGGAAGTGATCATCTAAACATCAGGCCTCACAAATATCCCTATGCCCATAAGAGTGAAATTGAACGTATGTTTGCAAAAATGCTATAGGGCGATATAATTCAACATAGTCAAAGTTCCTTTTCAGCTCCAGTAGTATTGATGCACAAAAAGGATGGATCATGGTGCATGTGTTTGGATTATAGGGAGCTTAACAAGCTCACTATTAAAGATAAATTTCCCATTCCTGTCATTGATGAATTATTTGAGGAATTACATGGAGCAATTTACTTCACCAAGTGAGATCTTCATTCAGGATATCATCAAATTAGAATGAAGATTGAATACATTACGAAAACGAAATTCAAGACTCATGAGGGTCATTATGAATTTTTAGTCATGCCTTTTGGCCTTACCAATACACCATCTACATTTAAAGGTTTGATGAATTCTATTTTCAAAACCTTCCTTAGAAAATTTGTGTTTGTATTTTTTGATGATATACTAATTTTTAACAAGTCTTGGAAGGATCATGTTCAACAAGTTGACAAGATGCTCAAACTATTGGAGGAGAAACAATTATATGCAAAAACTCCAAATGTTTCTTTGGAGTACAAGAGGTGGAATATCTGGGTCATATTGTATCTCATGAGGGCGTTAAGGTAGGTCTTAACAAAATTAAAGCCATTAAGGAATGATAACCCTGACAACCATAAAGTATTTGCATGGATTTCTCGGGTTGATAGCGTATTAACGCAAGTTTGTTAAGACTTATGGGAGAATTGCAGCACCTCTAACAAAATTACTAAAGAAATATGCATTTTTTTGGACTCCAAAAGAAACTAAGACCTTTGAACATCTAAAGAGGCAATGTGCCAAACACTAGCCTTCTTTATGCTAAACTTCGCAAAAACCTTTATTGTGGAATGTGATGCCCCAGGAAATGGAATTGGTGTTGTTTTAATGCAAGAAGGAAGTCGACCCATTTCTTTTGAATATCGTCCAATCAAAGGAAAATATTAACAAAAACCTATTTATGAGAAGGAAATGTTGGAAATACTACATACACTAAGGCAATGAAAACCTTACCTAATAGGAAGACACTTCAAGGTAAAAATAGATCATGATAGTTGTAAATAATTTTTGGAACAAATATTTTCTTCAGAAGAGTAACAAAAATGAGTGAAAAAAATGTTTGGTTATGACTTTGAAATCATATACAAAAAAAGGATGCAAAATGTTGTTGCAGATGCACTCAAGAAAGGATGAGGATGTGGAAGCATTGCTTTGTGCCATTTCTATTATCCAACTAGATTGGATAACTGAAGCAAGGGATGAATGGAAGAATGATGAAGAAGTGTGAACACTAATTCAAAAGTTGCAACAAGATCCCGATACATCTGATACATTTAAATTGAAAAATGATTCATTATGGTAGAAATATTGCTTATATATTTATAATAATTCACAACTCAAACAAAAGATTATTTTTTTGGAATTGCACAAATCTCCCTTAGGAGGACACTCAAGATTTTTAAAAGCTTAACATAGGGTCGAAAAATATTTTGTTTGGGATGGATTTAAATATGATATTCAAAAGTTTGTGGCGAAAATTTTGGTTTTCCAACAAAATAAAATTGAGACAATTAAGACCCTGGGTCTGTTACAACCTTTATCCATATCAAGTCAATGTTGGGAGGAGGTTTCAATGGATTTTATCATAGGTTTACCCAAGTACGAAGTAATGAGTGTCATCATGGTGGTAGTTGATAGACTTACCAAGTATGCACACTTTTGTGCATTATATCATCCGTTTAAAGCCAATATAGTTGCTACTGCATTTATGGAAACAATTCAAAAGCTACATGGAAACCCAAAGACTATTGTAAGTGACAAAGATCCCATTTTCACGAGAAATTTTTGGATGAAATTATTTTCTTGTCCGGGTGCTCAATTAGCTCATATTTCATCTTATCATCTTGAATCTAATGGGAAAATTGAGTTAGTGAACAAATTTTTGGAAGGATATATTCTTGTCAATCACATCATCTTTAAGAGATAATTCTAAGGTCCAAGTAGTGGAAGATCACATCGAGCATCAACGAGTTCTCCAATTCTTAAAGGATAGCCTCATTTTGGTGCAGAATAGAATGAAACAACAGGGATATCAACATCGCACCGATTTTTTTTTTTTTTGATGTAGGTGACTAGGTATTTCTATGGCTACAACCATACAAAAAAATGTCCCTCAAGCAAACTAAGGAGGATAATAATTTATAACCAAAGTGTTATGGTCCTCACAAGGTGTTTCAAAAGATTAGTACTATGGCATACAAATTAGAACTTCTTGCATCTTCTCGAGTGCACCCAGTTTTCCATGTTTCATGCTTAAATAAGGTTATAGGTGAGAAGATTCTAGTTCAAACAATATTTCCAGAACTTGACGAGGAAGGAAAAATCATATTGGAACCTGAAGCAGTCACTGAAAGAAATAACTCGACAACTATGAAATCAATCAATTTCAGAGTATCTCATCAAGTGGAAGAACTTACTCGCTGAATATTCCACATGGGAGGATGAGAATTTTATACAGAAGCATCTAGAACTATTCAAGTGTTGATTTCAACACTTTTTTGAAGGGGAGGGGCATGTTAGGTCCCTATAATACTAGTGTATCCCCTTATTTTTATTGTTAGTGTAGTCCCCTTATTGTCATTATTGTGCCCATGCAGTCCCCATATTGTTATTATTGTGCCCCATAGAATCCCACTATTTTTATTGTTGTGCCCTTACATTATGTCGGCTCTGATTATATTGTGACCCCTTAGACTCCTATATATAGAAAGGAGGTTCTCATTTGAATCATCCAAGAATTGTTCATATGTAATGTAAAGGAGGTTCCCCCTCGAAGGGTATAATTTTTAAGTCGTTGATTTATATTTTATTCTATTTTGTGAGTTGGTTGCATAAAATTTGGTATGAGAGCTTTGGATTCTAGGGTTTCACTCATTCAAACAAGTCATCTTGGCATTTTCGCTATAACGTTTTTGCTACGAATTTTCAGAAGATGAAATTGCAACCACGTGGAGCCGAAATATTGCTGAACCTCATGTACGAATTTCAGATCTTGGTTCGCTATATTTTTGGAGATATGATCTGAGGAAGTTCAGGTTTTTGCAGGCTCGAGAATTTCATATCAAATAGGTGACCTAGGTAAAATCATCATTACTTTCGTTTCAGGAATCAATTGGAATTTTGAAAAAAGTGCCTAAAAGTGCACAAAATGTAATTTTTCCTTTAGCAATTTCAGAGTCAAATATTGAAACAATGACACGTGGCATCCCGTATAACTTCACTCTACTGAACCTGTCCATAATAAGGTCATCGTGGGATATTTGACATAACTCTATATTGAAGAATCTAATATTGGTTTTATTGGTGGAATTGGAAAGAAGATTCATAAGGCTACAACAGGACCAAAATTTACACCTTCGAGATCCGAAATTATAGAGTGACAACCATTGCAATATCGAGCTCCTAAAAGAAAGAAAAATGTGTATTTGTTTTAAAACTACATAAATTTTGTTTGAAAAATCAGTTTGAAGTAATTATAAGGGGCATATTGAAGCATATATATCAGTGTTTGGTTCTAAAATGCGTCCCAAACAAAATAATTGCACACCCATTAAGACCTCAAGAAACTCTACTATGACGCATGAACAGGAAGAATTGTAGCATGATATATCAAAATTACGGGACCAAGAGTAACAAATTTCGCTTTCATAAAGAACAACAAAAGATAAGCTAAAATATGACATGGATGGTTTAAGATGCAACATGGATGGTTTAAAAGATGACATTGACGGTTTAAAAGGAAACATGAATGGTTTAAAAGAAGACATGTTAGGTTTGAAGGAAGGGTTGACAAAGTTGTTACAAGAAAAAATTCCTAATGGCGAAAAGGTATTAGATGAAACTCATGATGAGAAAAAAAAAATATTTTTATCATGATTTCATAGATTGTAACGTTAGATTGAAGACCTACCATATTCCAAAGATTGATATGAGGAATTTTTATGGCAATGATCCGGTAACATGGATACTACAGGCAGAGCAATATTTTAATCTCCATAATGTGCAGCACACACAAAAGGTATGCATTGGAACTTTATCTTTAGAACCCAATGAATTTGTATGGTATCGATGGATTTGTTCTTGTAAACCACTTGTTACTTGGCAAATTTTAACAGAGGAAATGCTAACCTATTCTGAGGATTCAAAGAGCAACACCTTCTTTAGCCATTTGATAAATATAAAACAAAAGGGTTCAATGGCAGAGCACATTGAATACTTCAAAAAATTGAATATAAGGGTAACTGATATTCCAAAGGATCATAGGGTTTATTTCTTCATAGGGAATTTAAAGGATTGATTTCTTCATAGGAACTTTAAAGAAAAATTATATCAACAAGGAATTCTACCACTCACAACTATAAAGATGGAAGTATTGCTACCCCTAGCCTTCCTCAACCTACAAGGTTGACACCACAACAATTGGAAGAAAAAAGAAAAAAAAGAATTTTCTACAATTGTGATATAAAATACACTAAATTTCATAAGTGTGCCGAGAAGAAATTATTTTACATATATTGTGAAGAGGAAGAAGAAAATGAACAAGAAACTTCAAAACAATAGGATATACACCAAGAAACAACCCTAGAGAAAGTAGAAATGAATCCCACCATATCTTGTAATGCATTGGCAAGAATTGCCACTCCTCAAACTCTCAAGATAAAAGGACATATTGAGAAGAAAAAGGTAATAGTGCTGATTGATTCGGGTAGTACCCATAACTTTATTCATTGTAAGATAGCCAAGGAATTGAATTGCTTCCTATACCCAACACGAGAGTGTCAAGTGATGGTTGCAAATGGAGGAAATATAAATTGCTTTGGAAAGTTCCATAATATCAAGCTAACCATGGGGGAATATCTATTGAATATACCAATGCTCTCCACTCCAATGGGTGGTGTTGATGTTGTACAATGACTCCAATGGTTACAATCTTTGGGTACGATAACATTTAATTTTAAAGAAATTTTTTGGAATTTTTTTGGGAAGGAAAGGAATTTGAATTATGGGGTATCCTAGGGAAAACATGAAAGATAATCAACTCTAATGGCATGCCAAAAATTCTAAAGAAATAACACTGGGGCGTAATTGCCCAATTATTCTCACTAGAGGTTCAAACATCAAAATCATTTATTTTTCCAGATCTCCAAAAAGTCTTGGACAATCATTCCAAGGTATTTGAGACTCCCAAAGCCCTCTCACCTATTCGTGATGATGGCCATGCTATTCATTTGATTCCAGGAAGCGTTCCTCCAAACATCAGGCCTTACAGATATCCCTATGCCCAAAAGAGTGAAATCGGAACGTATGGTTGCAAAAATGCTAAAGGCCGATATAATTCAACCTAGCCAAAGTTATTTTTCGACTCCAGTAGTATTGGTGCACAAGAAGGATGGATCATGGCACATGTGTCTAGATTATAGGGAGATCAACAAGATTGCTATTAAATATAAATGTCCCATTCCTTTCATTAATGAATTATTGGATGAATTACATGGAGCAATTTACTTCGCCAAGTTGGATCTTCGTTCAGGATATCATCATGTTAGAATGAAGGTTGAAGACATTTCGAAAACGACATTCAAAACTCATGAGGGTCATTATGAATTTTTGGTCATGCCTTTTGGCCTTACCAATACACCTTCTACATTTCAAGGTTTGATGAATTCCATTTTCAAACCTTTCCTTAGAAAATTTGTGTTAGCATTTTTTGATGATATACTAAACCTCCAAATGTTTATTTGGAGTAGAGGAGGTGGAATATCTGGGTTATATTCTATCTCATGAGGGTGTTAAGGTAAACCATAACAAAATTATATCCATTAAGGAATGGAAAATCCCCACAACCATAAAGCATCTACAAGGATTTCTCGAGTTGACAGGGTAATATCGCAACTTTGTTAAGAATTATTGGAGAATTGCATCACCTCTAACAATATTATTAAAGAAAGATGCATTTTTTTGGACTCCAGAAGAAATTAAGACCTTTGAACATATTAAAGAGGAAATGTGCCAAACACTGGTCTTAGCTATGCTGAACTTCACAAAAACCTTTATTGTGGAATGTGATGCCTCAGGAAATGAAATTGGTGCCGTTTTAATGCAAGAAGGAAGACCCATTTCTTTTGAAAGTCGTCCAATCAAAGGAAAGTATTTACACAAACCTATTTATGAGAAGGAAATATTGGGAATACTTCATGCACTAAAGCAATGACGACCTTACCAAATGGGAAGACACTTCAATGTAAAAACATATCATGTTAGTCTTAAATAATTTTTGGAACAAATATTATCTTCAAAGATTAACAAAAATGGGTCACAAAAATGGTGGGTTATCACTTTGAAATCATCTACAAAAAAGGGAAGCAAAATGTCGTTGCAGATGCATTCTCAAGAAAGGATGAAGATGTGGAAGCATTTCTTTGTCCCATTTATATTATCCAACCAGATTGTGTAACTGAAACAAGGGATGAATGGAAGAATGACGAAGAAGTGTGGACAATCATTCAAAAGTTGCAGCAAGATCTCATCACATTTGATGCATTTAGTTGGAAAAATGATTCATTATGGTACAATATCGCTTATAGATTTGTAATAATTCCCAACTCAAAGAAAATATTATTTTGGAATTGCACACATCTCCCTTAAGAGGGCACTTAGGATTTTTAAAAACTTATCACAGGGTTAAGAAGGAATTTTTTTGGGATGGCATTAAATCTGATATTCAAAATTTTGTGGCAGAATGTTTGGTTTGCCAACAAAATAAAGTTGAGAAATTTAAGACCTTGGGTCTATTACAACCTTTATGCATATCAAGTAAATTTTGGGAGGAGGTTTCAATGGATTTTATTACAGGTTTACCCAAGTCCAAAGGAAAGAGTGTCATCATGGTGGTAGTTGATAGACTTACCAAGTATGCACACTTTTGTGCATTATCTCATCAATTTAAAGCCATTACAATTGCTACTGGATTTATGGAAACAATTCAAAAGCTACATGGAAACCAAAATATTATTTTAAGCGACAAAGATCCCATTTTCACGAGAAATTTTTGGATGAAATTATTTTCTTGTCTGGGTACTCAATTAGCTCATATTTCATCTTATCATCCTCAATTTCATGGGAAAATTGAGATAGCGAACAAATGTTTGGAAGGATATCTTCTTTGATTTGTAAATGATAAGAAAACACAATGGGTCAAATGGTTACCTTTGGCTAAATGGTGGTATAACACTTTCATCCATACTATAGCAAAAACGACCCAATTTACGACACTTTATAGATATCATCCACCGTCCATCACATCATCTTTAAGAGAAAATTCTAAGGTTCAAGTAGTGGAAGGTCACATTGAGCATCTACAACAAGTTCTCCAACTCCTAAAGGATAACCTCACTTTAGCGCAGAATCGAATGAAACAATAGGAAAATCAACATCACAACGAAAGAAGTTTTGATGTAGGCGACTGGGTATTTTTACGACTACAACCATAATAAATTATCACCAAAGTACTATGCTACTTACAAGGTGTTGCAAAATATTGGTACTATGACATACAAATTGAAGCATCCATAACTACTCATGGGAGGATGAGAATTTTATACAGAAGCATCCAGAACTACTCAAGTGTTGAGGTCAACACTTTTTTGAAGGAGGGGCATGTTAGGTCCCTATAATACTAGTGTATCCCCTTATTTTTATTGTTAGTTTATCCCTCTTATTGTTATTATTGTGCCCATGTAGTCCCCATATTGTTTCTATTGTTCCCCATAGAAGCCCACTATTGTTATTGTTGTGCCCTTACATTATGTTTAGTCTGATTATATAGTGACCCCTTAGATTCCTATATATAGAAAATAGGTTTTGTCATTTGAATCATCTAAGAATTGTTAATTTATGTAATTTAAAAGAGGTTTCCCGCTCGAAGAGGATAATTTTTAAGTCGTTGATCTATCTTTTATTTTATTTGGTGAGCTGGTTGCATAACATAAAAACACATCTTAGTGACCCAGTTTTGCTGCTCTTTTGAAGATAATATTTGTTCCAAAAAGCATTCAAGACTATCATGATATGTTTCTACCTTGAATTTTCTTCCTATTATGTAAGGGGGCTATTTCTTTAGGGCATGCAATATTTCCAACATTTCCTTCTCATAATTAACTTTGTGTAAATACTTTCCCTTGATTGGATGACTTTCAAAAGCAATGGATTTTCCTTCTAGAAGAAACACCAATTCCATTTCCTGAGGCATAACATTCCACCATAAAGGTTTTTCTGAAGCCTGGAGTAGCTAAAACCAGAGTTTGGTACATTGTCTGTCTCTATAAGATGTTCAAAGGACTTTGTTGCTTCTGGAGTCCAAAAAAATGCATCTTTCTTCAGTAATATGGTCAGAGGTGTTGCTATTTTCCCATAATTATTAACAAACTTGTGATAATACCTTGTCAACTTGAGAAATCCTTGAAGATGCTTTAGGTTTGTGGGGATTTTCCATTCCTTGTTGGATTTAATTTTGTTAGGATCTACTTTAACACCCTCATGAGATACAATAGGACGCAAATATTTCAAATCTTGTACCCCAAAGAAACATTTGGAGGTTTTTGCATACAATTGTTTCTCCTCCAATATTTTGAGCACCCTGTCAACATGTTGAACATGATCCTTCCAATAATTTCTGTAGATTAGTATATCATCACAAAATACTAACACAAATTTTCTAAGGAAGGGTTTGAAAATGGAATTCATCAAACCTTGAAATGTGGAAGGTGCATTAGTAAGGCCAAAAATCATGGCCAAAAATTCATAATGACCTTCATGAGTTCCAAATGCTGTTTTTGGAATGTTTTATGTCTTCATTCTAATTTGATGATATCCTGAATGAAGATCCAACTTGGTGAAGTAAATTTCTCCATGTAATTCATCTAACAATTCATCAATGACAAGAATGGGAAATTAATATTTAATAGTGAACTTGTTGAGCTCCCTATAATCCAGACACATACACCATGATCCATTCTTCTTGTCTACCAATGCTATTGGAAAAATGAAAGAAATTTATCTAGGTTGAATTATACCTGCCTCTAGCATTTCTACAACCATACATTTAATTTCATTCTTTTGGGCATAGGGATATCTGTAAAGTCTGATATTTGGAAGAACGCTTATTAGAATCAAGTGAATAGCATGATCATGATCACGAATAGGTGGGAGGCCTTTGGGAGTCTCAATACCTTGTAATGATTGTCTAAGATTCTTTAGAGATATAGAGAAACAAATGATTTTGATGTTTGAACATCTATGAGCATAATTCTATAATTATGCCTCGTTATTTATTCAAAATATTTGTCATGGAATTAGAGCATATTAGCTTCCTTGGTTTCCCCGTGATTCCATTAATTCAATTTCCTTCCTTCCTAGGAAAATTTCAAGAAAAGTTCTTGAAAATTAAAAACTATTGTCCCCAAAGATTGTAACCACTTGACTCCTAATACAACATCAACACCACTCATTGGAATGAAAAGCATTAGACTATTTAATACATATTCCCCATTGTTAGATCGATATTCTGACACTTCCCTAAGAAATTTATAGTTCCTCCATTTGCAACCATCACTTGACACTCTGGTGTTGGATATAGAAAGCAATTCAATTCCTTGGCTACCTTACAATGTAAAATTATGGGTACTACCAAAATCACTATTTCCTTTTATTTCTTGGTATATCTTTCTATCTTGTGAGTTTGAGGAGTGGTAATTCTTGCCAATGCATTATAAGATATGGTTGAATTCATTTATTCTTTCTCTGGGGTTGTTTCTCGGTGTATATCCTCTTCTTTTGATGTTTCTCGTTCCTTTTCTTCCTCCTCTTCACATTCTATGTAAAATAATTTCTTCTCAACACACTTATAACCCTTAGTGTATTTTCTATCACAACTGTAACAAAGCCCTTTTGCTCTTTTTCCCTCTAGTTGTTGTGGTGTCTGATGAGCTCCATCATTAGACATATTTGGAGGGGTTAATGGTCACATTTTTGCCTTCTTAGATATTTTTTCTTGATTTTTTATTATTATTTGGTTTTATGATGCTAGTATAGGTGGTGATTAAGGCTAACATACTCTGAGTGCCTAATACGAGGTTGAGTGTAGAAAATAAAGAATTATTAAGAATTTTCATAAGGATTTTATCATAAAGACTTGGAGTTAAGTGGACTTAATCACCCCAAAGATTCTCTCTAGTAATTAGAGTGCAAAGGCATCCTAGAAACTCCAAGAGGAGTGCACTCAATCTTTGTTGACTTGGAGTTAAGTGGACTAAATCACCCCAAATATTCTCTCCCACAATTCGAGTTCCAGAGGCAGCCAAGCAACTCAAAGAGGAGAGCAATCAATCTATGTTTACTGGAAGTCAAATGGACTCAATCACCATTTTCAAGGGAGCTGTTGGTAGCTGCCCTGTAGAATAAATAGAGAAGAGCTAGAGCTAGGAAGGAGTTCGTTAGTCAATGAGTCAATTCCATTCGGAACTATTGTTGCGAGCTATTGAGCTTTTTATTTTACTCAGTAATAAAAATTTTAGAGATGTATGAGGTTATTCTTTTTATGAAATGAGAAGAATAATTTCCTTTTACTAATTTAAGTTTTAGAGAGCGAGGCTTCTGGGTTAGGGCCCAATCCATGTGCATCAACTTCTCTGCTGTTTTCATTATTTCCTTTTTGTCATTTAGCTATTTTTGCTTCTGCCATTTAATTAGATCTACTTCTGATAGTTTCATTGCTGCTTAGTCCTTGCTTCCAGTTTGTTGTTGTAGTTTTTCATTTGCTTGTGAGTAGTAGAACAGAGGATAAAACTCTAAAATTTGTGGATCCAAACTTCCCTTCTCATCTTTGTTGATAGATCTCAAGGAGGGTAAACCTTCCCACTAAAGAAAAACATTGATTTATTTTCGCTATTTCCATCTTTGCATTACACCTCTAAACCTTGCTTTTACACCTCCATTCCCTCTTGTTTTCCGCTTATTTTAACTGTTACACCCACATTTTTTTTCCTAACAGCACTTAAACCCTTCAACCGCCTTATTCCTTTTTTCTATTAGTTATGGTCACCTTACTTGTTTTAACGCAAAATTTTTGGAAAAACCATCAAAGTTTACCTCCGCCTTTCCTCCTCTAAATCCCTGTAGTCGTACTTCACTCATTGCAGAATGCAGTTTTCATTTGGTTCCATTAACACTTACCGCTCCCACCTACCAATTTCAATATTGAAATCGCGCTTCGCCGCCAGTCCCATTTCCATGTCACCCATCGCAATCACACGTTGCACCATTTTCCTCTTCCCTTCAGGATTTATCATTCACGGTTGCCTTTCCCTTTCTAACACAAAACAGTTGAAAACCATCGTAATTCGACCTTCCGCCCTTACTCCTCGAACTTCCCGCTACTGTAAATTGCAAATCACAAATCAAAATGTTTAGTTCCTTTCGTTAATACTTACCACTCTTTTCCTATCGATTGCGATATTGTTATCGCACTCCGCTGCCAGTCCTCCCACCACTTCACGCATCGCAATTGAAAACCGCAATTATTTCCCTTCTCTTTTAAACACTTACCACTCGCTTTCATCGATTGCGATATTGCGAAATCAAAACGTCGTAGCTTTTACCTCATCACATTTTGCACTTTGCTCCCACTCCCAAACAACACTTTCGTTTTCCCTTTAATTTCGCAATATTGTGATTGTGATATCACATATCATAGCTTTTGCCTCCATCGTATCTCCGCCATTGCACTTTTCAATTCATTCCACTCCAACGCCATTTTTGCACTATAATAAAGTGCAAACCCCCCTATTTCCACTTCTAAGCTCCATTTCATGTGTTAAGCCCTCCATTGGCACCTTTTACCCCTTTTCTTCTCCAAACTGCAAATCAACATTTTCTCAATCAGAATTAAGTCATGGATAGTTTAGCTGCATGGATGGAAGCATGGTAGATAGAGCATAAGATAAGTAGAGTGTGCTTATCCGATTGGCCAAGTTAAGTGCGGTTTAAATTAGTTTCCTTTCTGCAACTTAGTTGAGTTTCATTCCAATCATTTCCTTTCAGCAAATTAATTTAGTTTCTTTCTGTCATTTCCTTTCTGCAACTTAGTTTAGTTTCTTTCTGGTCATTTCCTTTCAGCAAATTAATTTAGTTTCTTTCAGTCATTTCCTTTATGCATATTAAATTAGTTTCATTTCAGTCATTTCCTTTCTGCAAATTGAGTTAGTTTCCTTTCTTTCATTTCCTTTTATTAATTTACTTCTTAGTCTTTATCATAGTTTAAGAGATAACGACCTTTCACAAAGTAAAAGAGGATGACATGAATAGAATGAATTTGCTGTGTATATAGCACTGTCACCTCCAATTTTGTATGAACCTCGGGTTGATAAAGTAAAGTAGGGCAGCCCCTGGGAGTTGCAGCACCCTTGGTGCAATACCAGGGCTCACCACTTTTTTGCGTCATTGCTAGGGAGGTGTTTAGTAGATATTTTGATTTTGTTTTAGCATTATTTTCTGCTTTCCTTTCTTTTCATTTCATTTAAGAAATATTGAAAAAATCCAAAAAGATCTGACTTTCATGCCTCGTAGGAGTAGGAATACCCAAAGACAAACCTTACCAAAACCCCCACATCACCTCCTATCCACCCTTCACTCTTCTTCAGTGGCAGTGAGATTGAGCCCCCTATAAGAGAGCCTTCTGAATACTTTGAGGATCCGATTGGGGAAGAAGAAGAAGACCTTGTTTCAACTGAGGGACTTGCTTCACCTATGTTAACCATGGCTGGGACCCAGAGAACCTTTCCCATAAGAGAGGCAGATGGGGAAACTAAGATGAAAAACATTATCCCCTCAACTCTCCCACACTTTCATGGACTCACCTCTGAGGACCCTGACACATTCATGTTTGAATTTGTTGTTGTTTGTAGGACTTATGACTACACCTCTAATGATCAGAAGTTGAAGAAATTCCCATCCACCCTTAAGGATGCAACCTTGGGCTAGTTCATGGGTCTGCCTGGGGATAGCATCACTACTTGGGCAGAGATGGGAGAGACCTTCAACAACAAATACAGAGACTGTTGTAGGTCCAAGGAAACTAAGGATGAAATATTTAGGATGACTCTAGGACCTGATGAATCCCTAGAGGACTATGAAGAGAGGTTTTAATTAAACTATAATAGAGCTAACTACACTCTTGATCCTGCATCACTTAAACTTGTACTTCTTCGAGGGATCAGTGAAGAGATGATATAAACCTTGAATATGATATCAGGAGGAGATATATACCAACAACCCTATGAAGAAATAAAAATTTTCTTCTAGAACCATTCTAGGGAATTTAGGAAGAAGGGTAGAGCTAGCCAAAGTACATCCAATACCCCTTCCTCTTCCACCTTCATAAAACATGAGATTGGAAACATGATAGAGGACTTCAAGAGTGACATGTTGCACACCTTTGCTTTGAAAATGGACACAATGTAGGTCAAAAGGAAGCAAGAGGAATAAGAGATAGCCCTGACCATCTTTTTTCCTAGATGTACCAGGAAGCACCCAAGAAATGAATGTCCACTAAATGTCATAGAGGTTTTCTTAGTGTGTGAGGAGAATTATGCCACAGAAAAGTGTCCCTCCTTACCTGGACTTAGGGATGTATATCAAGGTGGGGAAGAAATGCTAGAGCAACTCTGTTTCATCAACTAGAGAAGACCTCAAGGCCCTCAGCCATATAAAAAATGTATGCAAGGTGCACCTTACTCTTACTATCACAACAATCAGAGTGCAACCATGCAACCTTCGTACACCCCCACCCCTCCATCCTGGTCTACACCTCCTATTTGGCCTTACAACCCTTCATATCATCCTCAACCAGTAAACCAACCATTCTACCAGTATTTTCCACAACAACCTCAGTGGAACAATCCATCCCAAGGGTGGAGGCCTCAACAAAATCAACCACCATCTCTAATGCCTCCACCTCAACCTCAACCTCAACTTACTCATGCTATTCCACCTAGGCTACCTATACTTGCACAGCCCAATCCGAATCCAAAAAACAAACAAGAACAATAGGCTTCTAGTGGACAAACATCATATCCAGCTTATGCTATGGAGATATAAGAGGTTAATCTCAAGCCGGGAAGAGTAATCCCAGAGAAATATCCTCCATCTCCACCTGTAGAGGTTGAGGAGGAAAAGGAAGAAGGTAACACTTAGATCCAACAACCTCCTTTTCTTGAGTGCTTGATCCACCTTAGTTAGCACACCTGTGAGGAGACTGAACTCCTGGGAGAATTGGAAATTTTTTATGTAAAGATACCACTTCTCCAGGCCATTAAGGATGTCCCTATCTACAATAAGCTCATCAAAGAAAATTGTTTCAAGAAACCTGGGAGAAGGAAGAAAGATACCCCCACCATCAATGTGGTAGGACAACTGTCTAACCTAATGCTGGGAAGGGTGATATTTCCAAAGTACCTGGACCCTGGTAGTCCAGTTGTTGATGTGCATGTAAATGGTGTCATAGTTCCCAAAACTCTGATTGATCTAGGGGATGCCATCAATGTCATGACCAAGGAAACTATGTCGAAACTTAATCTCCAAGGGACTTTGAGGAAAACCACAACAATTCTACAACTTGCAGATCGATCCGTAGTAACTTTGGAAGGAATTGTTGAGGATGTTATGTTTAGCATTGAATCTTCGGAGTATCTTACATATTTCCTGGTCCTGCAACCAAAAACCAAGTTCAATGGTTATCCCCTGCAGATGGTTATATTAGTTGTCAGGCTAGAAACATGACTATCAAAAATGGGCCTTTGTCTAAACAGCTAGTGTTATATCCTCCAGCCCAGCCTTCCATTGATCATGATCTCCCTATATGGTTGGAGGATGAAGAAGATTAGTTATATAACACTACCCCTATGTGTACCATAAATGCTATTCTTAGAGGGGGGCAACTTGATGAAGAAGAAATCATCAACCATGCCATTCAAAACCAATCCTCCACTAAGATTCCTCTCGAAACCTTTGTCAAAGAGTCTAAAAGCCAACCTTGGATGGAAGTACACTCAATTGATTTAACCTATGAATCGACCAAGGCTATTGAGTTTGGCCCATCTAGATCTATGGAAATCAAACCAATCCTCTCGAATGAAGAAGAGAAGAATCTGTGCCATCTTTTGAAAGATAATCTAGATGCATTTGCTTGGGATTACAAAGACATGAATGGGGTGCATCCTTCAATGTGAAAACATCATATTTACATTAAATAAGGATGAAATCCCGTGAGACAACCCCAAAGAAGGATGAACCTGGCTCTGAAGGACATAGTCAAAGAAGAGCTACATAAACTATTGGATGCAGGGTTCATATATCCTATATCCGACAGTGATTGGGTATCTCCTCTTGTCTTAGTCCAAAGAAGAATGGGAAGTGGCGAATTTTTGTTGATTATCAAGAACTTACCAAAGCCACCAAGAAATACGATTTTCCTTTTCCCTTTATAGACCAAGTCTTGGATGGCCTTGCGGGGAAGAAGTTATTTTTCTTCTTAGATGGGTTCAGTAGGTACAATCAGATTCAAATCATCCCTGAAGACCAAGATAAGACTACTTTCACCTATCCTTGGGGTACCTTCTCTTATAGAGTCTTATCCTTTGGGTTGTCAAATGCCCTAACTACCTTCCAAAGCGCTGTCCCGAGCATCTTTTCTGAGTTAGTCCAGGACTCTGTCGAAATCTACATGAATGATTTCACAACATATGGGGATGACTTCCAGGAAGCTATCTCCAATTTGGGTAAAGTACTAAGAATATGCATTGAGATGCATCTCTCCTTGAGCCCATAAAAGTGTCAATTCCTAAAGAAAGCAAGGGTTGTGTTAGGACACTCCATATCCGAAGCAGGAATACAAGTAGACCCAAACAAAATCACCATCATCAAAAGGGTACCTTCTCCTCAAAAGCATAAATATGTCAGGAGTTTCTTAGGCTTAGCTGGTTACTATAGAAGGTTCATCAAATATTTCAACAAGATAGCTTCGTCATTATTTGGGTTACTGGCCAAGAATTCTGAGTTTATTTAGTTTGGTCCTTGTCAAGAGGCTTTCGAGCTCATTAAGGAATAGTTAACTGCTGCCCCCATCCTCCGAGGTCCAAATTGAACTCTGCCTTTCCACATCCACACTGATGCATTCGACAAAGATGTAGGGGCAACATTAGGACAATTAGAGGACAAAATCCCTTATGCCATTTATTTCATCAACAAGAATTTGTCAAAGGACGAGCTGACATTAGGGGAATTTTGAGGTCTAAAATGGGCCTCCTAAGAAAATTATAAAATAATAGTGGAAATAATAAAATAAGATTTGATGACATCATCAAATTTTAGAGGGAAAAAGGAAAAAACTACTTTTTCAACTCGTATTTTCAACTTGTCTCCCAAAGTTTTTACTCAAATTTCGATTGGGAGTACTCACTAGATGAAAAATTTAATTCATCATCCAAGGAGTACCCATACTGCATACTTTCAATGGACCCTGCTACACGAAAAATGAGAAACACATGAAAAACGTGATTGCAATCACGTTTTTTCATGTATTTCTGATTTTTTCACATAGCAGGATCCATCGAAAGTATGCAACATGAGTACTCCCTGGATGAGGAATTGAATTTTGCATCCAACGAGTACTCCCTCTCTAAATTTGAGTAAAAAATTTGGGAGATAAGTTGAAAATACAAGTTGAAAAAGTAGTTTTATTATTTTATTATTTTTTAATCCTTTTACCCTTTTACTTAAAAAATGGTGAATCATCCCCCATGGTTGACATCATCATCTTGAATCCTATTGGTTCTTATAAAGTTTATTTTGGCTGTACATTTTTCTTAGGAGGCCCATTTTAGACCTCAAAATTCTCCTAATGATTATACTGTTACTCAGAAGGAGATGGTAGCCATTGTCCATGCATTAAACAAATTCAGGCATTATGTAACTAGATATCAGACCTTTGTTCACACTGACCATGCAACCATCAAGTATTTAATGAACAAACCAGATGTGAATGCTAGGATAATTAGATGGTTGTTACTTTTGCAGCAATTTGATTTGACTATTATTGATAAACCTGGAAAGGAGAATGTTATTGCAGATTTTTTGTCCAGGTTAGCTCTCCCTATAGGAGAGGAAGGAATGGTGGATGACCAGCTACTAGATGAGCACCTATTTTCTATATCAACACTCTCACCATGGTTTTCTTATATAGATAACTACTTGGTTGCTGGGAGACTTCCTCCTAATATTTCATTCAGGGATAGGAGAATAATCAATAGAAAAAGTGCCCCTTTCACATGGATGGGGGAAACCTTTTGAAGCTAAGCCCTGATCAAATACTAAGGATATGTGTGAGGGAGGAAGATGTTTTTGATATCCTCTATGCATTTCATGACCACCCATGTGGAGGCAACTTTGCTGCAAAGAGATCTGCTTACAAAGCTTTGCAAGAGATACTATTGGCCTACCCTTCACCAAGATTCCAGAAGATACACCAGCAGGTGTGACCAGTGCCAAAGGATGGTGAAAGCCACACAAAGGGATAATATTCCTTTGCACCCTCAAGTGGCTCTTGATCCATTTTACAAGTGGGACATGGAATTTGTTGGACCTATCGATCCACCATCCAGACAAAATAAGTATATCATAGTCTGCAATGTTTACCTAAAAAAGTGGGCTGAAACAAAAGTAGTGACGATAGAAACTAAGGAGAAAGTAGCAGAATTTCTGAGGGATAATGTGTTTTACAAGTTTGGATACCCCAGAGAAATAGTCGCTAAACAGGGAGCAAAATTCACCTCTCACCTCATTGAGAATATTTTGAGGAAGCACAAGATTCAACATAGAACTTATACTGCCTATCACCCTCAGGAAAATGGCCAAGTATAAGTAAATAATAGAGCTTTAGAGGGCATCCTCACCAAGGTTGTGAGTAGCAATAGAAAATATTGGGCAGATAGATTGGTGGAAGCTACTTGGGCCTACAACACTACTTGGAAGACAACAACAAGATTCACTCCCTATGAACTAGTCTATGGTAAGAAGGCTCTACTTTTAGTTGAGTTTTAGTACAATACTTTAAGAATGGAAGCTAAATTAAATTTATATATATCAAATGCAAAAAAAGAGAGGTTGCTGCAACTAAATGGATTGGATGAGTTCAGAATGAAAGCACTTCTTCACACGGAGGTAGTTCAGCTGCAAAGGAAGGTCTGGAATGACAAGAACATCAAAGAAAATACCTTCCAAGAAGGAGATTGGGCGTTGTTGTTTTATTCAAGGTTTAAAGAATTCAAAGGCCAACTAATGATAAGATGGTTGGGAACTTACACAGTGGAGTTTTTTTTATATAATGGCATAGTTCAAATCAGAACCATAGATGATGAAGGAATCCCCTTCCTTGTTAATGGTCACAGACTTAAAATTTACAAAAAGAATTTGTCAAAGGAAGAGTCATAAATTCAATAAGAAGAGAGGTGTATGTGATGGGAAACTCCATAGTTTCCCACACCTCCTGATAAAAAAAATAAAAAAAATAAATAAATAAATAAAAATAAATAAAAAATATATATGCATCTCTATGTTTGCTATTTTGCAAGTCATTAATGATTTCTGGAAACACAGGGAAGCATTCATATTCTTTTCCCTTCTTCTATTTTACCATCCGTCCCATCATTCGATCCATTCATTTGCATAACTTCCTCCATCACCTCCATACACCACATTCCTCCATTCCTAAGCACAATGTAGCAAGGAAATCAAGACACAGACTGCTACAGAAATCAGGGAATTCCTACAGACATCTGTTGTTGAACAACAAGAAAATTAAGGGAGGATCTCATGAAGTAGACCCCAGGAAATACAAGAGTGCAACCCATGGCATCTAGAGCACCCCCCATGCAAGATTTACAATGGGAAGTAACATTAAGGAAAGATCAGCAGCTCAGAGAGCTGCTCATTCAATGAGTTTCTCACTTAGAGAACATAAAATAGTGAAGAACACATCATCTAAAAGGCTTGTCTCCTCAATCCAACACCTGTAAACACCTTGGAAATGATACGTAAACTCAGGTATATCTTCTCACCCCTTGCTATGCATCCATAATAGCCAGAAATAATTAAATTTGCAGATTTAGAGTTTAAGGGGCAGAAAGGTAGCCAGTTAGCTTGGCCACCATCGTGAAGTATGACTAGGGAGAAATGCAAAGCCACACAACCTGGGCATGCAAAAGAAAATAATTTAAATCAAGTGGAGTAGAGGAGAACGCGGGGAGGAAACACACAGTCCATCATGAATTAACAGGGAGAAGGAAACAATTGTCTACAAAAGAAACTAGAGCTGAGCCGAGTTACATAAGTGCTCCAAAAATTAGTTGCACAATCTAATAAAAAGAGATCCTATCTCATCCAAACCAGTAAATTGAGAATATTTTAGGGAAAGAGACCAAAGGGAGCCACAATACAGCAGTACTGAAAGCGGGCTACATATTTGAACAACACACAACAACAACAACAGAACAATGTCACCCTACCCATGGCTTGGTCCTCTCTTGTGAATATGAGCAGGGAAGCTTTTATGACAACCCAAACAAGGCAGGATTCCACTCCTAGCCTTAGAGAAGACGAAGAAGAACCAGAAGAAGAAGAGGAACTAGAATATCCCTGCCTTTCCAAGATTGTAGGAAATTCATGGATTTCTATAAGCAAGCTAACATGGCTGATCAGGAAAAGATGGCAGATTTTTATGTGCATAACCTTGTGCTGACAAATTTGGATACTTGGGACCTCAATCCTACAATAGGGGATATGCAGTTGATGGATTTAGTATCTTGGATGATGAATGAGGACACTATAGAAAAAGAGATATGGTGGGTCATGTGAAGAATAAATAGAGAACCCTTACATATCAAACCAGAATTTTTCAACCCAAGAGGAGTCATCCTTAACCGTCGAGAGATTGAAAGGGACCCTACACTAGTTGAAAGGTACCTTCAGAATCAAACACAGGTAATAGGCCACTTTGATGATGTTTCTAGGAAAATAAAAGATGAGTACATTATGGCCAGCCAAAGGATATGGAACAGCCTCCCTCACAGCTTCAAGAATAGGGAGTACCATACTCTAGAAAGACTCAGTGGTGCATTGGAAAGGGCACCATTATACAAGAGGGCCATGCAGGCCAAAAATATCTAATGGTTGGGACTAAAGCTCAACCCACCTTTGTTGTTGGGGCTGAATGATCAAAAGGACACATATGCACAAGATAGAGATTTGGAGAATGCAGAAAAGAATAATGGTTTTTACCCCCTTGGGGAAACTCCCACACTTCTTCCTCACGAAATCAGGGGGGCTGTTAAAGCCTTGAAGGAAATGCAGGAGGAGGATTAGTTGCTAAGAGGATGAGCAACCATTCAGCAGGGGGGTGATGATGAGATCCATCATTAGAAATATTTGGAGGGGTTAATGGTCACCTTTTTTCCTTCTTAGATCTCTTTTTCTTGCATTTTTATTATTATTTGGTTTTATGATGCTAGTATAGGTGGTGGTTAAGGCTAACATACTCTGAGTGCCTAATATGAGGTTGAGTGGAGAAAATCATGAATTATTAAGCATTTTAATAAGGATTTTATCATAAATACTTGGAGTTAAGTGGAATCAATAATGTCAAAGATTCTCTCCAGCAATTCAAGTGCAGAGGTAGCCAAGCAACTCCAAGAGGAGTGCACTCAATCTTTGTAGACTTGCAGTTAAGTGGACTCAATCGCCCTAAAGATTCTCTCTAGCAATTTGAGTTCTAGAGGTAGCCAAGCAACTCAAAGAGGAGAGTACTCAATCTATGTTTACTGGGAGTCAAGTGGACTCAATCAAAATTTTCAAGGGAGTTGTTGGTAGTTGAATAAATAGAGCAGAGCTAGAGCTAGGAAGGAGTTAGTCAGTCAGTGAGTCGATTCCATTCAGAACTATTGTTGCAAGCTATTGAGCTTTTTATTTTACTCAGTAATAAAATTTTCAGAGATGTATGAGGTTTTTCTTTTTATGAAATGAGCAGGCTGATTTCCTTTTACTGATTTAAGTTTTAGAGAGCGAGGCTCATGGGTTAGGGCCCAATCCATGTGCCTCAGCTTCTCTGCTGTTTTCATTCTTTCCTTTCTGTCATTCTAGTTTTGCTTCTGCCATTTAGTTAGATCTACTTCTGATAGTTTCATTGCTGCTTAGTCTTTTCTTTTAGTTTGTTGTTGTAGTTTTTCATTTGCTTGTGAGTAGTAGAATAGAGGATAAAACTCTAAAAGTTGTGGATCCAGAATTTCCTTTTCATCTCTGTTGATAGAGATTGAGGAGAGTAAACCTTCCCATAGACCAAAAACATTGATTTATATTTTCTATTTCCATCTCTGTGTTACGCCTCCATTCCCTCCTGTTTTCCGCTTATTCTAATTGCTACAACCACCTTTTTTTCCCCAACAACACTTAAACCCTTCAGCTGCCTTATTCCTTTGTTTCTATTGGTTATGGTTGCCTTACTCATTTTAATGGAAAAACATTGGAAAAACCATCAAAGTTGACCTCTGCCTTTCCTCCTCGAAATCCCTGCAGTCGTACTTTGCTCATCGCAAATTGAAATTTTCATTCGGTTCCGTTAACACTTACCACTCCCATCTGCTGATTGCAATATTATGATTGTGCTTTGCCGCCGGTACCACCGCCACGTCACCCATTGCAATCGCACATCACACTGTTTTCCTCTTCCCTTCAAGACTTATCATTCACGATTTCCTTACCCTTTCTAACACAAAACGCTTGAAAACCATCGGAATTTGACCTTCCGCCCTTACTCCTCAAAATTCCTGCTACCGTACGTCGCAAATCGCAAATCACAATGTTTAGTTCCTTTCGTTAATACTTACCACTCTTTTCCTTCTGATTGTGATATTGTTATCGCACTCTCCTGCCAGTCCTCTTGTCATGTCATGCATCGCAATCGAAAACCGCAATTATTTCCATTTTCTTTTAAACACTTACCGCTCGCTTTCACCGCTTGCGATATTGTGAAATCGCAACATCGCAGCGTTTACCTCATCGCATTTTTCACTTCACTCCCGCTTCCGAACAACACTTCCGCTATCCCTTTAATTCCGCGATATTGTGATTGCGATATCGCATATCACAACTTTTGCCTCCATCACATCTCCGCCATCGCACTTTTCAATTGATTCTACTCCAAAGCCATTTTTTCACTATAATAAAGTTCAAACCCCCCTCTTTCCACTTCTAAGCCCCATTTCATGTGTTAAGCCCTTCATTACCACCTTTTACCACTTTTCTTCTCCAAATTGCAAATCCACATTCTCTCAATCAGAATTAAGTCATGGATAGTTTAGCCGCATCGATAGAAGCATGGTAGATAGAGCATAAGATAAGTAGGGTGAGTTTAGCCGATTGGCCAAGTTAAGTGTGGTTTAAATTAGTTTCCTTTCTGCAAATTATTTTATTTTCTTTCCAGTCATTTCCTTTCAACAAATTAATTTAGTTTCTTTCTGTCATTTCCTTTCTGCAACTTAGTTTAGTTTCTTTCTAGTCATTTCCTTTCAGCAAATTAATTTAGTTTCTTTATTTCGTTTCCTTTCTGCATATTAAATTAGTTTAATTTCATTCATTTCCTTTCTGCAAATTGAGTTAGTTTCCTTTTTGTCATTTCCTTTCAGTAATTTATTTCTTAGTCTTTATCATAGTTTAAGAGATAGCACCCTTTCGCAAAGTAGAAGAGGATGACATGAACATAATGCATCTGCTGTGTATATAACATTGTCACCTCCAAGTTTGTACGAACCCCGGGTTGATAAAGTAAAGTAGGGCAGCCCCTGGGAGTTGCAGCACTCTTCGTGCAATACTAGGGCTCACTAGTGTCAACCCTGTACGTGGTGGGAGGCTAGGAACAATAACACTTCCATCTTTATAACTGTGAGTGGTAGGCTTCCTTGTTTCCATAATTTTGCTTTCAAATTTTCTTGCCACCTTAAATGCCTTCTCTAATGAATCCAGTTCCCAAAGGCGAACCTCATGTTGGATGTTATCCTTTAAAGTTCTTATGAAGACATTAATCCTATGCTCCTCTAGAATTTATTTTACCTTGATATTTAATCTTTGGAAGTCTTCAATGTGCTTCACCATCAAACCCTTTTGTTTGAGATTTATTAATTGGATACAAAAAATATCACTCTTTGTATCCTCATAATGTGCTACCAATTCTTTTGTAAAAATTTTCCATGTGACAATTGATTTATGATAACAAAGCCATCAATACCACACAAACTAATTTTGTTCTAAATATAAATATGTAATGTGTACCTTTTGTGTGTGCGACATATCATGTAGATCAAATAATTGCTCCATTTGTAGTATACATGTTACCAAATTCTTGCCATCAAACTACCTCATATCTTTTGGTGGAACGCGGTGGGTCTTAAACCAAACATTGGAGTCTCTAAAATCATAAGTCATATTTCTTTTGTCCTCGTCATGATTTTTATGGATTACCTTGTCACCACTAGAAAGTATTTCTTGCAGCAACTTTTTCAACCCTTCCAACTTACATTCATCACGTCGATGTATACTTTGAAAACTCTCATGTCTACTTCTAAACCATCCATCTTAGCTTCCAGTTCATTTTTGGTTACTCTTTGCGAGAGAAAAATTTGTTGCACCTGGTTTTGTAATTTTGATATGTTATGTTGCATTTCTTCCTCTTCTTCACGCGTCATAGAAGAGATTTCTGGTTGCTTTCTAGGCACATCTTCTTCTTCTTATTTTTTTTCTTTTTTTTCTTTTTTCGAGGCATTTTCTAATAAAAAAATGATATCTATGCTTCACTACGCCCCTTGAATCACTTCAAACTGATTTTTCAAACAAAAGTTATGCAAAATTTTAAAAAATACACACATTTTTCTTGCTTTTAGGAGCTCGATCTTGAAACTATGGTATCTTTGTAATTTAGGCTTCCCGAGGTCTAAAATTTTGTCTTATGGTAGCCATCTCAGTCTTCTTTCCAATGCCACTAGTCAAACCAAGATTAGATACTTCAAGATAAATTTATGTCAAATATCCCACGTTGACTTGATTATGGACTGGTTCAATACATAAAACTTGTAATGGATGCCATGTGTCACCATTTCAGCCTTCGGCTCTGAAATTGATAAAATAAAAAACTAAATTCCATGGAATTGATGCCAATTTTTACAAAGCTCAAATCTGATTCTTGAAGAGGAAGTTATGACTATTTTACTTAGGCCACTTATTTAAGATTGAATTGAGGAGCATGCAAAAACCATAACTTCTTCAGACCATATCTCAAAAATTATTGTGAACCAAGATCTGAAATTTTTAGAAAAAGCTCACGGATATTTTAGACCCACATGTTCGAAATTTTAGAATCTGAACCCTCATAGAAAAAAAGTTATAACGAAAATTATAAGATGATCTATTTGAAGTAGTAGAAACCTAGAATCCAAAGCTTTAATACCAAATGTTATGTAACCATATCACAAAATAGAAGAAGAAATGTTGGTCAAAGTTGTCACTGATGTCAATATGGCATTGTTGGAGATGACAAATATTCTAGTGATGCATGATTAATGCTTTTGTGATGTTTCCCTAACCTCATGCAAACCCTAGGAGAAAACCAAAGCACGAAGATGATGCACATTCCCGCGGCTACACAATAACCCTAAAGTCCTAGCTTCATGATGCCCTAATGTCTGTGCAACAATAAATACATCTAGATTATTTTTTCCTAATATAATTCAATGAAACCCTAAATTCCTTATTGAAGATGCCCATGAAGACATATTGAAAAGGCACCCAAGCCTTATTGAATGATAGTCATGATTCCCACAGGAGGCCCTAATCCTTATAAATGAAGAACATATAAGAATGAACCCTTACCTTGCATATCATAAGCTTGAAGGCCTAAAATCTATGAATAAGGAACCCTAGACATAAAATTCTAAAGGCTGCCATGGATAAAATAAGGATGACTATTTCACAACTACAATTTTATCATTGGTAAAAAGACCTTAATTGAATATGAAATCTGCATAAGCTTGTAGAGGACATTTTCCCCTTTCCAACGAGCTATTACACGCCCTCTAACTCCTCATAGACTGAGAGAAATTGAATTTATAAGATAGAAAATTCATAATTTTAGGTAAGCCGGCTTATGTAGGCTTGACATGTCGTCCAAGGGACGTGTCTATTCATTTAAGGTCAAATACAGCTTAAATATGAGTTTGATCTCCCCATTCTATCCATCAATTTCGGGGAATATTTCAAATAAAAAACCATAGGAGCAGATAAGAGGTCGAGGAGGACATTGAAGTTTACAGTTTGGGCTAAATTTGAGCAATGAACTTGGACTGTAAGAATTTGAATACCTCAGACCTGTAACAGTCTACCTAAAACTCAGATTGGAAAACTGAATTAGCTCAGACCTGTGACATGGACAGTATTTTGTGGCTCGTACTAGGTTTTGTGGAAGAAATGCTGATAATAACTTCCTTTCAAGCTCAAACTGCAAACTTTTGAGAGATCAAACAATGACCTGTTTAGTGACAGGTTTCAAGCTTAGCTTTGTGGAAAAACCTTGACCTCAGACCTGAAACCACAATATTATCATAATTTAGATAGCTTCCTATGACTTTATCTTACCTCAGATCTCTAAAACATAGGCTTGAAATTACATGTGATCAATCTCTTGGAGGCACAAACTTCATTTTGGATTGTGGCTGCAATACCTTAGACTTACAGTGGAGAATTGCAGAGTTTGGACCAACATTTGAACTATAGTATTGTTCCTATAGAAGCTAATGGAGGAATAACAATTACAGTCAGCTTGGCTCATCAGTAAGGCTCGATCAATCTCTTAGTGAAGGCTCAGACTTAACCTTCAAGATCTTTGTGTACAATCATCCCTTTCTAGTTTAGACTTCAAGAGAAGGGTAAGCACAACTATGGAAGAGCTACAATACTTCGGACCTCAGTCCTGTAGGAGCTAAGTTATTTGAAATCCTTGACAATCACAACAACTCAGTGGAGTGATTATAACTTCAGAATATTATGTGAAGGATCAAACCTTGGACGTGTGGCACTTGGTAGGAAATTTGACATCTCTTGAGAAGCAAACTATTGACGATTTGTTGAAGCAGCCTAGTGACCTTTTTTGGGAGAAAAACTTGTTGAAACATCCTTGTATACAACTGGTGCTCTATTGAAGAGTGTTTTTGGAACCATTATTAAAGGCATTTTTTAGAAACGTTGCAAAGCATCTTGGTGCAGACTTCTTGGTGGAAAATTTGTTATACATCTTGAAGAGGATTTGGAGTTGTCTCGGGATATCCTTGAGCATACCTTGTAGCTGACATTGAAGATCCATTGAAGGGAGTTGGAAGCATAATATAAAATTACCTTGGAATCTTGTATATCTTGAAGAGCAGTTAGAACTGATCTTGAGCATACCTTGGAGAATAATCAAGAATCCTATTGAAGAAACCTTGAGGGATTCTTGAAGACATTTGGAAGACTTGTAGAATTTGATATTGGAGACATTATTGGAGACCATGATGCATTGTTGAAGTAATCATGAGGTAACCTTGAAGATTCTGTTTGGGTAACCTAAAGAGTTGTGGAGACACCTTCTAAGAAGACAAAGTTTTCATTGATGAGGTAAGTGATTTGAAGATAGATTGAAGGCATTGATGAAGGTGAATATTTTTTCAGGGCTTGTTGCAGAAGATATTGGGAGTGTTGAAGAAATACTGAACTTATCTTGAAGAATTGAAGCATAAGGTTGGAGCCCTAGAGGATAGGAGTCCTCAAGAAAACTAGGTTGGAGTCTGTACCAGAGATAGGTTTGGATCCTTGTAGAGATAAGGTTGGTGCCTTAGAGGTTGGAGCCTCATGAAGTCCAAGTCAATGCTTGGAAAAGTATAGGTTGGAGCCTTGGTGTCTTCATCTAGGGTTGGAGCCCTAATTATTATTGCACTTGATTCATTGTAAAGAGGATTGGAGACCTTGTTATTGATTAATAAAACTATTATTCTACAATTGTTAATTTTGTGTTCTAATTATAAATGATCTTAATTGGTAAAAATAACAATTGAAAATAAATAATTATTCACCCTCCACCCCCCCTCCTCCCCCACCCCTTAATATTTCCAACAATAAATAGATCAACGAATTCAAAGTAAGCCTCTTCGAAAATTAAACCTCCTTTTACATCACATAAATGAACAATTCTTGGATGATACAAATGATAAGACCTCATTGATATATATAGGAGTCTAAGAGGTCATAATATAATAAGAGCCTACATAACAAAAATAATGTAAGGGCACAACAATAACAATAGTGGGCTTCTATGGGGCACAACAATAAAAATATGGGGGATACATGAGTGCAACAGTAACAATAAGGGGGATACACTAACAATAACAATAAGATGACTACACTATTATTATAGGGACCTAACATAATGTTTAAACTTGTATCTATTTTCATTTTCATCCCTCAAGTAAAAACAAAGTGAAAAGAGAGTAAACCACCCACTTTTATTCTCTAAGGAGGAAATTGCAATTTAGATATTATGAGTTCTAAATTTACTCCCATTGTGGTTTTGATGGTGTTGGATACCACCAACATACAAGGGGTCTCCCCGATGTGAAGTCCCAATTAGACATCACACCGTTTGGAGTAGGAGCCCCATCTAAAGTATCAACCTGACAATTATAATACAAAGGTTTGTCTTGGTTTCAATGCATAAGATAACAGATTAGATACATAAACCCTAAATAATCAAGTTGACACTGTGAAACACCAATTGCAATGTGTAAAACAAGACCTTCACGAGGAGAGGAGACAAAAATGAGCCTCTAGAATGAATTAATAGTACTAATGTAAGAGAGACACATGCACAAAGAAAGATTCATTAATTATCACTACAAGGAAAAGACCCTATAGCAAAGGTTATAAAGGAGTTTTTTAGTGTTATAAAATTGGCCAAAATTGTCAAAAAAACATTTGCTACAACATCCGTTTATGGTTACAGAGGTTTTGGCAGAGCTTTTAATAGAATTTCAACACAACTAAAAAAACTGGGCGGCCGAAGGTTATTACGGATGTTTTTTTCATCGGTGTGCTACTAAGGTGTCAACGCACCAGTGTGTGTCATCTAGAAGGTGGCCCGAGGTGGTCAAAGGTGCATGCATTGGGTCGTCAAGGTATAAAACAGCATCGGGGTGCAGTGTTGGTGATACAATGCATGGGGTTGTTCTAATTGGTCTTGGGATTTGTGCGATGCTCATACGTCATCTAAACGCACCATTACGTCGAGCTATAGAAATGCATCGGTGCGCAGTATCCGATAAACGCACCAGTATGTCGAGTTATAGAAACGAATCGGTGCGCAGTATCCGATAAACGCTTCGTTTGTTCTAATTCGTATTGGTATTTGTGCAGTGCCCATAGGTCGTACAAATGCCCCGGTGCATAGACTCACATGAATGCACCGGTAAGCAGTATCTCACAAACGCATCGAGATTAAAAATTGGTATTGGTATTTGTGCAATGCATATAGGTCATAGAAACACACCGGTGCGCTATAACTGACACACACCGATGTTCATTTTGTATTTTTTAGAAACATCGACCTGTGACAATGCAATTATTGTGATTTTTTAAAATTCATTATTCAACAAAAGTCGACACATCTTATAAAAATATTCATATTAATTAAATTTTTATTAATGCATTTGAATGTGATGTTTGGATTAATTTGTTATATCATATCATAATTATTGATATTTCTAAATTCATTATTCATCAAAAGACAACACATATCTTATAACAGTATTCATATGAATTAAATTTTTATTAGTGAATTTGAATGTGATGTTTTGATTAATTTGTTATATCAAATCATCAAATTTCACATCTCTTCATTATAATATTTAATCATCCATAAATTTAATCAGTGGTGTTACATTTCACAGCGACAATGGAGAACGCAATAGAATAAATTAAAAAATATTATATATATATATATATATATGACTAAGATAGTCTTTTTCATACAAAATGGGACAGTTATTGGTATCCCTTTGTCTTTCAATTGGGACAATATGTCCATTACATTAAACAAAATTTCTGATTTCACAAACAAATATTTCGTAATATACAATGTCTTGCCTTGATATCCAAACATAGTGATCATTATTCTTCGCTTGAATTGTTGTCACTACTAGAGCTACTTCCATGACTTGGGTTATTTTCAGGAATGTTTTGTTCACGGTGTTGATTGTTTTCTTGATCTTCTTCACCTTCCATCTACAAACATAAAAATAAACTGTAATGAGTGCATATATATTGGTGAGAATAATGAAAATTGCAATATTAAATAATATACATCAATGTAAATAAAAAAGAAATGATGTACCATAGCAACAATTGACTCATGAACTATACACATTCTTTCAAAACCATGTAGTATGCCATCTTTCAAGATTTCATCTATTGGCACAGTTCCATACTTTGTTTCATGAAAGTTTTATACCCCATAACAAATCATATATTTAATATAATTTTTTTTTTTGTTCTATTAATTATAGACGAAGCTAAGTAAAACAAGATTGATAGATTCTTACAAATTTCACAATTAATTTCTGATATGCCAACATATACTCACAACCCATATTTAACCCAATGTCAATCAATTCGTATGATGGTTCTTCTTTGTATGTTAGCACCTGTTTGAAGACATTCAATGATGATTTTTGTAAAACAACTTAAAAAATACAAAAATGAAATCTAGTTAAGTTGTTATAAGGAAGTAACAATTACTCACAAACTTAGATATCAACCATTTTCTTCCTTGTCGTCCTGTTTTATGTGCTAAATGGGTTCCATTTTCTTTTTTCTTTTTTTCTACAAGAAAATACTTGAAAATTAATATTTAGTACTAAATTGTTTATTTATTGTACCCAATGATCGAAAAATTCAATGATTACATATTACATTTGAAGCACGTTGTTGTTGAGATGGCTCCTCCTGTGATGCAATTTTGTCAATTTCTTTGACCATCTCCTTGTACACCTTTCTGGACATTCCTACTGACATATTTCTGATATCAGCTCGTTCATCTTTTGAAATTTTCATAATCTTCCTGAAAATGTAACATGACAATAAACTATTTAATTTTTATATTGATATATGAAAAGTAAATATATCAAAAGTGATATTTATAAATAATATTTATAAATAATTCTAGACAAACATTCAAAGGAATATTACTTTTTCATTCCTTCTTTTTTGTTGTTGTACATTTTTTCTATTAAAAGTCTGACATGTCTCATTGACCAATTCTCTGGAAACTCTTCCTGTAGTTTAGATCAAATTTGGTTCTTGGAATCATTGGATTGATTTTTGTATTATAAGTGGAAATAATGTCTATACATTCATTCCACTAGATCCCTTAAACTTTTGTAAAATTTTTTCCTCCTTTTGTTAACCTCTAGCACCACTCCAGATGAGCTAAGGAGCAATTCATTTTCATTTGCATGTTCTATTTTTTTATTTTCTTAGAACAACATTCATTTTCTGAGTTGTTGCTCCCTGTAGAACATTAAACATATGTGAATTAATATATTTTTTGACACATGTAATCTAATAATTTTAAGTATATTATTAATGAAAATTAAAAAAAAAAAAACTCATATTGGATCAATAGTATTTTTTCATTCACCTGATTCATCCTTTTGCAATTTTTCCATCAAACTTTTACGCTCTTCTGGTCCTAGATCATAAATAATCTTATCGGGCTTCGTCATTTTGTGGCTCTGCATGATACACAGTAAAAATACATATTAGTTAAACTTACATATAGTTCAAAAATAATATTTTTTGTAAAGAATTTACAAAGAACTTGCCTTTTTTCTTTTCTTGATGTGTTATCAGTATTTTTGTTGCTTGATCTCTTGTCAGCCATTTCTTTATCAATATGAAACCTGTACCATATCATTCATTAATATATTTTATAAATAAATTATCAACTTTTCAAGTAAAAAAAAAAATCTCAAGAAATTTGTGAGCCATTCATGGTGTATGCACTAACTTCAGTGCGTGGGGGTCTTATAAACACACTGCACAAACATTATAATAGACCGTATGGTGCTCTATGTCAACAAGGAGCACCGGTGCGTTACATGTTAACCATCGCACCGATTAACACAGAGAAAATAATAAAAATCGTCCAGTGTTAGTTTTTGTAGCATAAACGCCCCGTGCAAACAAGGGACCACCATACGGTGTTCTTTGTCAACTAGGAGACCCAGTGTGGTGCATTATATGTTATATGGTGCACCGATTAACATAATAAAACATTTTTTTGCGAAACAACACGTTCACGGTGTGCCATAATGAAATAGTGTGCCGGTGCCCTATTTTACATATGGCGCCGCTAGGATAATACAACGCATCGGTGCGCTAGGTTACGCAGGGTGCACTAAAAAAAAAAAAAAAAATTCATGCAAGGGCCGACATGGATTGGGATACGACTATCGTCCTGTGGGTTGGATGTATTAGGCCTATATATAGCAATACAAAAACCCTATAAATCTAAAATGAAAAGCCCTAATTCTGAAATCACAGAAACAGGGAGAAGAAGGGCAGAAACAAAAAGAATGCAGGGTTTAGGGTAGAAATGGATTTTTTATTTTTTATTTTGTTTCTGAAAATGAAAAAGAAATTGAAAATTTTTTCTTGTTGCGTAAAAAAACTACAGAAAAAGTAAAAAAAACAATAAACTTTAATCACGAGATCGTTTGAAATTCTATGCTACAGGGTTTGAATCACCAGAGGTTTGGAATTCTGATTGTCTGAATACTTCTGTTCGAACGTATTTCGCTGCTCCACAGTGCTCTCATGCACTGTTGCTCCAGGTATGTCTCCTGCAAATCTTTGGCTGAATTTTTTTGCAAAAATAGTGAAATAATGAAAAGTGTTCAGTACTTAAAGAATTGTTTTATGAAATTAGATTTTCGAAAATATTTTTCCTCCCATTTTTCAATTTACTTCTTTTTTTTTCACTTAAAGAAAATAGAGTTGCGCTTTTTTTTATTTGCGGTTATTCATCACCGGTGCGTCACTTAATATCACCGCACCGGTGCATTCGTTTATATCACGACACCAGTGCGCAGTAATGAAAACGCACCAGTGCTGTGATCTGTATATTAGCACCAATAACAAGAAGTCCATTATTAATTCACCGAAATTACTTTTAGGTGTGTGCACCAAAATTTATTGTTGATTTTGCTCAAATGCAGGGAGAAAATGTCATAATTATATCGAATGGACAATTCTTCAAAATCCAGCTCTTTCCATAATATTTCTCAAAGTCCATCGCGGAGTTCCCCCTATCCATATCGAGACGTAATATTTACTTCAAATTTTATTTATATTTTCATTATCTAATTGAATTTATGTTTTTTATCCATGTCAATCATGCACAACTTAATTAAATTTATAATGTATACAAATTTGCAGGTTCATGCAAATTCATAATTGAGTTCAGATGCACAAAATATTCAAACGTCAACTCCAAAATGTCAGAAGCTCTTATTCGGAGCAGCATATCACAAGGTGCATTTGGTAGATGAAAATGGACAGCCGCTTCACCCTGCCAATTCTAACAATATTGCATCTTCTAGCCACAATCCTGGGACATTAATGATGGTAATAATTATAATTGTTTGGTATATTGATTAATGTAATTATTTCAGCATCAAACCAATTAATCATGCAATATTGTCAACGTGGTTACTAATTGATATCATATATTTTGTACTAATCATGTTCAATTTTTTTTTTTAATTATTAGGATTCTAGTGATGATGAGTGACCTACCTACCATATTCTGTTGCACCCCATGACAATGTCAAATCAAGAGAAGACTGAATTAAGAGAAAAAATCAGAGAAAAACAATATCAAGAATGGTTGAACCAACCACCAATTCAATTCCCGCTAAGTCCAGATTCACCAATTAGGAATGAATACAACAATAGTAGTTCTTCACAAGTTGGCAATGGAGGCAATCAAAGAGAGGCTGATATGGATGATTACTTAGGGGATATGACTGCCATGGAGACAATGTTGTTAGATTTATTCCAAAACGATGATTAGCTAGGGGATGATGCTCATATCATTGACACCTTTTTCGAAAGCCTTAAATTTTATTCCACCACCCCTCTCTTTGGACCTAGCGGTCAGTCAAATTCTATCTAGTTGGGGACAACGATGTTACTGTACAACTTGAAAGAAAATTTTGGCTTTTCAGATGCATGTTTCTCAGAAATTTTGAGGTAAGTTGCCATAAAGTCGTCCCTTATATAAATTTGAGAAATATAATCAATACAGTATAATGAACATTACAAATGGTAAATTTTATGAACGATAATAATTATATCAGCATTAATGTACATTTATTAATATATTTTTCCATGATCACCAACTACAAGTTATTCAAAGATAAGGTTATTCTGAGTGATAATGTCTTGCTCGGTAGTTACGAAGAGGCAAAGAAATTGTTGAAAATGTTGGGTGTTGAGTACATATCATATCTTGCATGTCCAAATGATTGTTTCTATATAGAGGATAATATGTAGACAAAGATATTTTTATAAAATTATATATTACAGAGCAATGCAACACATAAAATATGCGAAAAATACAAGCACACAAAACACATAAAACCAGAGAGACACAGATATACGTGGTTCACCCAGTTTGGGCTACATCCACCCCGAACAGCCAGTCCTTCCTTTCTATTATCCAGCAAAATGAAGAGACACAACCTATAGCAGATCCGCTATAATATCCTCTATTCTCTCTCACAGTCTCCCTCTCTATTTCTCGCTCCGAGAATACACATACATTACACAGTCGTAATACAATACCCTCATAAAAGCGAGGGGTTGCCTTCTAGGGAAAAAAACCCTAAACTAAACATAAATTCTACCGTCAGATCATTTGCCTAATGAACGGCCCAGATTGACTAGAAATTACTATACTTTTACAAGGCAATTTTACATCTGTTTTTAGCTTCAAGGGCACTGCCCCCGAAACCCCCTGACAGGGGGGGGCTCCATAAAGTCGCTGTCACTCCCCCTGGGCCCCCACGGCAGCGATTAATTTACGGGAAGCATTTCCACCCCATTTAAGGTATAGGGGTCCAATGCTGTGATACAAAGTAAACAAAATAATCAGGTTCCACACCCAACAATCTCCCACTTGGAGACTGATTGTAGAAACTCCACCACTGCCTCATTTGCTGGACAATGACTCCTATTTGGACCTGGCTGTTTCTCATCTTCATCATCATCCTTCAAGACCAATTGAAACAGAGCACATTCTCAATTTCTCCCTGGTTACAACCTTTGTTAGCATATCTGCAGGATTCTAGCTAGTGTGTATCTTTTCCAGCTTCAACTCTCCATCTTCCAATACTGACCATATGAAATGGTACTTGAGATATATGTGTTTAGTCCTGGAATGAAATGATGAGCTCTTTGCAAGATGAATGGCACTTTGGCTATCACTATATAGCGTGCCCATATCATGCTTCTTACCCAATTCATCCATAAACCCTTGTAACCAAATCATTTCTTTACTAGCCTCTGTAGCAGCAACATACTCTGCTTTTGTTGTTGAAAGTGCAACAACACTTTGGATTTTTGAAACCCAACTGACAGTTGTTCCACCTACAGTGAATACATATCCTGTAGTGCTCCTCCTGTTATGTCTGTCACCTACCATATCTGCATCCACATATCCCTGTAGAGCAATGTTTGAACCACCAAAGCATAATGCTTGATTTGTGGTACCTCTCAAATATCTAAGAATCCATTTTACTGCCATCCAATGTTCTTTTCTTAGATTTTTCATGTACCTTCTTACAACTCCCACTGCATGTGCAATATCAGGCCTTCTGCTGACCATTGCATACATTAAGCTTCCAACTACTGATGCATATGGAACTTTAGACATATAATCCATGTATTTTTGGGTCTTTGGGCACATCTCCTTACTAAGTTTGAAATGGCTAGCAAAAGGTGTACTAACTAGTTTTGCATTGTGTATATTAAATCTTTTCAACACCTTTTGTATGTACTCATTCTGAGACAGTGTTAATTTTTTATTTTTCCTATCTCTGGTTATTCTCATACCAAGGATCTATTTTGCAGCTCCCAAATCCTTCATTGCAAATGAATTTGCCAATTTTGGTTTGAGCACATTTATTTCCTACATGCTAGACCCTGCAACAAGCATGTCATCTATATACAATAGCAATATAATATAGCTACCATCATTTTACTTTTTCAGATAAACACAATGATTAGAGTGACATCTAGTATAACCTTGTTCAGACATAAACTTGTCAAATTTTAGATACCACTGCCTTGGAGTCTGTTTTAAGCCATACAAGCTCTTCTTTAATCTGCACACCAATTTTTCTTTCCCTTTTACCTCATATCCTTCTGGTTGCTGCATGTATATCTCTTCCTCCAAATCTCCATGGAGAAATGTTGTTTTTACATCTAACTGTTCAAGATGTAAATCTTCCGCTGCTACAAGACTTAAGATAGTTCTGATTGAATTCATCTTAAAAATAGGAGAAAATATTTCATCAAAATCAATACCTCTCTTTTGTGCAAACCCCTTTACCACAAGTCTAGCTTTGTACCTCTGTTTTCCTCCATCTTCTTCCTTCAGCCTGTAAACCCATTTATTTTGCAATGTAGTTTTACCTGCAGGAAACTTGACTAAGTCCCAATTCTGGCTATGCATTAAGGAGTCCATCTCTTCTTCCATGGCTAGCTCCCACTTCTTCCTTCTTTCAACCTGCATTGCTTCTTCATAACATTCAGGTTCACTGCAATTAGGTCACACAAATAATATGGTGAAGGAGAGTATCGTCTTCGTGGGGTCTACTTAACTCGTAGACTTTCTAACACCACTTTCGTGTTTGAGGTGCCTCAAGGCCGTTGTGGTTACAATTATTATGGTTGTTGATTATTATTATTTTCAGACACCTTTAATTTTTTAGTTATCTCATCAAGAACTATGTATTCCTTGCTTTCTTTTTCCTGTTTCTTTTCTTACAACTGATTCTTATACAAGAACTTTTCATTGAATATTACATCTCTGCTCCTAATGATTTTGTGATTTTCATAATCATATAAGCGATAACCAAAATAATTAACACCATATCCAATAAAGGTACATTTCTTTGATTTTGCCTTAAGCTTTGTTCTATTTTATTTATTAATATGGACAAAGGCTTCACAACCAAAAGGCTTTAAAAAGGAGTAGTTTACCTTTTTACTTATCCATGCTTCCTCCGGAATACCACCATCCAAGGAACTTGAAGGCCCTCTGTTTATTATATAAATAGCAGTATCTACAACATCTGAAAAAAATTGTAAAGGAAATTCTGCATGCAATCTCATGCACCTTGCACACTCCATGATTGTTTTGTTCATCCTTTCCGACACACCATTTTATTTTGGTGTTCTTGCAACTGTCTTCTCTCTGCGACCTATGCTCGAACAATACCTATCAAACTCGTTGCAATATTCACCTCCATTTTCCCATCCGAGACACTTCACTTCTTTCTTTGTCTCACCTCAACCAAAGCTTTCCATTTCTTGAAAGTATCAAATACATCAGATTTATTTTGAATACAATAAATCCAATTCTTTCTAGTTGCATCATCAATACAAGTAACATAATAACGAGATACACCGAGAGATGATACTTGAGCTGGCCCCCATACATCTATATGCACAAACTCTAATTTGTCGCTCTTCTTTTCTTTCCCAACTAGGAGAAATCTGACTCTCTTCTGTTTTCCATAAATGCAATTCTCACATAAATCCAAATCAACATTCTTCAAACCTAGCAACAAATTTCTTGACTGAAGAATCTTCATCCCCTTCTCACTCATATGTCCGAGCCTATGATGCCATAATTTTGCATCCGCTCCTTTGGGGAAGTTAAAGCAAAATAGGGTTAGGAAATACTATGTACATTAAATACAATGTACCAACCTTTTTGCCTTCTTTAAGGCTACTGTAATATTACTAGTGACCTTTCCTGCTTTATTTGTGAAAGCTAGACACAACCTTCACCTACTTAACCTACTGTTGAAATCAGATTTTTATTTAGATCTGGAACATGCCTTACCTCCTTTAGTAGCCATTGGTTTCCATTCTGCTGTTTTACAAGAACCTTACCCATTCCAACAATTTTACAGGGTTTATCATCACCCAAACAAACTTGTCCAAAATATCCTTGAACATAGTCATGAAAATATTTCTTATCAGGTGTGGCATGGAATGAAGCCCCTAAATCTACAACCCAAGAATTAGTAACATTTTCGAAAGAAAGAATCAAAGAATATTGTAACACATGACCTGTCACATTTGCTTCATGATTGTTTTCTTTGCTATGTGCCGTCTCCTTCTTTTTCCCCCTTCCCAGATCTAATAAGGGCCTTTCTTTAGGGCCTTTTCTTTGCATTTCATATTTACCCGATCTTGACTTGATCTGTCATTGTCCTTGATTTACCGTTGATATCCCGAGCTCTTCTTCTCTTTCCATTCTTCTTTCCCCTAGACTTCGCACTCAAAGCATTACCCGATGTCTCACCGAGCTTTTCTCGTCGCATTTAAGGATAGCACCAACAACATCATCAAACTTTAAAGTACTAGATCCAGAGACAAATTTACTAATGGACATAACTAAACCATTCCATCTTTCTGGCAATGAGCACAGAAATAACAGAGCTCTAACTTCATCATCAAATTTTACCCCTACAAAAATTAACTGATTGGTAACTGTATTAAAATCATTTAAATGTTTTGCAATAGATCCACCTTCCGACATCTTCATATTAAATAGTTTTTTCATAAGAAATACCTTGTTTGAGGCCGAGGGTTTTTCATATAGTTTCGCCAACATCTGCATCAAACCCTTTGTTGTTGTTTCCTTCAAAATATTGAATGCGACTGACGCCGCAAGGCACAACCGTACTGTTTCAAGTGCCTTTCTATCGAGAATGTTCCATTCCGCATCTGTCATGGCCACCGGCTTCTTTGATTTTCCGCTTAATGGTAGGTACAGATATTTCTAATAAAGATAATATTCCATCTGCATCTTCCACAACGGGAAGTTTTGGCCATTAAATTTCTCGACCCTAAACTTAGCATCTTCCGCCATTTCTCCCACTCGAACCAGGAACCTTCTTCCTCCGTTGAATATCACCCAAATATACCTTGCTTTGATACCAGCTTTTTGTTATAAAATCATAGACATAGATAATGCAACACATAAAATATGCGGAAAATACAAGAACACACAAAACACATAAAACCAGAGAGACAAAGATATAAGTGGTTCACCCAGTTTGGGCTACATCCACCCCGAATAGCTAGTCCTTCCTTTCTATTATCCAGCAAAAATGAAGAGACAAAACCTACAGCAGATCCACTGTAATATCCTCTGTTCTCTCTCACAGTCTCCCTATCTGTTTCCCGCTCAGAGAATACACATACATTACACAGCCGCAATACAATACCCTCATTAAAGCGAGGGGATGCCTTCTAGGGCAAAAAACCCTAAACTAAACATAACTTCTACCGTTAGATCATACGCCTAATGAACGGCCCAGATTTACTAGAAATTACTATACTTTTACAAGGCAATTTTACATCTATTTTTGGCTTCAGGGGCACTGCCTCAAAATCCCCCGCCTGTGGGCGGTGGTAGCGACACTCCCACGGCATGCCTCCCCACCATTTAAGGCACATTGGGGTTCAATGTCAGGATAAAGTAAAATTTAATCTAGTCTACACCCAATGAGCATTATAATGAAATGTGGGCATGATAGGTATGATAAATCAAAAAAGAAGGGAAAATCACGTGGTCCTCCTTATAATATATTGAGGCACATGCCTATAATCCCAAGGATTCAAAGGCTCTTTCATTGCAAATAATTATCTATGTTGCAAGGATGACATGCTTCACACAGAAGTGAGTTGGGAGTTATGAAAATCCCAACTGATTCAATATCCATGAAGCATATATAGGATACATGGCCCGAAAAATTCAAGGATGAAGTACGAAGTCTACGATTCAGCATAGCCATGGATGGCATCAACCCATATTCCCTCCAGAACACCAACTATTCTATTTGGCATGTAGTAGGGATCAATAACAATATCCCCCCATGGTTTTCCGTGAATAATGAACATCTTAGGTTGGCTCTAATAGTCCCTAGTAGAAGACAAGTGAAGAATATGGATATCTACTTACAACCACTTGTAGATGAATTGAAGGAATTATGGGATGGGATGAATGTATATGATGTATCAAGACCCATCACAGTAGAGAGGAGTTTTACGTTGTATGCCATATGTGCTTACACAACACATGATTATCCAGGCTTAGGAGTTTTCTCTGGTAAATTACATGTTTAATTTATTGATTTGTTTATATACGTAACAATATTCTTTCAGATATTATTTATTTAATTCATTTTAATATTTGTTCTAATCTTCATGATATTCTTTAATGTGACATGCATATTAATTAATGTATAAAAATATAATCTCGTAGGTCTTGTAACAAAAGGGAATTTTGGATGTAAATTTTGTCGACCTTCTATGAAAGCTAGATGATCCAAGGACCTACGAAAGCGAGTGTATGATTGCTCCAGGGTATCCCTACCAGAAGAACACCCTTACTTAAGAGCAACATCCGCTTTCAATGGTAAATGAGAGAGAACCCAAAGGCTCCTAACAATCCATTAACTAACCAAGTTATTGAATCCTCGCAGCAAGAGAGAGATGAGACAGAGCTCAGTGAGAAATGTTTGATTCAAATGTGTTTCAAAATCACATCCAAAATTATTTGACACCTATGTTGAGAAATTGCCCTTTAGACAGGCACCATTTATTTATAACCCCAATAAGAATCTTTAATATACCACTTATTAGATCCCATGCATATATTTTAAAATGTTTCATCTTCTTTATGGAGGCACATATCATCAAAACAAAGTGACACATTGGTGGTTAGGAAAGATCTTATTACTTCAAAAACTAAAAAGAAATATTGGCCAAGACGATTAGAAAGTACGGGATTAGAGGCAGGCACTGGTCCCACTAATTCATGGTTTTTCAAAGAAGGTGATGTCCCATGGATTTTAAAAAAAGATGATATATCTTTGGCAAAGGAAGTTATAATGGATGTGAGGGTGCCAACTTCATATGGGTCTTCACTACGGCACTGCTTCACCATGGATGACCATTTTTCGGGGTTGAAATCGCATGACCATTTGAATCTTCTAAGAGTATGTATAATGTTAAAAACATGATTTTATTATTTTTTATATTAATAAATTTTATCCCATGCGGGGATCATAAAACATAACTAATTTTGTATATTATTGCACATGTTTATAACTTTGCAATGTCATTATCCTTTGTTTGTGCGTGGGTGTGTGAAACATGAATTCCCTTAAGACCTAGGACGTACCATATCTAAATTATCTGCATTTGTACGTAGGATCATGTCAAAGGAGATTCATGTGGCTAGCATTCCATAGTGGCGTCAAGAGGTAGTTGAGATTGTTTGTATGTTTGAGAAGGAACTGCCAATGAGTTTCATGAACTTACAAGTTCATCTTCTAATGCACCTAGTAGATGAGGTTGAATTAGTTGGGGTGGTTTCTTGTCGTTGGATGTTCTTCTTAGAGAGGTATATGAAGAAATTGAAAGGTTTTGTTCGACAAAGGGAAAAACCCAAGGGGTCTATGGCAGAGGGGTACATATCATATGAGTCTTTCTATTATGCTAGTGACTACATCAAGTAGATCGACAACAGACCAGGTGTGGTGATTTGGGAGACAGCATGAAGACAAATAGAAGGGGAGTTGCCTTAAAATTAGTGGGAAAAAGCGCTTGTTAAATAGTAAGGTTAAATTTATAATTTTCAAATTTACACAAAGTAAATATCTGTTGAACTTTGATATACGTATTTTTTGATCGTTATATAATATATAATTTCGGTTTGATTTCATCAAATACGAATGCAAATTGAAGTAATCAATAAATTTGTTCTTTACACTGCTGACAACTGTACGCATTGTACGAACGAATTTTTTGCAATGGGATATGAAAGAAGGAATTCAGACGGTTGAATGGTAGAAGTGGTATTAACTACCATTTAGCCAAAATACTCCAAAAAATATGCCCCAATGTTTGTTGTTGTACCAAGTCGAGAGAGCATGCAACTGGTCATCTCATTGTACACTGTGATGAAAAGGATGCTTAACATAGAGGGGATTGAAGGAAAGAATCCCCAGAATAATATGCATAATTTGTATGTACATTTGAAACTTATAAGACATCTATATTTCATATTTTAACTATTGGGTTATTATAAGACACATGACACTATGTTTTTTTAAACTTTTTTATAATAGGTGCATTTATTCCCATCTATGTGGGCATATGGACACCATTTTTGCACATAAAATGCCGATGCTGGAAACATCATACAAGACTGTGGAGTGGAAGTCGAGTTCGATCAATCTAGTCAATCTAGCCATCGTGATCAAAACCTAGTACGAGGGAAGTTAGGTTACATTGGAAAGATACAAGAGATCATTGAAGTGGATTTCTCCTTTCCAATCTATTATTTTCAGGTGAAAGTGGTGGGACACCTTTGATCGAAATAATGTAAAGGAAGATCATGATAGTAGGCTGATATGTATCAAATCTAGAAAGATGTGAGATGAAGTTAATGAGCCCTATGTTTTCACCAAACACTACAACCAGGTGTTTTTTTACCCATATGTATTGGATATGGATTGGTGGTTCATATTGAGACATGACCCTAGATCAAAACATATTTTTGAGAACATTAGTTTTATCATGCCATGCGAGTTGGAAGAAAATGAGGGTGATCATGAGAACCGAGAGTGATATGGTACATGTGTTATTTGATCATCAATATTTATACTTTTTAAGATGGTTTTTTCGAAACATTATAATACGTATTTTGAATTAATTGGTAATTTGCATTGTGTTAATGTTAAAATCAATATTTCACTTGATAATTTGCATTTATGTTGATCTCAAAAACAATGGCGTACTGTATAAAGTTCTTTTTTTGTATGTAAGATCATAATAAAATACAATTACAATCACAATTTTAATTAGAATTAGAATTACAATTAGAATTACAATTTTACAATTTCACATACAATTACATCAATTTTACAATTTAGATATATACAATTACAATTAAATATTACAATTACAATTAAAGTTTTACAAACATTTTACATATAACAATTACAATTAAAATTACAATTAATACAAATACAATTACAATTTTAGAATTTTACATACAATAATTAGAATTACAAATATTACAATTTTACAATATCATGATCATTTAATATTAAATTAATTAATAAACATCATGATCATGATAACCATGGTAAAAACATCATATTTGACTAAAAAACACATTCAAATTCGCTAACATCATCATGATAATGATCATTTAACAAAACACAATTAGCATTATATAACATCATCACAACACAAACATCAAATATACATCGATCATGTGAAATAACTGTTATCACATACACATCTATCTGCAATTTACACATTAAATGAACATATCTAACATGGCCTAACAATATACACATCATGATGATCACCAACATGTAAATTAAGTACAGCTGCAACATGAACATAAAATACATGGGCCATATATATATAGTCAAAAATATACAACTATAATATAAATGTCATCTATCAGTTGGTGGTACATCATCAATAGTAGTACTAGTCGAGGTTTCTACCAATGGCAACCTGACAAGCACACGCTCAGATACATGATGATCGGATCATCTCACAAATGCTCATCGTGAGAACTAGACATGACGATGGTCCACCGGCCTCCACATGATGATCACAAGTTCTGTTACAGTGAGTTGTCATTCTGGGCGCTATATAAGGTGAATGATGATCACTCCCCTAATCGTGATCATCGATGATGCTATTACACACAAGACCGTCAATCACATGTCACAGCCCTCGACCACACCCATAACATGCAACGATCCTCCCTTCCCGCTCTGTAACTAAGGTCATAGCTCCTACGACATGCCACATCGTGATATACATGTCACGCGGCATGTTTCCACATATGTAATGCCCTTACATCGTCCGTATATCCCTCATAGTGCTGTGGCCCGAATCCCGCCTCAACAATCAATGCAGTGAGTTGGTCACCCAAATCCATCCTATATCTAGTATCAAGCTAACTGCGCTTAGCAAAAGGTGGTACTGGCACACCAATAGGAGCAGGTCTCTCTGCATCGGCCTCCTGATGATCCTCGGTATTTGGTATGCCTTGATCATCATCATGATCCACACCTGGATCATGTGGTGGTGTCGGCATGTCCTCGCCATAAAAAGACCCAATGTATACAAGATATATACAAGTACACAACAATAATTAGACAATTTAATTACACAATTTAATAAAAAAAAGTTAAAGAACATGTTAGAATAAATTTAAATAAAAAAGTAATATTACCTCTATCATCCTGGCGGCTCACCATTCCCCTGTGAGAGGATGGTTGGCAACACCGCCATCCAAACTCACTATAAGGACAAGGGACCATAATGAAGGGATGCTCGTCAACACTGGCTATCAACTCCATGCATTATGCGATATCCTCGTGGAAAACTCAGTCTCGCCCCTCTTGGGCATCATCTGTCCCCATATGTGCATCCATGCCTCCAACATCGACCTACGAGGCTGCCAAAAAAAAGTATGCCTCGTCTCTGGAAAACTCTCAAAAAATAAACAAAAAATATCTGAAGAAAATGGGAAGTTGACCCTCCCTTGTGCATGAGCACGACATCTATCTAAGGCTGTATAGAACTGCCACAAAAAAATGGCAGACCACTTGACAAGTCATGGCTCCTGTACTAAAGAATCAACATAATATAGAAGCGAGCAACTAATGCGTTGCCCGTCACTGGTGTTGTGTGAAATGGTCAAAATCAGAAGTGAGAGGCACCTCACCTCCTGACTACCAAATGCACCAATATGTAACTGACCTCTAGAGACCTGAAAATCTGAAGGAGACAATATATCTGCTCTAATGTATCTCTGGGAGTACACCAACTGACTCCTTGCTGCATAGCCAACTGGAACCTCTGGGAACGAGGGAAAATCCACCCCTCTCCTCGATAGCCCTGTAATGAAATATATGTCCTCCTCACTAGGTGCGTACCACTAGTTAGGACAAACCCTGAAATCCTGTCGGTGGGCATTCTACCTATAGATAAGATGTCTCAAAAACACACCATGGCCCTTTAGGGAAGTAGCCTCCTCATAGAAGTTGAGGAGGCCTACCTACCTTAGGAGCCCTTGGGTAGTTGTTGTAACAGGGCGAGGGTACGCATCTCTCTCCCTCTCTCGTGCCTCCCACAAGCTTGCCATGTTATACTGGTCCGCCTGTTGTTGCTGTTGTTCTCTCTCTTCTCTCCTTTCACGTCTCGAATGCGGATAGTTAAGTCAACGCATCGCATTGCCGCTATTCCACATGGTCAATGGTGCGGTCGGGTAACTGACCGCACTGCACTTTTTAAAAAAATTTAAAATAACACGGTGCGCCTTTCGGTACTGCCCCGGAACCAATGCAGATACTGTTAACACCGGTTGCGGTGCGGCCTGTAAATTTACAGGAAGCACCGCGAACCGGTGCGAGCCGAACAACTCGAGTGCACCGCGCGACAATTTTTTTTATTTTTTCCTTTGAAATGGTTAATTTTAAGGTAATTTGAAATTCTAATCTACTAAAAGGCTTAATTATGGAAAAACAAGAAAAATAATCGTATGTTTGGCCGTCGAGGAGGCATATTGGCTATAGAATTTGCAAAAAAAAAATTCCCACCGTTTTGAAAAATTTAAGCTGAAGATTGGTGGGTAATGCACAATGGCAATGTGTGCAATGGGTGCAATGGGAGCACCGATGTCAGGGAGGCTCAGACAAGGATATATTGCAACGGTGCTTGAGAGCTCTGGATCACTGAGAAAAGTGAAAAATGCGGTTTTTTTCCCGTAATTTTCTTTCTATTTAACCCTGTTCCGGTGCGCGGGGTTTTATAGGCACACCGGTGTGGTTTCTTAAGACCACACCGGGTAGTTTCTATTTTGGCGTGGTGTTTTATGACGCACTAGTGCGGAAGCTTTGTAAAGCACCAGTGCGCTACAGTAATAAGATGCACCGGGCGGGTGTGTACGGAGCGCACAGTGTCCGGTGTGCCAATGTTTTGTGCACACTGGTGCTTTCGCTTGTTGAATGCACTAGTGCGGTTTAGGATGATAAGCGCACCAGGCGAAAAACATCCGCAAAAACCTCCACCCACCAACCTCCTCTAGTAACCTCCACTAGAAAACATCTGCTAGAGGGTTTTTCCTTGTAGTGTACCTAACAAAATAGTTCACATAAACACAACGTTCATTAAACCACATACAACACACATTCAATAAGATAAATAACAAGGCCACCAAAATATTTCAATTTCCTTAGTACATATGAATGAAACATATATAACAAACATCTAAAGTATAGTCCAGAGACATTCACAATACATGCATGAAATTGTGTTGGCTCATTGAGCTTCAATATTAGGTGAAAGATCCGAGTAAATAGTACAATAGAGAGACACTAGTTCCAATAGTGGAACATTATGTCACTTCTTGCTTCTCCAAATAATATTTTTCTCTCTTATGCCAAGTAGAGAAGCCAACTCTAACTCTCCAAAGCTTAAGCCTCAAAAAACCTTTTTCTTGAGTTATGAGGTTGCTTTATAACAAGGGGGATGAACTTTCATATCCCCATGACTCTTTAGTTAACCTCATGACTCTTAGACTTCAATTATGACCTTTGGACTTCTATGAAACTTTTGAACTTCTAAGTAACTTTTGGACTTGTCCTAAAGACATTTTGTCCTTATATGACTAAGTGACTTTTCATATTCCACATATGACTCTTGGACTTACACACATTACTTTTTGTCCTTTTCTTGAGAATACACCATTACATTCCACACGACGATGTGGCGTGACACATGGACACACATTTACCACTATGATGACACTTGTACAAGTTACAACTTGACCATGATGACAAAGACTTCATGATGAGGTGGTAATCCGAGCTGTCTTTCTTGTTGCTTCATCTTGCATTTGTGATGATAGATCTGATCTATGCTTCATCTTCATGAAGGATCCACTTTGTTTCTTATATTCACCCTCCAAAGGGTCTTTGATCAATATCAGAATCTCTTGAGTCATCATGCAATGTCTTCTTTCTGTCTCAGTCCATGATTTGCTTCATGTCTCCATAATAATTTTCTTTTGTTCTTCTTCTTCACCTGTGTTTCTTTATGCTTTCTCCTAGCTATCTTCTCTCTAGAAATGCCGATTTTGAAAAGTGTTGATGCAACATCAACCCCTTTTCTTTCTAAGGATTATTTTTAACACTTTAAATGTTCTTATGTATTAGGTATGGATAATATTTTTTAAATGTTGGCGATTTTCATGTCAATTTTGAAAAACATTGATGCAACATCAATCCCCCCGTTCCTTTTTTTTTAAGGCATATTTTTGACACTTTAAATTTTCGTATGCCTTGAGTATGCACATTTTTTTAAATGTTGTTTATTTAATCATTTTTCAAGTTTGTGATATTTGTTTTTCTTTGTAATGTTTTTTGTAATAAAATTTTCAATATTTATGCAAAGTTAAAATAATAATAATAATAAAATTAATATTTTAAACTTATCATTTTTTATACATTTTTGTATCACTAATTAATACTTTATTACACATAAAATATTTGTCACTAAAAAAATTAATTTTAAACGCTTAACAAAAAAATATACATTTTATATATAGATATAGTTAAAAAAATAAACATTTTGGGAACTTTTGGGCTGAAAATGACATATCAAATAAATGATTAAGCTATGGAAAAATTTGAATACCAAAGTTTAAGATTTTTTATGAATTTTATTTCCAAAAATGATAACATTTATATTTTTTTTCCAAAATATAATGATTCACGAAGTAAAAAAAAGAAAAACAACAGCAACAAGGTTTACATTTTTTTAAGAAAGAACTTCAATAAAATGGAAAAAAAATCGAAATAACAAGTTAAAAAAAAAAAAAAAAAAAAAAAAAAAAAAAACAAACATTATTTTAAATAATGGAATAAGAAAAAAAAAAACAAAACAAAATTATAAAATATTAAAAAAGTTTGAACTAAAACGTAGAAGTTTCAAAATTAAAAAATAATATTAACAAAAATAAACAAATTGAAAAAAAAACAACATACAAACAAATTATGAAAGAAAAACTAGAATATAATTAATACAATAAAATAAAATAAAATAAAGAAAAAATGATAAATAAATAAATATAATGTATTATAAAATAAAAAAATAAATATTAAAGTTTATGGGTCTTGGATAGACAGTGATCGGTTGGTTGTTAAGGCATTCCTAAATGTTAAATTGTTAGTTGAATTCCCTGTCTATTCAGGTATTATTCTTGGACATAACCATGTTGTAGACTCACCAACACTGAAGTTATATATATATATATATATATATATATATATATATATATATATATATATATATATATATGAAAAATAACAAATTTTAAAAAATAAAAAATATTTAAAGAACACATTAAGAAAAATAAAAATAAAAAAAACATTAAAAAATAATTGAAAGACAAGGTTTTTTTTTTGGGGGGGATGAGGTCGGGGATCAACACCCCACCTCGACCTGACAAGATTGGTCATGGCCTAAAGAAATTTTTCCTTTTGTTGAGCAATATTTGGCAGACAATTATGCGGCAGGATTGGGGTTCCTCTCATCTTCCCAACCTATTGATACAAAACATGGGTTAACACATCAATCGCAGTGAAAGGGACATTAGGAGAGAAGATAAAATCAAACCAATAGTAGTTGCACCATATTCCCCTCCTAACATTTGCTCCAAGTTGCAAATTCATCTCTTCATACGGTTCCAGGTCTGATCAAAGTAGTGTACACCCACTACATCCCTTCACCCCTATTGAAGAGTTTTGGGTCTTCATCGATTCTTGGAATCAATTACTCACCACATGATAGTGTGTGGGCGGGTCGTCGATTCCGAGAATCGACGAGCCACCATGAAAACCCTTCGATTTAGTGTATCTCTCAATTTTGATATTTCAAAATGTAAAGCTACAGTAACAAATCAATTGTTATTTATGGTTCTCTTATCATGTTACAGATTGATGAAAGGTCACATTTTATTTATTATTTATGAGCCTTCAAATTACATGCTTTATACAATTAAATGTATTTGTCATCTTTCGGAGTAGCTTTTAAGTGTGACTTTTTGAAGTTTCCAGCAGATGTTTGATTGGAATTTGGTGAAAATAATTGTGGCTAAACCTTGATTTATGTTGTTTAAACTATTTTTTGACTACATATATGAATTCAACACCCTTAAAAGCTCGAGGGGTACTTTGTTTGCGAAGAGTTCACCTATCAAAATTGTGATTTCAATGAATCTCTGTCAGATTCTATACAAATTAGATTGGAAAATAAACTAGAAAAATTTCCTAAAAATCGCACTTAAAAACAACTCGCCATCTTATAGTAAAGCTTTTATTAAATATGGTGAAGACATCTAATTCCACAAAGTCATAATAAGTTTGCAAGTAACTTTTGTTGATTATCATAATTTTAAATAAAACTATGAATTATAGTAAAACAATATAAAAATCAAATATGTAAATTTTAAAGAATACTTGAAAAAAAATTCTAAAATTCACGTGGACATTTTTAATTGTTACTTTTTACTGTTTTTTTAAATATAATTTTTAAAATTACAAAAATATTAGAGTAATATTTTTTTTATTTGTTTTGAAACTTAATATTTAATAATTTTTAAATAAATTTTTTATATTTTTTTAATTGTTGAATATTTTTTTAATTAAATTATTTAAATTTGATTTTTTAATTATTTTTTTTTTTAAAATTTTTTTTAAGATGTCAATTTTTTTTAATTATATATTTGATGAAATTGTTTCTTTTTGTTATTTAATTTTGTTTTCTTTTAAAAAAAATTATGTTTGAATTTTTGTCTTAACGAGTTTTTTTTTGTTTTTTTGAATAATTAAAAAATGTAAAATTTATATGGACATTTTTAATTGTTACTTTTTAATGTTTTTTTTTTTTAAATATAATTAAAAAAAATTATAACAATATTTTTTTTATTTGTTTTGAAACTTAATATTTAATAATTTTTAAATATTTTTTAATTGTTGAATATTTTTTTAATTATTTTTAGGTGTCAATTTTTAAAAATTATATATTTTATGAGATTGTTTCTTTTTGTTATTTAATTTTGTTTGTAAAAATATATATATATATGTTCGAATTTTTCTCTTTACGAGTCTTTTTTTTTAATTTTATTTTATGTTTGATTTGTTTTTGGTATTTTTATAATTTTTTTATATTTGAATTATAAAAGTTTGATTATACTTTTTACGATTTGATGAGGATTGTGACTTAGTTAGTAAATTCAAAAGAAATTATCAAGACATAATCAAAAATCTATTTGGGCTAAGCTAATCAAGATTTTCAATTCCCAAGATCTTATTATCTATAACAAGATTAATAAGTGGCTTACCTCTAGCCAGATGACTTGCATCCATGGGCGTGGCAACAATGTTATGAACTATGTGATATCCGATGCCCAAGTTCTCAACTGTATTGTCAATTTTGACCTCCTAGATGACGACGAGTCTAATTTTGAAAATAGACCTCTATCCTTAACCTTAAACCTTGATATCCACTCCAGCCACATGTAGAAGAATGGTGAGATCCAAAGGTACATTCACTTTGAGAAAAGTAAAATGGATCTCTTCTTGAAATATTTAGCAAGGGACTTAGATCTCTTAACGTATAATGATAACATTGATCACATCTACCGTAATTTTTCTACCGAGGTATTGTATAAAAATAACAGTAGAACTTCCAATCCTTGGTATGATAAGGATTGCTAGTTTTCCAAGGAAGCTATTAGAGATGTTCCTGATGAAACTTTAAAGCTTGAAAAAATAAGTGTGTACAAAGCTCTTATCAAAATGAAGAACAGGTACTATATAAATAGGAGGCAAGGGCATCTCCTTCACCTCCCTAAATTTGATCCTAGAATTGTTTTGAGGAATATTCTTGTCCATAAAACGAAAGAAGATAATTTGACCCCCTTAAAGGAATGAGATATCTATCTTAAGAGTATTTATGACTCACCATATGCCATGGGAAACATCGTAAACACTCCTATAGACGAAGATATATTTTCTTTGGAAGATGTGGAGTTCGGGATTAAGAACCTCGCTAGTGGGAAAACCAGGGAGATTGAAGGTTACCAAGCTGAGATTTTCAAAATGGGAAGGTCTATATTCATCCCTCATATAGACAAACTCCTTAATTTGGAAGCAAAACATGACTTCCCTATGTTTTGGATGCAAAGCCTTATTGTGCCTATCTTTAAAAGTGGGGATAAAAATGTTTCCTATTAATATATGACTATCATGTTTAGCGACATTTTAGCCAAATTGTATGGGATGAATTTGGAAAAGAAGATTATCCTTTAGCTTGAAACCCATGGTAAAAGAGATAAAGGGGAAGTTGCTTTTACAAGATACCACTCAACTATTGACCACCCTATCACTCTTAGGACCATTTCCAAGGAGTGTTGCAATAATAAAACTGACCTCTTCTGTTTTTTTGTTGACTTTAGAAAATCTTTCGATATTTTTCCTTGGGAGAAGCTACTACAAAGGCTCGATGAGATAAAGTGTTCCTCTCGAACTGAGGGTTGTTGTAACTAGGTTATACAAGAATGTTATTTCCAATCTTAATACCATCGAGGGTTGGTCTGAGGAGATAAAATGCAATATCAAAGTTAAGGAAGGATGCCCCCTATCTCCTACCCTTTTTGTAATTTACATTGATAATCTAGAAGATTTTTTAGAAGGTCGTCAGTATAGTCATTACTCTTCTCATTTATGTTGACGATATCATTCTTCTTGCTAGAAGCCCCGATGATCTCGAAAAGCAAGCTTAGAATCCTCCATGATTACTACTCCAAGATGGGTATGACTATTAATACTGACAAATATTAAAGTCATGATAGTTAAATCCAAAAGGATCAACTATGATAATTTCATTTATGATCAAATTTACTTGGAGAAGGTTTCCTCATACAAATATTTAGGTATTGGCATTCATCATCAACTCAACTGGAATTATAGCTTTGAGAAAATGATTATGTGAGGCTAGAAAGCTTACTATGAGCTTGAGAATAATTGTAAGTTGACAAATATTTGGGTTTGGAGTAAAAAAAAACTCATCTTCGAGACTCTCATCACCCCTATTATCTTATATGGATGTGAGGTTTAGGGTTTTAGTATATCTAGATAATTGTGGAGAAAGATGGAGATGATCCAGAAACAATTTATAACTCACAACCTCAAGATCAAAGGAAATAATCCACACTCTATTCTTTTAATTGAAGCTAGTCTTCCCCCCATTGAAATCATGGTTATGTTTAGGTAACTCGTGTACAAGAAGAAGACGTACAACATGGAAGTTAAGAGGCTCCCCAAAATTGCTTCTAACTCTAGTCAAAACCCCTACCTCCAGCTCAAGCGAGTTTGGCATAATGATGCACTGTCCTGGCTCAACCATTGGGGGATAAAGCAAAAGATCATACTAGAGAATAAGGATAATATTAAAAACGCTATTACTTCAAAATTTAAGGATAAGTTGTGGGATGATAAGGAGTTAGAGGGAAAAATGAAGCTAAGGTATTATAAGTGGGTGATCAACCCCACTTTTGGTAACTAGAATTATCATTTTGTCTTGACCAACACTAAGAAGATGATGAACATTGTAAAGATAATAACTAATTCGCAAAAGCTTCGAAGTGAAATCGGGTGTTGGTCTATTCCTAAAACACCTTTGGATGAAAGAATATTCCCCCTTTGTGATACTAAGAGAGTTTAAAATGAAAATCACTTTCTCTTGGAATGCACGATCCTTACTTGCATTTGTTCTCATTTTCAAAACATTTACCACATTACCAACCTTCTTGACTTGTTAAGTCAACAAAACTACAATGATCTTGGAATGCTTCTCTCCCTTCTTTTTTATCACAAAATAAAATATTAAAGAGTCCCAGTGAATCACTTACTTTCATAAGGTTTGATAGACCATATTGGCCTTAGTGGACATTAACCATCATCATCATCATTACTATATTATTTTAAATTTGTTTATAATTTTTTTTTATAATGTTTTAATTTATTTTTTTTACCTTTTTTTTACTTTTTACTTTTTTTATTCTTTTTCCTTTTTGGTTTAATTTTATTTTTAAAATTTTTTGCTTTGTTTTGTTTTTTCATATTTATTTATTTTTACCTTTTTTTTGGTTGCAAGGGTTGTGTCGATGTTTGACTAGCAACCTGAACCTAAACACACTATGTGTTAATTTGATAGTTGATTTTAAATTTTTTGTTATGATGGATCAAGTTCACCCCCACTATGTGCCAATTTCATGGTTGATTATAAAGTTTTCATTTCAATGGTTTAATCTTGTCTTTATTGTGTGTCAATTTGATGGCTGATTTTTAAATTTTCATTGCAATGTGTCATATTGACTTAATTTTCATTTCCACAGAGAGAAATTAGGAAACAATGACCAAAACAAAAATTTTCCAAACTCTCCATCCATATATATATATATTAGAAAATTTTTTCCATTATTCTTCTGCTTGACTAAGAGCTTGTCTTCCTCTGACATAAGGAAACAGGTTAACGACCCAAGACCCAGAGGCATCTGGAAGTAAAAAAAGTCCTCCCCCTCCCCTCTTAAGGACCACCAACAAGTAATTACAGGTGGTGTGGTTTTCCTTGAATACCAATGATGAGTCAACCTACATTAGAGGATAACATCTAGTGATGGTTGTCCCCATTGTTGGTTTTACAACTGAGTTATGATAGGTATTCCCATTGTAAAACAAAAAATAAAAATCTACTATATCATTTTATTTTGTTGGAGTACTAGGTAAGTTGGAGAAAAGTGTGACCAAGTTACAGGAGATTTTAAAGTTAAGAGTTTAACAGTTGAAAATGCTATGTAGTGTATTGTTCATATTTTGACATTGGAGTTAGTTAATAAATGCAATATTTTGAGTTTCTAAGAATCTTATCAAAAATTATAATAATGAAAGGGAATTCGATTACATTTTTTAAAATAAATCACATATCATTTTTTTTCAAAATATTAAGATGTCAATTTCATTGTTTTAAAAAATTCAATTTATTTTAAGAAATTTAAAAAATAAATAAGACAATTTTAATTTTCCGTAGTTTATTTGTTATATGTTATGGAGCTTTCTTTGACATATTTTTCGACAAACGACTCACTCAATATAACTTCAACATGCACACACACTCTAAATTCGACTTTACTCAAAATAAGATTGAACTCTAACTCACTCATACTTGACTCGGTCAACTGACACTCTAAACTTAGACAACTATGTATGTGAGAGTGATAGGCTATCTTTCATAATGATGTATATAATTTTGATTTAGTTGATGATATGGATGTTCATATAATTGTAAATTGAATTTATCTACTAACTTTGAATCAACTTCATTTAAAGAAGTTTCTTCTCATGATGAATGGAAAGAAGCAATGCAAGAGTATGATGCTCTCATAAAGAATGGAATATGGAAGCTACTGGATCTTCCATCTGGAACCAAACCAATTAGCTGCAAGTGGACCTATAAGAATAAGTGCAAATCAGATGGCTCACTTGATAACCCTCAAAACACAGCTTGTGGAAAAAGGACTTGAACAAAAAGAAGGTGTGGATTATGAGGAGACTTTTGCCCCCATTGAAAAATGGGCCACCATCTAGACTCCCTTTTCTTTGGCAGCATAGAATGGATGGAAAATTCATCCAATGAATATGAAGACCACATTCTTGAATAAAGACTTGAAAGAAAATGCCTTTGTGTCTCAACCAAAAGGTTTTTTTGTAAAGGGACAAAAGCAGAAAGTATGCAAACTCATCAAGTCCTTATATGGCCTAAAACAAGCATCACAAGCCTTATATGAAAGTTGTCTGAGCATCTTCTGGAATTAAATTTCAAACACTTTAATCTTGATGATGCAACTCTGTATGTCAAGAAAATAGACAAAATTGTTGTCTATCTTGTGATATATGTAGATGATTTGTTGACAACAATGAACATTGAAAATTATGTTGTATCTATACAAAAAGAGTTGAAAAAAGGATTTGAGATCACAAATTTGGGATATCTTCACTACTACTTAGGCATTGAAGTGACTCAACATCCAAATTATATATTCCTCTCTTAAGAGAAGTACATTGTAGAATTTGTGAACAAGTTTGGCATGGTTGAATGCAATCCTTTATCCACTCCAATAGAACATAATCTGAAGCTCACTTCAAAATAAGGGAATGAATCTGAGGATGCAACCAAGTAAAACTACTTGTAAAAAGTATTGTGTACCTTATCCACTATTAGACTAGATATTTCATTTGATTTTAGAATTATTTCCAGATTTATGCAAAATCCTTGTGAAGGACATTGGTCTACAATAGAAAGAGTTATAAAGTACTTGAAAGGAACTCAAGACTTTGCACTCAAATATTCACAAGTGGATGACTTCAAATTGATTGAAGATTATGTTTCAAAATTTTGATGGAGACAAAAAAAAATAGAATGTCTCCTTCAAATTATCTTATGAGTTTTGGATCAACAAGTGTCTCTTGGATGTAACACAAATAACCATTTCAAACATATTCCACGATAGAGATAGAATATGTGGCAATAGTAGAAGCAACAAAGAAGATTGTGTGGCTTAGAAAAATCCTTGAAGCCTTGCAAGAGAAACAAGTGAACTCTACTCCCCTTCTAACTTCTATAATCAAATTGTGAAAGAGTCTCAAATTCCATGATCGAACCAAACATATCAACACAAAATATCATTTGATTTGATTTTATGTAGAGACCAAGACTATTCATCTAAGACATTGTTGCAATAATGAAAAATTGCATATATCTTCACCAAAACACTTAGAAGAGAACAAAACTCACTAACACTCCTTTGAAGAGAAATTTTTTTAAAAAATTCAAAATAATACTTAAACTTATTAACACCTCTTTTGATTAAAAAGAGAAATTCCACACATACATATCATTAAAGATTTGAGATTAAATAAAACAAACAAGATTAGTTAGGATAGAAATTGGTCTTAGAAAATGAAGAATCGTTTTTGTAATGTTCTATAAACACATTCACATCCATTCAAAAATTAATTCGTTTCGAGAATTACTATTAACAATGTTATATGCACACACCCAAAACCAAATGCTAGCTTCATATATATATATAAGTAGAAATCATTAGAGTAGAGACGCACAATATTCACACACAATAATTGAATGTATTACACACATACACGAGATACATATAGTTGGAGTGAGATCCAACTGATTCTAATCTTGGAGAGAGAGGTTGAGAGAATCTCTCAACAACTTCAACAAACCCAATCCAAGATATACTAAAGTAAGAATAATCCTAACAAATCCTAATACCCTCCCTTAATGCTTACTTTACAAAACATATAATACTTAATCACAATTACAAAAGAATGACAACACTTTGAACTTTCGTCGCTTTGTCTGATCTGATCTTCATCAGCAACTCTACCCACTCTGCAGTCTTCTGGACTTCGCTCTTTCTTTCTCCACATCTTCGAGCTTACCTTTCAACCCATTTAAAGTACACCTGCTTCTGACCATCAATGCTGAATTTGTAAGATTAAAGATTCTTGACACCCCCAAAGAAGAGTCTCGACACTAAACTACCCTATGGAAATATTTCCATCTGTGAAATAACCTCGAAGAATAAATTTCAACAGTCTATATGAAAATATTCTAGGTACAGAATATGATCAGTGATCAATCCTACAAAGTGACCTGTGCACACTCACAAACTCACAAAAAATAACCTGTAATTGTCAATCTTGGAGCACCGAAGTACAACAAGAGTCTACAACATATAATAGATTCTCACAATCAAATTAGCGATACATTCTCTCGGCACCGAAGAACATCGAGAACCACTATTTTAAATTGTGTAAATTTATTAAATAATTGGTTCTTTATTATAAAATTTTACAAACCAACAAAACACTACTCTCACCAATAAACCCACAAATTCCAACCTGATCAAATCCTTGCCCCGCATATACAATCCCCAATTTAAAGGATTAAAATTATATTTCAAAATATACATAACTTATACTGCATATACTCTCCCCTAACTCCTCTGTCGATCCGTTCCCCTCTCAAATACATCTATTGAATCAGTTACAGCCTGCCAGATGCATACTACTGATAAGCACCCAACTCCGTGTGATCAGTTCTAATAAAAATTAACCTTGAGTGCTGCTAAAATTGATCAGAGGAATTCATGGCTGTGGCCATATGGGCTTCCAGGACCTCCATCTGTCGCTCCAGATTACTCAGCTTCTCATTCAACACAACGAGCTTAGTCCTCGCAGCAGCATCGTACTAGAAGATGAATTCGACAAAACAGGATCCAGAACAGGACAAACATGTACTCAGCGTTATCCGGTTCTGTTAGCATCGAGTTATATTCAATCGAAGAGCTTCAAGCATATTAAGCCGCTCCTCGCTTAAGGTACCACAATCTGTATGAAAGGCCCATAATAATTTCTGGTATACAATCAACTCCCACTCGTGCGCTGCAAAAAATTAATGGATTTGGACTGAGTCATACCCAAGATGCACGTTTTTTTTTTCATTCTGTTTGTCGCGGAAATAAAGCCGAGCACTCGACGATGAGGAACTGTAGTAAGGGATTAGAACCTTCACAGCACAACCTCCGATGAACTCTTGGATTCTTTAACGCAAACCTTCAAAGCGTATGGATGATGAACCTCACAAAACTGCCACGCTGGATATGAAACTGCAACTGCAACTGCGCATCACACAACTGCCAAGCAAATGGAGTTCTGCTCTCTCAGGTGGTCGACTCCAAGTATTTTGCTCCAGTCCGGCACGTTAACAATTGCCGATTGATGATGATGTTGAAGTCCTGTGTTCGACGAGGGGCCTCCAAATCTCGGAATCATCCGCAGACTCCTGTGGATTTCATGTGCTGAGAGAATCGATCCGCATGGGAATGCGAAATGTGTAACCCTGCTCACGCAACAATATTCTGCAACACTTGTCCAGCTAATTCTAGATTGCGCAATTGCAGAGAATGATGGCTCCTTCACCACAGCAAGAATCAGGAGGAGTTTTTACATCAAAGCAAAAAAACAAAGAATCGTAGATGACGCCGTAAAGAATTGTTGAAACAAATTCAACACTCTTACCCTACTTATGTACAGATAATCAAGGACTTAGACTCTCACATCTTCCTGGCCTTCCCGTGAGGGAATCAAGCCAGAACAGGCTCTGATACCAAATTAGAAATCATGAGAGCAGAGACGCACAATATTCACACACAATAATTGAATGTATTACACACATACACGAAATACATATAGTTGGAGTGAGATCCAACTGATTCTAATCTTGGAGAGAGAGGTTGAGAGAATCTCTCAACAACTTCAACAAACCCAATCCAAGATATACTAAAGTAAGCATAATTCTAACAAATCCTAATAATATATATATATATATATATATATATATATATATAAACACAAACATATATCACGATTCTAAACATTAACAGTTTCTCCAAATTATTTCCTACAAACGTAAAACCCCACCCAAATACGAGTTTCGTAGAAAGGGTATACATGATTTTAAACATTAACAACTTCCCAAAATTATTTCCTACGGGCATGGAACCTCAAAGGTTAAAAACTAGTTAACTGCCACAGCAAACATAACTCTACGTATATTAGAGATTTAAAACCCCTGACACAACAAACACATTCTGACATATATCAGAGATTTCATAACCTCTGGCTTCTAAAACTTCCATTACCACTGCGTAACCCAAAGGTGGTGGGGTTGGATCCCGCGCCTAACCGAAATGAGTTAATCAAAACCTATTTTCATTCATTTGGCGACAAAATGATATAAGAACTACTTACATTTCGTTGAGTTTATTGATTATTCTCGTTGTAAAACCGTGGCTTTTTCTAGGGTTGAAATTTGGATTTGAATGATGTTTTCATAATAAATTAATTTTTTACTAAAAAAGATTTGATTAAAATATTATTTTTTAATAATATAATTATGTTAAAATTTTTTACATATTTATTATAAAGAAAAAAACTAAAATTCTACTTATTTTATATCATTTTAATTTTAAAAACTAAAATTCTACTTATTTTATATCATTTTAATTTTAATTTTATTTCTATTTCTGTTATTATTATTATTTCTTCATTAATTCTATATAGTTTTTATTTTTATTTTTTTAATCATTATTAAAAAAATCTTTATATGATTTATCAATGTAATGTTTAATGTTTTTTCAATTTTTCAAATTTTAATTTCAATTTTACTATTTTTACATATTTTAACCATAGAATGGAATGGTTAAAAATAATAAAGTTGAAAATGTCCTATGATGAGCAAAATGCACCATGATTGTTGAATGGATAGATTAAGGTACATATGCAATTGAGATCAAATTCGTGATGATTAATATTAATTGAAAACTCACAACATCAATTATTGTCATTAATTCCATTATAAAAATATAAAGATGCAAAAAATAATTATCTTCCCCCTCAACAAATAAATTACTAAGTCCTAGTTTGAATTGTTTTTCACCTCTTGTAGAGCCATGTATACTTTATTTTCATTATTATAGAATTTGCAACCATAGGTTACAACTATTTTGTAAGAATCCTCTAAAAAGTTACTAATTATAAAATTGCTCAATCATTTTATAATATGCTTTCAAACTTATTTAGTATTTTCAACTATATGGTATTTCCTAAAGGTAAAAATAAAATAGGTTAAAAAGTGTGAACACTAACCTACATTCCAAGTTCCAACAAGCATTGATTTCAATGTTCTATGAAACTTCAATTAACCCAAATTCAAAACCACCCAACACCCAAATGAATTTTCTCATTCTTGAATTGAATTATTTCCATTATTTATTTTAATCGTTCTTGGGATCTCATTTGGTTTCAAGATTGAAATGGATTTTTATGTTTTTTTTTTTTCAATCTTTAGAGACTCACGGTTACCATGCATTTAATTAATTCATAGCTAGGTTGTGTATTAACTTACATTTACGTTGTGTTGCATTTGAATTTATCAATCTTGTTTTGTGTGAAAGTTTATGAATAGTTTGAAATGGGTTGATCAACAATGGCATAATTAGAACTTTCAAGATCTAAACCCTCAATACTAGTCAACAATGCCATGTGGAGTTTCCACCTTACAACACAAGCAATTACATTTAAAATTTGTCACAAAGTATGAGTTTAGATGTATTTGATAAAACATTGCTATCAATTAATATGGGACACTGTATGTGACAAAAAAGTTATATAATGCCAAAAATTTAAAATCATAAGTGAAAAGAACTCATAATATGAAAATATATTATGCAAATTTTGTTAAAATTTCTAAGAATTCCAGAACAAATTACAATGAGAATGATACTCTCCTTTTACATAGAGAAATTATAATTTTTTTTTTTTTTCACAAAGACAGAGTTTCACAAAACTGTGATTCTATTTCATTCGCTGTAAACTATTACAAAAAAAAATTTCTTCCTCTAACCGAAGGTTTACAAATTTTCACTGCTACAAACATAGTGCCAAAAACAAAACTAACACTGTGCCAAAAACAAAACATATATATAACATATAACTCCTTAAACCTTTATCGCGCGCGGTATTAAACAAACATAAACTTTATCAATCATTCGCCGGACTTCCAAATCTTTAAACCAAATTTCAATGCCAAATTCGCGTTAGAATTTGGGTGATGTCACAGAGCCTTTTGGACACGCAATGGTTTTTAAAATCGAGCTCATAAAAAGATATCGGGTCCGCAAACCGGTTTTGGGTACGGGCCCAAAGTGTACCCTGAAAAGCTTTGCAGCTCTTAAATAAAATCTTCAGGTCCAGATTTCAACTGTGCGAACCGACCCAGATAAAAACGAGAGTGAATAAGAATGCTCCACGCATTCTTATTCGTGGGGACTGCGTTCTTTGTTGGCTGCTGTCGATGTGGTTTGTGGGACCACTGAAGCTTTAAACAAAAAAAAACTCCCGCGCATGCAAAAAACTCTGCTTCATGTGTATATTAAAAGATGCTGTGTTTTTTTCATGTTAAACTCTGTGTTTGAAATACAGAGGACTGTTTTCAAATATGCAGGGACTGTAAGGTCTTGTCGGAAGAAAACGATTGTTCAATAATTTGGAAAGGACTTGTCTACCGAGCCTGCGTTTTGGCCCGGACGGCAGAAATCCGCCGGAATCCGGTTAACTAAATTTGCAAAAATCAGGTAGTTGCAGTGCTTGGAATCCATTTTTGATAGTGGAAATGGATTCAGCACTATCAAAAACTCCTGAGGCACTCAAAATACTAATGTTTAACAACTAAAAACAAGTTTCTGGGCAAATCTTTGCCGGATTTTCTGAAAATCGTGGCCGGAATTTGGGTCAAAACGCGGGCTCTTTAGACTACGCTATTTGGGAAGCTGCCAGAGTCAGAAACTCTTCAATCAAAAAATAGAAAGCAGCCAGAGTGTAGAATTCTTCAAACATATTTGGAAAGCGGCTGAGGTGCACGGGACAGTTGAAATTAAGATTTCAACAAATTTGTGAGTTTCATGGTTTCATTTTGAGAAACACGTGTAAAAAATTAATTAATGAAGTCGAAGGGTAATGCTAACCTGGGATTACCACTTCCTGCATAGAAGTGTTCATTAAGTTATATTGGAGGCAAAATACTTATAAATTTGTGAAGTGTTGTGGATGCAAATTATCAAGAAATTCTTACTATTATTGTCTCTAATGCTCCATGCTCTATGGCCTAAAGTGGGAGCGTCCTTCACATTAGTTACTGAGGAGTTAGCTCGATCCATGGTGGAAACAACAAAAGGGACCAAGTGGTTGAAAGCCTTTGACAAACTGGTAATTTGCTAGGGAGGAAAATTCGTCTGGGCTCTCTATTATCTGGAAAGCTTGAAGCCCCATATTCATTGCAACGTGCACGTGTGAGATATTCAGTAGTTATTCAAATTTATTCTTGTAAACATAGGTGCTTTTAAGGAGAGAGTTTTGCAGCTCTTCAATAGTTATTGAAATTTATTTTTGTAAACATAGGTGCTTTTACGGACGGAGTTTTGCAACTCTTGCCAGTTCTTTTGGAGGGAGTTTTGCTGTACTTTTTGGTGCTTGCTAATGATTTTTTTCTTGGAGGGTGTTTCGTAGTGCGATGGCATCTGACGGTAGGTCCGTGCTAGTTTCTGCTTGTCACTTCCTAGATTCTTGCTGCACTCGGCTTGATGCCCTGTTCTTTGTTGTTGTGCTCGCCAGTGCCCAAGTCAAGCCAGCCGGTAAGATATCAAAGTAAAAAATGTGAGTGAGTAGAGTTGCCAGTTTATGCAAGTTGGGTTGTAAAGACACTAGGTTGTGAGTTGGTTGCTGCTCTGTTGTCGGGCATGAAGTCAAGTAGGCTGAACCATTCCATTTTCCTCCCAAAATGGACATCCAGGCTTTATAGTGTTACCTTGAGGATGTGTATAGGCCTGACTGTTCAGAAAGTAAGTTTGGGGATGATGATGATTTCTAGTAGGTGACCTTAGAGTGACATCGCCAAGAATAGACTTAGGTTGCTTCAAATGACAGTGCGTACAATTTTAAATAAGTCCCCGTTAGTAGTGAGTCATGAAGGTGACAACCCTGGCCTCCTACTAAAGGAATACCTAGGCTAGGCTGTACTTGTGAATGGGTTTTATATATGCTCACCGCTGATAGTCCTTACCTGGCTTGCCATTCAATGAAGAACTTGAGCATTTATGCCAATCCCAGATTCCCAATGTCAATGTACTAGTAGTTATAAAATCTTGTGAAAACAAATAGGAATAATGGTTACGAGTAAAAAAAAAAACAAAACAAAACACAATTATCTAAGCGTTTGAAACAGCCAAAATACCTTATGACAAACAAAATGCCTGTCAAATTCCATCCCTAGAAGTGTTAAAAGAGAACGAGGTTTCAAACCCTTGGGGTTTCAATTCCCTTAATTTGGCCTCGACGACCGTAGATTTTTACTCATAAATTTGTCTTTCCTTAAAACTTAGGGTAATGATTTGAAAACCGGCCCTTACAACTTAGGGTAATGATTTGAAAACCAGCCACCACAAGGGTTTGGTAGATTATTGGTATGGAGCGCCTCCACATGAACCACAGTAAAAATTCCCTTCCCTCGGTTCTCTGGTCTAGGTAATCACGGCACAGAGTTGGCCCAAGACTATTCCTTAGCCATAGAAAACTCCAAAAAAATATAGTGTATCATTCTATTTCCTTGCAGTAGGAGTGAAATTAGAGACCTATGGAACGATGTGGAGTAGGAGCGAAGTTAGAGACAAGTGGGACGAAGTTACATCAGATTTAAAAGTTCAAAGCTTTAACAGTAGAAAATGCGTATGGGTTTATCTTTTGCCATTGAGAATAATTAATAAATGGAATATTTTGAATTTGTAACCATTATATTAGGAAAAAAACCAAAAATTACAAGAATGGACGGGAATTTGATGAACTTTTTAAAAATAAATCAATCACATCCGATACAGTTTTATGAAAATATTATTGATGAAAATTTTATTGTTATTAAAATTCAATTTAATTTTAAAAATTTCAATGTTTGAAATTTAAAAAATACATGATACAATTTGATCTCTGTTATATAATTCCAGAAGTAAATAAATCAACATAAAGATGCTTAACCGTAAAACAAAAAGGAGCATAAAAATATTTGTCACTCCAACGAATTTTGAAAGAATTATTTATCGATTCATGTATGCAGAAAGCTTCATATAATGAATTACTGAGACTCAAAATGTTCCCATTAGTGCAGATATATAAATAGCCAGCACATGTAAGTGTTAGCTTAAATAACGATTTTTAATGTGGAATAAATATTTTAAAACAATCGAAAAATAAAAATTAATGCTCGATAAATCATACCTCCAGCTATTGATGTTGCTCACAATGTATTTTGTATGCAAAATTTCCAGGCTGCTTCACTATATAGAGGTGAACGAGGCCTACATAAACGTGCAATCTTTGTGTTGTTGCTCATTCGAGGAGAGTGAGCATCACCCGTACAAAAAACACGACTTGCCTATCCTTCACACAAACAGAAAGAAAAAGAATATAGGAAAACTGAAGGCACTTCCAAGCTCTGCTCGTTCTAGCTTGATGGTGTAAATCTGAAGGGGATTGAGTTAGTGAGCTTGGAGACCAAACATAAATATTTATAGCCAAGCTTCCATCAAGCTTCTATTGACTATGTGTCAAGTGTTCCACAGATCATGGTAGAGAACTGCAGTGGGAGTAATGGACCACTTCAGAAGCTCCCAACAAGAAAATTAATTAACTGCAGTTGATTTCCGTAATTTAAGGAAATGACTGTGTTGGAATTTCAGATAATTCCAGAACAATATGGAGAGAATAATACTCCCCTTCTAACACAGAGAATAAATGACAGAGATTTGCAGAATAAAACTTTTCTTTCTATTTCATTAACAAAACTAAAAACTATTACAAAATGCCTTCCTTGGTGGAGGGATTCACAAAATATGATCAAGACTGCTACAGATGCAGTGCTCTCAAAAAATTCTCTCTGTCTCTCAAAACAAAAATGCACAAAATAGTGCTCTGTTAGTCTTACTGTGTTTTGTCTGCCTGCGGGCTCACACAGCAATACAACTCTACAATCATTCTCTCTTAAAATGCCTCTCGGGCTTTTTCAGTTTATATATGATACGTCGGAAAAATAGAAACATAAAACAAATTACAAAGAACTACATTTCCGAACATAAACTTAACATAAAAACTTTATATGCGCGATGTACGAATGGAGCCCACTTCACAATCGGCAATCGGCGATCGGCGGATCGGCTTGACGAACAAACTTGCGATTGGCAACGTTGCGATTGGTGAAACAATCGCAATTGGAAATTGGCGGAAATATATAAGCAGAACGGTTTAAAAATCAAGTGCGATATTGTGATTGCGATTGCGCAATTGCGATCGCATCGCAAACATTCGACGTAACATATCATATGGCGGAAACATTCTTTGGTTGTTGCGATTGTGATTGTGCGATTGCGACAATCGCATCGCAGACTTACAATCGGCAGTAACATATGTGACATGTGATTGCGATTGCGATTGTGGTGGGACCACATCGCAAATATACAATATAACATATGCGGTGGAACACAATGCAACTTGTGATTGTGATTGCGATCGCATCGCAATCTTCCATATCAACAAGACACTGCAAGTGAAACTTGCGATTCTTGATCGGTAGTGAAGTGGTGGGGACCACTATCATGTGTCTCATTCAAAACTTAAAGAACTTCGTCGTTTAAATATATTTTCATCAATTTGGTTATTGAGGGCTTAAAAGCCTGAAATGACTTTTTTCTCTGTAAAACTGTTCTTCCGTGTTTGGAACCATGAAAGTCTTCGTCCTTGTGCAAAAAAAGCTACGCCCATTCTAACATTAACTTCTCCTCTGCAAACTTGGCTGCGGCCATAAACAATTAAATTCATCCTTATGGTTCTTCCCATTCTTCTTTGAATGCGCGGTGCTGTGCACGCAAGCTCCTCTGCTACCCCTGTACTCTTTTTCTTCCTGCTCAAAGGCTAGCAGGTGACTTTAATATTTTCAACACTCCCCCTTAAAGTCAGCTGCTGGGTTTTCAGTCATACCCAAAAACTTTCTTAAAAATTCAAAGGTCTTCTGCCCCAATGGCTTTGTTAAAATATCTGCATATTGCTCCTCTGTTCTACAATGTTGTAAAATAATTTCTCCATTGTTCACCAATTCACTGATGTAGTGAAACTTGGCATCAATGTGTTTCGTTCTCTTGTGAAACACTGAATTCTTTGACAATGCAATAGCTGAGCTATTGTCACAATAAATCACAGTCCCTTTTACCTGTTCTTGGCATAAACTTCTCAACATTCTTCTCATCCAAACTACTTGACACGCTGCTACTGTAGCTGCCACATACTCTACCTCTGCTGTAGATAATTCTACAATCGGCTGTTTCTTAGAAGCCCATGAAATGGCTCCTGAACCCATATGAAAAACATAACCGGAAGTGCTCTTCCGATCATCTACACTTCCAGCCCAGTCACTGTCAGTGTATCCAACTAATTCTGAATTTTCTGAAGCTGTATATAAAATACCAAATCTTTTAGTTCCTTTCACATACCTCAGAATCCTCTTTGCTGCCTGCCAATGTGCTTCTTTTGGCTTCTCCATAAATCTGGAAATTAAACTAACAGCATGCATAATATCTGGCCTAGTTGCAGTCAAATACATGAGGCTGCCAACTATGCTTTTATACAAACTTGGATCAAAATCCTTGCTGCTGTCATTTTTACTCAACTTCAATCCCATTACTGTGGGAGTAATTGCAGCTTTGCACTCCTACATATTAAATCTTTCTAAAACTTGATTCACATACTTTGCTTGTGAGATAAAAATCCCTTTTTTATTTTTCTCTACTTCTATTCCTAAGAAGTATCTCAATAAACCCATGTCAGTCATTTCAAATTCTTCTTTCATGACTGTTTTAAAATTTTCACTGAGATAATCATCATTACCAGTGAATGTTACATCATCAACATATAACACAACAATGAGCATTTGACCATCCTTTTCTTTGATGTACAATGTGGGTTCTCCATCACATTTCTCAAACCCATTTTCCAGTAGATAGGAGTCTATCCTATTGTACCATGCTCTCAGTGCTTGTTTCATCCCATAAAGAGCTTTCTTCAATCTGCAGACTTTATGCTCTTGGCCTTTCTTCTCATAGCCCAGAGATTGTTCCACATATACCTCTTCCATTAAAACTCCATTTAAAAATGCGGATTTTACATCCATCTGATATACTTTCCATTTGTTTTGTGCTGCTATTGACAGCACTGCTCTGACTGTCTCCATTCTTGCAACTGGTGCAAAAGTTTCCTCATAGTCTCTTCCATGCTGCTGCTTATATCCCTTGACAACAAGTCTGGCCTTGTGTCTTTCTATCTTTCCTTCAGCATTACTCTTGGTCTTATAGACCCATTTTACTCCAATGACTTCTTTACCTTTTGGGAGGTCAACCAACTCCCATGTTTTGTTCTTCTCTATGGCATTAATTTCTTCATCCATAGCTTCTATCCATTTTCTATCTTTTATTGCATCTTCAAAATGAATAGGATCATCAACTTGACAATACAAAGCAAATAAGGAATTCATACCTTCATTTGTCGCTTCCTTCTCATAAATTTCATTAATATTTCTGAACTTTTTTCCTTTTTCATTTGGTGTAGACGTGCTTGAAGAAGCACTTGAATATGCTCCATGTGGTGTGCTTGGCGATGCACTCTCGTTTCTTCTCAAGGGTGTTCTCGCTGTCGCTAGAGGTGTCCCTTGCTATCCTTGTGTTGGTGGAGGTTGTGCTACCGATGAGTTGTTAATTTCAATCACATCTTCCTCATCTTCATCATGAGATAAACAGCTTTTAACATTAACTTTTTTCTCAATGCTTCCATCCCATGCTTCCTCTTCAATGAACTGCACATCTCTGCTTATCACAAACTTCTTTGTGGATGGGTTATACAATCTGTATCCTTTGGAATCTTCACAATATCCAAGGAAGATACACTTCTCCCCCTTACTATCCAACTTCTTTCTCAACTTATCTGGAATGTGTCATAAGCCACACATCCAAAAATTCTCATGTGGGTGACTCCCTGTTTTCTGCCACTCCACGCTTCTTCTGGAACTTTGTTCATCACAGCTTTTGTAGGGCATCTATTTAAAATATACACAACACAGTTTGCTGCTTCTGCCCAGTACTCATTCGGAAAGTGTTTTTCCTTCAGCATACTTCTCACCATTTCCATTATGGTTCTATTCTTTCTTTCAGCAACTCCATTCTGTTGCGGTGTGTACCTTGTGGTGAATTGTTTGTGTATGCCGTTCTCTCTGCAGAAATGCAGAAATTCCTTTGAGATGTATTCTCCTCCTCTGTCAGTTCTGAGAGCTTTGATATACAACCCGCTCTGTTTCTCTACAAGAGCTTTAGAATGGAAAAATTTCTGAAAGACTTCACTCTTGTATTTTAAGAAATAAACCCACACTTTCCTTGTGAAATCATCTATGAAGGTCAGCATGTAGTTGCTACCTGAAACTGATGTTGTTTGCATCGGTCCACATAAATCTGAGTGAATGATCTCTAAGGGTGCTTTCGCCCTTATGTTTTTCCCTGATGGAAAATTTTCTCTGTGTTGCTTTCCCAAGATGCAGCCTTCACATAGGCTGTTAGACTTCTCAATCAATGGTAAACCTCTTACCATTCCTTTTCTATGCAACAAATTTAATCCTCCGAAATTGAGATATCCAAATCTCAGGTGCCATAACAAGTTTTCATCTTTCTCTTCCTTCTAAAAGACTTCTTGAGTTACAGTTGCTACACTCTTTCCTTCTCCTTTCAAGTCAGTGTTGAGCTTGAGCAGAAACATTCTATTGCTGGTCATTTGTATTTTAGCAATGATTTTCTTGCTTGGAGGTATATCCTTTATGGTGCACACATCATCCTTGAAAATTGCATTATAACCTTTGTTTATGAGCTGCCCAACGCTTAAAAGATTACACTTCAAACCAGAAACATAATACACATCTGGAACAAATTTTTTCTCACCATTTCTTGCTCGAATACTGACTCTGCCTTTTCATTTTAGAGAGATCTTAGTATCAGTCCCTGTGGTTACTTTTGATTTAACCTTTTCATCTAGATTGGAAAACATTGCTCTGTTTCCAGTCATGTGATTACTACATCCTGAATCTAAGAACCAAACATCATCTTCTCTATCTTGTGCTACATTACATGTTAACAACACATTACTTGGGTTATTTTCTTCTTTTGCTACATTAGCGTTCTGCCTATTTTTCATGTCATTTTGCTTCTTTCTACATTCATTGGCATAGTGCCCATATTTCTTGCAATAATGACATTAGACATTGGATTTGTCATACCTTTGTCCATGCGCATGCTGGTGTCCACCCTGCTGGTTGTTGCAATGACCGTGGCTCTGATTTTGACTGTTGCTTCTTCCATGTGAATGTGAAGGGCTGTCTCTTCCACCTCTGTTTTGGCTTCTGCCTTGACCTCTTCCTCTTCCTGAAGGCATCTGATTCTTGAAGGCGTTCTCTAGAGATGGATTCACTGTTCTTTCCAATATCTGTTCATGGGTCATCAATGAAGCATCAAGTTCATCCACTGTGAACTTTGAGAGATCCTTGGTATCTTCTATGGTGGTAACTATAACATCAAACCTTGAGGGTAAGCTCCTCAAAAGTTTCTCCACAATCCTCTTGTCTTCAAGAGTTTCTCCATGGGACCTTATCTGATTTACAATCCCAATCACATGTGTAAAGAATGAGTCTATACTATCTGACTCTTTCATGCAGAGAGTTCCAAATCTCTCCTCAGCAACTGTAGCTTTGCTGTCTTCACTTTCTCCATATCTTGGTATGCTATTTTGAGAGTATCCCATGCATCCTTGGATCTCTTAGCTGCTGCTATCCTTGGAAACACACTCTCATTTACTGCTTGATTCAAATAGTAGAGGGCTTTAGAGTCCTTCTTTCTATTTCTCTTCAATATATCCTTCTCTGCTTGAGTTAAGGCATTAAAATCCTACTCATCAGCTGGTTCATCAAAACCATCTTCTACAAATTCCCATAAGTCTTGTGAGACAAACATGGCTCTCATGGTAATGGCCCAATAATCATAATTCTTTCCATTGAACTGGGGAAGCTGAGCATTTCCAATACTCATACCAGTGCTTGGTCTAGCCATTACTCTTAAACTGAACTCTAAACTTAGACAACCTGTCTTTCCTTTTCTGAAAGAACAAACTCTTTTAAACAAAGAAACAACAACTCTGTTTTCTTTGAGAAATACCTGAACTTTATCTTCTACTGAGCTTTCACGTTGCTGGAGAAAAGCTACAACACGTCTTCTTCTTCTTTCAGCTTCTTTGACCTTCAAAGAGCCTGAAATAGCTCTGATACCATGTTGAAATTTTAGATAATTCCAGAACAATATGGAGAGAATAATACTCCCCTTCTAACACAGAGAATAAATGGCAGAGATTTGCAGAATAAAACTTTTCTTTATATTTCATTAACAGAACTAAAAACTATTACAAAATGTCTTCCTCGGTGGAGGGATTCACAAAATATGATCAAGACTGCTACAGACGCAGTGCTCTCAAAAAATTCTCTCTGTCTCTCAAAACAAAAATGCACAAAACAGTGCTTTGTTAGTCTTATTGTGTTTTCTCTGCCTACGGGCTCACACAACGATACAACTCTACAATCATTCTCTCTTACAATGCCTCTCGGGCTTTTTCACTTTATATATGACACGGTGGAAAAAATAGAAACATAAAACAAATTACAAAGAAATACATTTCCGAACATAAACTTAACATAAAAAATTTATATGCGCGATGTACTAGTGGAGCCCACTTCGCAATCGGCAATCAGTGATCGACGGATCGGCTTGACGAACAAACTTACGATTGGAAATGTTGCGATTGGCGACGTTGCGATTGGAAAAACAATCACAATCGGAAATCGGTGGAAACATATAAGCGGAACGGTTTAACAATCAAGTGTGATGTTGCGATTGTGATTGCGCGATTGCGATTGCATCGCAAACATCCGACGGAACATATCATATGGCGGAAACATTCTTTAGTTTTTGCGATTGCGACAATCGCATCGCGGACTTACAATCGGCGGTAACATATGTGACATGCGATTGCGATTGCGATTGTGGTGGGACCACATCGCATCACATCATAAATATAAAATATAACATATGCGGTGGAACACAATGTGACTTGCGATTGCGATTGTGATCACATCACAATCTTCCATATCAACAAGACACTGCAAGTGAAACTTGCGATTCCGATTGGCAATGAAGTGGTGGGGACCACTATCACGTGTCTCATTCACAACTTAAAGAAAAATTTCGCCGTTTAAATATATTTTCATCAATTTGGTTGTTGAGGGCTTAAAAACTCGAAATGACTGTTTTCTCCATAAAACTGTTCTTCCATGTTTGGAACCATGAAAGTCTTCGTCCTTGTGCAAAAAATTCTATGCCCATTCTAACATTAACTTCTCCTTTGCAAACTCGGCTGCGGCCATAAACAATTAAATTCATCCTTACGGTTTTTCCCATTCTTCTTTGAATGCGTGGTGCTATGCACGCAAGCTCCTCTGCTGCCCCTGTACTCTTTTTCTTCCTGCTCTCAAGGCATGCAGATGAATTTAATATTTCAATAGACTACAGTTGGTTTCCATAAATTAAGGAAATGACTGCAGTTGGTTTCCAGAAATAATTAACTGTAGTTATTTCCAGAAATAACTGGCCGTTGGGAGAGGGAGCGTAACAGTAAGCTGATCATTACCATAAAATCCATATATTGCCAAACTTTATGATTACCATCAAATCCCTACATCACAATCCACCCAATTATCAGAAAAATTGCAATTTTGATGATAACAACGCCCAAAACGCACATTAAGTCGCAAATAAGTCCACCTCGATGGCTGAGAAACAATAAAATCGCGCCCCCACATAACAGGGAGATGGAAACAACCAGAGTCCAGCAAGTGAAATCGGCGAGAAACGACTTCATTACCATGTCGATGAGAGATTTCGTTGCCACTCTCATTAAATCATCTTCCAATTCCTCTATGAATTGGGAGATGAGACTACTAAAACGTGCAGCCATTTCCTTTGCGAATTGGGAAATGAGGATACTAAGTATTTATAGGGTCCCATTCTACAACACGACAAGGATTTAAAAACATGAGTGACATGCAGGTGACCATCCTATTTGACTACCATGAAAGTGACATGCAGAGGCCATCCTATTTGTCCCATGGTATCACACTACAGGAAGCCATCCTATTTGTCCCATGAAGAATTGGGAGATGAGACTACGCCCTTTCCTCTGCGAATTGGGAAATGAGGATATTAAGTAAGTATTTTAGGTCCCAATATACTACTACACGACGAAGATTTGAAAGAATGAGAGTGACATGCAAGAGTCCAGCATATTGTCCGCGAAAGTGACTTTCGCTAAAGCATGATATGCAGGAGGCCATAAATAGGATGGCCTCCTGCATGTCACTCTCCTGTACGATGGCCTCCTGCATGTCACTCTCCTGCTTTGACAAAGAGAATGGCCTCTGCATGTCACTCTCATGCTTTCAAATCCTCGAAAGTCACTATGGCCAACAAATAGGATGGCCTCATGCATGTCACAATCATGATTTCAAATCCTGGAAAGTCACTATGGCCAACAAATAGGATGGCCTCGTGCATGTCACTCTCATGCTTTAAAATTATCGTCATGCAATAATGTGTAACCCTATAAATACTTACTCATTATCCTCATTTTCCAATTCGAAACTCATCTCCCAATTCATAGAGTATCGGCAGATAAGGAAAAAAAAAAAAAATTTAACCTTTAAGAAGTTAAAAATAGTTTATGGGACAGATGGCTTAGTCATTTTATTTTTATATTCAGTTTTTTCTTATTCAACATGATACTGAGCTCTCTCAATTTCTCAACAATATTTTTGTTGAATAAATTATCCTAAGAGCAACTATTATTATATTTACATAACGATCTCAACTATCTTTGAAGGCCTGGAATTCTAAAATGAAATGTTGTTTTTTTTGTTTTTAATCTTAAATATGAACGCATCCACAAAATCTGTTCATATGTGATTATCACCAAAAGAGCACTCTATACAAATGTTGAAAAAAATACACACTTTTTCTTCCCAAATTTCTTTTGGTCTTTTCCAATGTCATGTTTCATAGAAAAGTTTATGAGAGTTAATTCTTTAACTGAGCAATAAGAATTTTGGTTCTCTATGAAATATTGGTCCCTAAGTACCCTTTTTGATGATGAGTTAAACTCTTTAATATAGTACTTTCTCTTTCTCCCTAGCTCTTTATCCCAGATACACTTGTGGAACTTATCCATAACAAAAATCTTTATCTCCTTACTATTTGTGTGGCACATGTTCAAGTAAATACCCTATTTACTAAACCATTTGTTATTTTGAAGCATCCAAGTCTTCATGAGAGTGGCAAGAAATTTTTTTAGGAGGGTTATGAAATAGTTTCCAATGGAAATTCACTTTGGTGGATGTACATTTTAAAGGACTATTTTTCTAAAACAATAATATGTGTGTGTGTGTGTTATTTATTTTATGTGTGATATATAAAAAGTTAATATTGAATATTTTAGTTAAAATGAATTTTGAAAAATGTCATTTATATTTCATATTGACATGATAAATAATGTTGCAAAGAATTTACAAGTACGAAATATTAGAGGATAAGTAATGTTACAAAGCATTTAAGCATCCAAGGAAATTGTGCTTTTTTGTAACAACTCTTTTGGCTGCCCCCTCATGTACATAAAAATGATTGGGCCAAGGAAGGACACATGTTTAGAGTCATGATGAGGATAAGATGGTGGGGAATTTCTTGGGGAAACAACCAAGCTTTTAAGTCGACATTTAATATGCCAACGATCTTCTTGTAGAATTGAAGGAACATTTTGTATAGGCATCTAAAAGGGTGTATGGGAACTTGTGCACAAGGAAAAATCGTCTTGCTGTTGGGGAATGTGTTGGCTTTAGTCAATACACTACATGCTTGTGGAAATGGGAGACACACCATGTTGGGCGAAGAATGGAGAAAATGAACCAACGAAGGAATATGGGGGGAGGGGGGTGGGGGCACTACACACTCAATAAAAGAAGATATCAAAGATAACATTATAGGGTGTATGTGAACAAGAATTGGGGAGAATGAGTAGGGATGGAAATGTGAAGAGTAGGTGCAACATTATGTGAAAGATAATACTAGAGGAGCATTGGTGCAACTCAATGTAAGGAGAGAGCACACATAACATAGGTGAAACAGGAATCAATAACTATTTCAAGGGCATGAAAGTGTGCATGATTGAAGTAAAAGGAAACAAAGTGATTTTTTAGCAAGAGTACACCCATAGTGGGTTAAGGAAAATCCTGTTGGGCTTATAGGTGGGACCACTATGTGATCTTTGGATTCTTGTGTGGTTCTATTGACTGGTTGACGTGCATTTAGCTTGAGCACATCACTCCCCAAGCTCAGAATCTGGCTCAGGGGTGATATGCTACAATAAATATTGTAGTGTAGTTTCCCTACGGTTAGATGGAGAGTTGAAGTCCATATCTCAATTGGGAGTCATTAACTTAATAAGTTTCTTACTTACAACTATGTGTACATGTTTCATTGTGAATGATGAATGTCGTTATTATATGCCAATGAGAATATGAACATTGTCAATGAGGAATATATATATGTAGAAATTATACAAACATTATGTACATCAATGGATTCAATCAGATCATGCAATGTTCTAAAACAAGATACTGAATCCTTCTAAAAATTAATTTCCAGAAATTAAACACAATTGCACAATCACGCCAAGTAAAAGAAAGAAGCAAATCAATCCACAACATAGATATTTTCCTGGGGAAAGCTTGCAGCTCAAATCCCCTCTATCTTCTATTGTATATTCAACCAAGGAATCATGAAACAATTACAATGAGCTCTTCTCACAAGAGTCTGTTGCACTCCAATAACTGTCTCACACTGATTCAGACAAAGTCAACGAACACTTAGCCAATTTCCAGCCTGCCTGCCTTGCGCAATTCATGTGGAATGAAATCCCTATTCTTTAGGAATTTCAGTCGTCCTTTAATATGCAAACATCACGGGAAATCATGTGGTATGTTAACTACATCTGGGCAGTTTGATAATAATACAACTGATAGTTAAATTCCCTTTAACCTTTGTCTCAACTCGGTCTTCATCAGAACTAACATGCATGCAACTATTAATATTAAATCATCAGTCACTTGAAAAATCACTGCATGTGAATTAAATCTGATTTAATTCACTTGACCTCTCAATAGTGCAACAATCAGTTACAACTAGTTAGACTAAATTTAACTCACTTAACTATGTTAACTGATTTCTCATGCATTAAAACTAATACACTAACTGTAACTTGGACTCTAAAACAAATAGAATCCTCTGCATGCCTCACCAACCACCCTCAACTCGAAATTTATGAGCTAACTAAGTCTATCACACTCAGTTAACTATTACAAGTGATTTTGAGATAAGATTACAATTTATTGTCCAATTTAATTAAGGGAAAATTAAATTAGACACATTTCCAATTTATTAAATAAATTGGCTTGCACACTAATGTATTGCTAGGACCTATGATCCCACACTAGTTTGTGTGTTGCATTTTCTTGTTGACTTTCAACTATATATATATATATATATATATATTCATGTACATTTCATTGAGATGGTTATATAAATTATTTGCATGGTGTGGGGGATTGGCAGGACCCTATAAACAATGATATATTTCATAATTGTAGAGCCAACACATGATTGTGTATGACTTTCTAATGAACCCAGCTAAAATATTATGTGTGGAAAATTCCATGGTTTGGGTGCATTGATTTCCAGGAAACCATGCCAATCAAGGACTGGTGAAGTTCTATTGTTAAAAGGTTATATATCACCTCATGAGAATTGGTGTGGAATCTTGTGGTGTAAGTCTGCTTGTTGCCTCTCCTAACATTTATTATTGCATTCCCTAGCCATGGAACAAGATTGAAATAATGCATGATACATCAGGGATATGGTGGATGTTCATATATATTCTCTTAGAAGAATTTGATAGTGTTTTAGATAAAGTTATAGAGTCTTGTTAGCCATGGTTAGGTTGTTCTAACACCTAATGGCAGGCAGATAGATACCTTAGTGGATGCATCATATTGCTATTTAGTATTTGGCTTTAACATGCTTGGCACAAGGATGAAATAAAGTGAATGTGGAAGGTATTAGGCAATTTGGGCTCCTAAGGGAACCTCAGCCAAATCCATATAATGATAAAAAATGTCTAAGCCTAAACAAGGCATAAAACACCTGATATTTAGGCCCTCGAAGGTAGTCTTGGAAGGATCAAATATCGGCCGAATAAATTGGAGGGACCTGGATATATCTAGTGATTCAGATATATTGGTGGAGATTGAGGTAACAAGTCATGCAAAGATCCCCTAGGGTTAGCTCAATTGGTCGAGTCTTTGTCATTAACGCACATTTTCTATTTAGAGGTCACAATTTCAATTCTCTCCACACTCTCGAGCTCAAGTTGTGTGGTTGAGCCAACAAGAAGTGATCCCTTCGGGTAGATTTTCCTAATACAAATATTTCATGGATGTAGTAGTCATTGATCTTTGGGGTCTATGAACCACATAAAAAATAAAATTAATAATAAAAAGTCTTGCGAAGAGATGAATCTGGATAATAGAAGATACTTCCATATTTCCATAAGGCACTTCGGTGTAATTCATCACATAGTAGCCAGATTCAAGAGGTCCAAGATATGTGATTACCATAAGTTAATGTGGGAGCCATCCAAGGTGGGGCCCAGCCCGAATGTGAGCTCAAATCCATATGCGACCCAGGTGAAAAGGGGGAAGGAGGTATGTTGTTTTAAATCAATTTATATGTATTCTCGGGAACATCCCAAATGGGAGTGTCTAATTATATATAAATAAATACGTCATTCAACTAGGTTTATGAATATTGAGCATGGGTGTCGCAGTGGAGCAGGAACGAATTGAGGCCAAGTGTGATGCGTTAAAAAATGAAAATGCCTTTAGAGAAATCTCAAAGGGATGGAGGAAATTGTGCATTATAATAATAACAAGTTAATAATTTCTTAAGCAAATTAATCACTTAGTTTAAATGTGAATTACATGTTATATAATGAATTAACAACTAACTCCATGTTGTTCCCCATCAATACACAATAAATTCGTTGAAGTGACATTATGACAAAATGCACATGACAAGATGTCCTCCTGTCACATAATGAAGTTTAATTTTCATCATGTCCCACCTCATTTGGGGCATAGGATTCCTTCGTGTCTTAGTGTGGTGGTGATGTGGCGCACTCACATGGAGTCCTTGCGGAAGGGTGAGCATGGAATCCCCACTCGAAATATTTATAACATGAATTCATTGAATTATGTAGGGAATCGAGACTCAGTGGGACCCTGACTTATGTTTAGGGATAAATGCCATGTAGAATAGTTGGACTATGTGGATGACATGAGGATGGTGATGTGAATATAATTCCAACATGACATTTTGACAACGTGACATGTGGAAGGTAGGAATGGCATTTTAGGTGGCCCATGGGGCTGGTTGTGGATGACATGTGGCACCCCCTGTGGATTCTGTTGAGTCTCAATTCTGCATCTTTTCCATACACTTTTCTATACCTTTTTCACTCACCTGAACCTCCCAAGTTGTCAAATATCATTGCATATCAATTGCAAAAGAGCATCTAACATGGTTTTTAATTATATTTTTGTGTTTTCTATTTGATTTAGATTTTGTTCATCTAGCTGCGGAATCCTGCCACTTTCCGCAGCTGCTGCAACTTTCCGCAGCTATTTTGTGAAACTCTATGTTACAGGTGTCTACAGGAAAAACGAGCCACATGGGCAATTCAGGAATGATGTGGACATGGTTCGTGTCTTATTGGTTCTAGCAAACTCATCTAAAGAAGCCGCGGTCAAAGGCGTCCACATGGAAGTCAACCATAGAGTCTTACAGCGACAGGATTCTGTTCTGTGTCACGTAAAGGTTCATATGGCCGTTTCTGAGTTGCGGAGGACAAGTCGACATCTGTACATGGCTCCATAGCCAAATTCAAGCATCCACTTCTCGTAGATTTACTTTCCAACACGGCCATGATCCTAGATCCGTGGACGTAATGGTCTACGTGTTCTCCACCAGCATAAACTTTAGGAGACAGTTATATTTCTTTTGTTATATATAACGCGTTTGCATACGCATATAGAGTTAGTCTCGATTAGTCTTTGTTATATTTTATTGGTCTGCTCTGTAATGTAATTACGCTGCCTTAGTGCTGTAATACTACCTTACTGTTATGACTGCATTTTAATATAAGAAGACTCTGTTTTCCAACTTAATTCGTACTTGAAGATCGTTGCCAAGGTTGGTGTAGAGGGCCCCTGCTCAACTAAGGTTTTGTGCATTAGTGTATAGTTCTTATTTTATTTCTTTAAAGCTCATTGTGCGATAATCCATTCACATGTTTATACACTGCATTTTTCATGATACATATGCTTCATTTCTGTTTATAAACTTTCATGCTTTCTATTTCACTTCTGTCTTTCACGTTTTATGTTGTTAATCACTGATCAGTGTTCTTGTTTCAGGTTATAGATAGGCAGCCCGGGCATTTTCATAGCTTTTTGACTAATGACATGGAATTAACATTGTTCTGCTACTAATTTGTTTTTCTTAGTTTCTGTTTAATTTCAGTACTGCTTTGTTTAATTCAGTTTTTCTTATTTGCTTTAGTAGTTAAATTTAGATATATTAAACTGCTCATAACATCTTCAGTTGCCTCCGAAAGCCACAGCTGGACTGATGGTGAGGGATTGTATTATGAAATGTGTAGTTTAGTATTAGTTTTCTTTCTGAAAATTTAGATATATTGAACTGCTCATAACATCTTCAGTTGCCTCCGAAAGCCACAGCTGGACTGATGGTGAGGGATTGTATTATGAAATGTGTAGTTTAGTATTAGTTTTCTTTCTGCAACTTTAGATATATTGAACTACTCATAACATCTTCAATTGCCTCCGAAAGCCACAACTGGACTGATGGTGAGGGATTGTATTATGAAATGTGTAGTTTGGTATTAGTTTCATTTCTGCAAATTTAGATATATTAAATTGTGCATGACATCTTCAGTTACCTCCGAAAGCCACAGCTGGACTGATGGTGAGGGATTGAATTATGAATGTATGATTTGATATTATTTTACTTTCTGCAAGTTAGATATCAGTTACTCAAGTTGTTTACGGTTACTTCCGAAAATCATAGCTGGACTAATGATGAGGGATCAGAAGACAAGTTGATGTAAATTGATCTAGATTTACTATATTGCAACTTTTGGATTTCTTTCAGCATAATTTATTTTGTGTTTAGATCGCAGCAAGAATAGTTTGGTTTCATGCTCACTAGTTCACTATTTTGATTTATTAGATTAGCAGCACCTTTTCATTTCAGCAGCATATTTTCATTTCCTTTCAAGTTTTGTCATTGTAATTTTCAAATTCCTTTTTAAGTTTCAAGTTGGTAAATCATTATAGAGGATATAATTTCCTTGAACAAACATAACCATACTTGTTTTCATTTTAGAATTTCCATTTCATCCTAGAAAACCAAAAACGACAAAAAGCTAAGAAATAGGTTATCTTGCACATATAGTGCACCGCACTTCATCAGCTTACGAATCCCGGATTGACAAATTAAATGCAGCAATTTAGGACACACTAAATTGACCAAACATTTTGGCGCCGTTGCCGGGGAAGTGTAACTAGGTAGCCAATTTCTTATAATAAAAAAAACACAAAATCATAAAAGAAGGGAAAACTTGATAACTTCTTGAAGTATGCTCTCCTCTTGCACCTAGTGTGATCTGGAGGATCAGAAAAGAGAGTTATTGGTTTAGTAATTTCTTAAGTATGCTCTCTTCTTGCACCTAGTGTGATCTGGAAGATCAGAAAGAGAATTATTAGCCCAACTTTAAAAATAAAAAATAAAAAAAATGACATGCATAGAGCAAGAGATTCTAGGGAAAGGTTTATAGCTAAAGCCAAGAGTTTGATTTTCACAACTCCATCTTCTTCAAGGCATAGACCAGATTCACCACCATCTACCCCTAGCCTTAAGATTTTTGGAATTCAAGGAGCAGCTGAATTAGAGGATTCTCCTATACCACCTACTAAAACCCATTTAGAAAACAAAGAGACTCTCTCTCATCCTCCCTTGGTAGAAGAACTAGAGGACTCTAAGGACTCTAAAGAAACTATCATGGCAGAGGAAGTAATAGATGGAGGTAGAGGTAGAGGTAGAAGAGGAGGAAACAATGGTGAAGGAAATAATGGTAGAAATAGGGAAGGAGACAACTTGTTTGGATTCCCTATAGTTGATGAGGAAACTCATGCAACAATGAAAAATATCTCACCATCTGTCCTCCCTAACTTTTATGGATTGCGAAGTGAGGATCCTGAAACATTTCTGTTTGAGTTTGAAGTCGTGTGCCGAACCTATGACTATATGGAAGACTCTCAAAAACTCAAGCTGTTTCCTTCAACATTGAAGGGAGCCGCTTTGAAATGGTTCATGGGATTAGCCACCCAATCTATTAGGACTTGGAATGATATGAAACAAACATTTTTGGATAGATACTTAGACTATTGTATGCCCACCAATCACAAGGATGAGGTATTCAAAATGATGCAAAAAGAAGATGAAAATTTGGAAGACTTACTTGAAATATTTCAATACAACTTGAAAAGAGCAAAGATGAGCAACTTAGATGATGAAACCTTGAAAGCCCTCATATTAAAAGCCATTAGAGATGAATGGATATATATTTTAAACATGATGGGGAAAGGAGACATTTCTCAACTTCCACTTCGTGATATAACATAACTATGTGTCCATCTCTCAAGAGGAAAATCTAAAACAGGAAAAGGGCCTAGGGATCCTTCTCTTATTAGGGCTAACAAATCTACAACTGGATCAGTAAGTAGGGAAAATATTGGTAACATGCTTGATGAATTCAAAACTGATATCTTAGGGAGCCTTAGTGAACAACTAGACACCTTTAAAATCCAAAACAAGCAGAAAGCAGAAACAGATGCTTTAGCCATCTTTTGTCCGAAATGTAGGAAGAAACATGCTTTAAGGGAATGTCCCTTGGATGCAAAAGTTGTAGAAACATGTATGATTTGCTCAGAGAATCATGAGATCAAGGATTGTCCTTCAATTCCCGGACTCAAAGCTGTTTTTCAAGAAGACCCAAATTCAGTAGAATCTCTCTGTTTTGTCGCAAGGAGACCTTGGCAGGGACAACAAACTCAAGGGTTTAACAACCCTATGAATTTTCAAACCCAACCAAGTTGGAATCCTTGGCAACAACCTTGGCCCCAACATCAAAACTCATATCAGCCATGGGTACAAGGGATGCAAAATCCTTATGGGAGATTTGCTCAATTTTATCAATATCCTCCATCTTTTCAAAATCAACAAGCTCTACAACTTCCAAATCCAAATCCACAACTTTCATTGCCATTTCCACAACAACAACCTTCTCAAAAAAATCCAAATCCTCAACTCATGCTCCCATATCAACAAAAGACAAATCAACTTCCAGCTCATCCATTGCCAAATCCTAACAATAAGAATCCTCAGAATACTTACATGGTAGAAGGAAAACAATTTCCTACCTATATGATTGTTCCTCTCAACGATGTACAACTCAGATATGGTAGAGTTTTAGAAAAACCTTCTATAGATATTCAAGAGCAAGATACCTCTGAGGAGGATTATCTTGAAGTCAATAAAGGTTCTGAGGAAGAATCTCTTCAAAATCCAAGCATGCAAAAAGAAAAAGAAAAGTTAACACCCACAACTCCTATAGTTGAGCAACCAACATCTTCATCTACACCTCCTTTTCCTGAAAGACTACAAATTGACAAAGGGGTGGAAAAACAAATCTTGTTGCCTAACTATGACTTTCTAGATGAATTGAAGAATGTTTGTATCAAGATTCCCTTGTTACAAGCCATTCGAGAGATTCCTATTCTAGCAAAAAAAATAAAGGAGTTGAGTTTCAAAAGACCAGGAAGGAAACTAAAAGACACAAGAAGAATCCACCTGGTAGGAAAGATTGCAGATATTATGATGGGAAAAATTACCATGCAGAAGCATGTAGATCCAGGAAGTCCAATTGTCAAGACACATATAAATGGGATAGAAATTCCAAACACATTGATTGACTTAGGGGCTGCTATCAACATTATGAGTAGACAGACTATGGACCACCTAAAACTTCCTAACCTTCTTTTTACACCTACTTTACTGCAACTTGCAGATCGATCAGTTATTAAACCAGATGGTGTATTAGAAGATATTTCAGTCTCCTTAGATTCTTGGGAATATCCAATAGATTTTATGATTTTGACTCCCAAGAGTAATCTAGGAGGACACCCACTTATCCTAGGAAGACCTTGGCTAGCCACAGCTGATGCTTTTATTAGTTGTAGATCTGGGGACATGTATATTTCTAATGGTAATTCGACAAAGAAATTCAATTTGTATCCTCTAGCAAGAGCAATCACAGAAGTAGGAGACAATGAATGGGTTGATGATGAGGATACTATACAACCTGTCTTTACCATTTCTGAAATCAGTGAGGATAGTCAAATTCTGAACACATTAGAAAATTTTGAGACATCTTTAGAATATGACCCCACACAATTTTAGTTGGAATCTGACATAGAATATTTATCATCAAGACAAATGTCTCTTTACTCTATGGAAGAGTTTGGTAGTTCTACCATTGAGATTTTTCCAGGGAAAACATTGAATATCAACAAACATTTGGAAAAGTCACAACAAGAAGAACTAACCAAAATCTTGCAAAAACATTCTATTGCATTTGCATGGGAGTATACTGACATGAAAGGTATTGATCCTAAGACTTGCATCCATCACATCTATATTGAGGAAAACAGTAGACCAATCAGACAACCTCAAATAAGGATGAATCCAAATCTTAGGGAGATAGTGAAAGAAGAGCTCCAAAAACTTCTCAATGTAAACTTCATTTATCCAATTTCAGATAGCCGATGGGTTTCTCCTTTGGTTATAGTACCTAAAAAGAATGGTAAATGGAGGGTATGCATTGATTACAGGGAATTGAACAAAGCAACTTTGAAGGATCACTTTCCTTTGCCTTTTATCGATCAAGTATTAGACACATTAGCAGGTACAAAGTACTTTCATTTTGGATGGTTTTAGTGGCTATAATCAAATTCAGGTAGCACCTGAGGATCAAGATAAGACCACATTTACTTTTCCATGGGGAACTTTTTCCTACCGAGTGCTTCCTTTTGGGTTATGTAATGCACCTGCAACATTCCATAGAGCAGTACTAGGAATTTTTTCTGATCTAATCCATGATTGTGTAGAAGTGTATATGGATGATTTTACAGTTTATGGTAATTCATTTGAAGAGGCATTAGAAAATTTGGAAAAAGTTCTTATAAGATGTAAAGAAACAAACCTTTCATTAAGCCATGAAAATTGCTTTATGATGTTTACTGAAGGGATTGTTTTAGGACATCATATTTCAGGAGATGGGATTAAGGTTGATAGATCAAAAGTTGAAGTCATCTCCAAGTTGCCTATTCCAAATTGTCAAAGAGATGTTAGAAGTTTTCTAGGATTTACTCGTTACTATAGAAGATTTATAGAAAACTTCACTAAAATAGCATCTCCACTCTTCAAATTGCTTACAAAAGACTGTGAATTTAAATGGGATCCCGATTGTCAATCAGCCTTTGAAACTTTGAAAACAAGAATATCTGAAGCACCTATCTTGAGAGGACCAAATTGGAAACTCCCTTTCCATATTTCTACGGATGCTTCAGATACAGCTCTGGGAGCTGTGCTGGGTCAAAAAGATTTAGTTCCTTATGCCATTTATTATACCAGTAAAAATTTGACTCCCACAGAGTTGAACTATACTGTGACTGAAAAAGAGTTTTTAGCCGTTGTTCATGAAATTAATAAATTTAGACATTACATAACAGGCTATAAAACTTTTATTCATACTGACCATTCTGCAATTAGATATTTAATGAATAAACTTGTTACTAATGGCAGAGTGACAAGATGGTTCTTACTTTTGCAAGAATTCAATATTACTGTGTTGGATAGACCAGGAAAACAAAATACAGTAGCTGATTTCTTGTCTAGGATTCAGAATACTAAAGAAGATTCTCCTGTAGAGGATAAGTTTCCTGATGAATACTTATTTGCAGTAACTATTAAGACACCTTGGTATGTAGATATTGCTAACTATTTGGTTACAGGGAAACTACCTTCACATTTATTTCCAAGTGAAAAACAAAAAATTATTCAGGAGAGTTCAAAATATTCATGGATTTCTAACGAATTGTTTAAAACAGGGCCAGATCTTGTGATCAGAAGATGTGTCATGGAAGATGAAATGCCTGATATTCTTAAGGCATGTCATGATGAACCATGTGGCGGACACTTTGCAGACAAAAGGACGGCCTATAAAATCCTCTCTTTAGGATATTATTGGCCTTCCCTCTTCAAATATGCAAAACAATATGTCAAAAGGTGTGACAGCTGCCAAAGAGTAGGGAAACCTACCCTTTCAAATGAAATGCCACTGCAAACACAGGTACTCATTGAACCCTTTGAAAAGTGGGCTTTAGATTTCATTGGACCTATTAATCCACCATCCAAGCAAAAGAAGTATATATTGGTTTGTAATGATTATGTTACTAAATGGGTAGAAGCTAAAGCATTAGTATCTGCTACTGAAAATTCAGTTGTTCATTTTCTTTATGAGGATATTTTTACTCGCTTTGGTGTTCCAAGAGAAATTGTAACAGATCAGGGGAGCCAATTCACATCAAATTTGGTGGAGAAGCTGATGGAAGAATACAAAATCAAGCACAAAAAATCTACTCCTTACCATCCACAAGAAAATGGTCAAGTGGAGTCCACAAACAAAGTTCTTGAAAGTATCATCACCAAAACTGTTCATCTACATAGAAGAGATTGGGCAGAAAGGCTTCCTGAAGCCTTATGGGCCTACAGAACTACATGGAGAAATACAACAAGACATTCTCCCTATGAACTTGTTTATGGGAAAGAAGTCCTGCTCCCCATTGAGTTCCAAGTCAAGACCTTCAAGATAGCAGTTCAGTTGGGGATGGACTTATCAGAAGCCCAAAAGCATAGAATGGAGCAGTTGAATGAGCTAGATGAGATTAGACAAGAAGCAATTTTAAGAACTGATCTAGTTCAATATCAAAGAGCTAAATGGCATGACAATTACATCAAAGAGAATAAGTTTCAAGAAGGAGATTGGGCATTGTTATTTGATTCCAAGTTTAAAGATTTTCAAGGAAAATTTCAGACTCATTGGCTTGGGCCATATGAGATTGACAAGATCTTTAGCAATGGAGCGGTAAGAATCAAGACTATTGATGAGTTTCAAACTCCTCTTATTTTGAATGGCCATAGATTGAAAGTTTATCATAAGCCACTCTCAAAAGAGGATTTTGTCAAAATGTTTCAAGAAATTTTTGCAATCAGGCTGGTACAGAAGAATTCTTCTTCTCCACCAGCCTAGCTTTTGTTCTTTTCAGTTTAAAAAAAAAAAAAAAAATGGTATAAGTCTGAAAACCAATCATTGATTGGCAGTCTTATACAGAAAATATAGGGTGAAAATCAGGAACACCTGACACTCTATATTTTCCAAAAAAAAAAAATCTCTCTTTCATTTCACAAGCCTTGTGACCACTCACTCCATTTCATTCCACTTCATTCCATTTCATTTCACTTCATTCCACTTCATTCCATCCATTTCATCAATAAAAATCTTTTTCATGACCATTTCCATCTGGTCATTTGTCATCTGTTCATCTCCATTCATCCAAGTAATAGCTGTGTCAGTTTCCGCAGCTGACATCTGTTTCCGCAGCTGACTCCAGTTTCCGCAGCCAGAAGCAGATTCCGCAGCTACTACTCTGTTTTCAAAAGAATGTACAGTCAGAAGTTATTTCCATAATCATGAAATAAAATGCAGGTGAGAGGATAAAAAATGAAGACATGGAGCATTCAAGACACCAATGAAGAGCAATTAGTTGAAGACCAAGGGAAAAGGAAAAGATTCCAAAGGTATGAATAAAATTTATTTCAAATAGCATTGAAAAACACATTTTTATATAGTTCTGAACCATGAGCTCCATCCATTATGTGCAATGATTATATTGACAATTCCGTAACCTCTCACGATCTCCATATTACCCTTTCGCATTCATTCTCAAACGGTTTCATCATTAAACCCCCGATCTTCACTCATGTTCCAATATCCCACCGGTGACAATGAGACGTATTTGATTTGACCATGGACTCTTACAGCCACATAAATCCATAACTGTTGTTGAAACGTGCTCATATTTATTGTGCAGCCACCAAAATTCAAAACGCTGCCGGATGTGTTATACTCTGTTAATCTCTCTGTCGTGTCTCTGTCGTGCTTACGAAACCCCACTCTGTTCTGTCTCACTCCATTTCGTTCATTGTGCTCATTCCCATTCTCTGATATTTACCCACAGTCATTGCGCTTATCTCTGTGCATTCAGCCGTTCTATTTCCATTTGAACCCTCACGCAGGCAAATTTTTGAAGAGCAAAAAGAAAAAATGGGTAAATTGCTAAGAGCAGAGCCGGAAGGACCTAAGTTTATAGAGGGATATCCGCAAGTAAAGGAGATATTGAAGAAAGCAAATTGGCTGCGGTTTATCCAGAAATTCAGAGGTTATCATAAGGAAGTGACGAAGGCATTCGCAAGGTCATTTAATGGCTTGGAAGCAGAGATTGGAGACCTTAAGTTTGCAGTCAATGAAGCATCTATAGCAACAGCCATGGAACTTCTTCAGGAGGGTGAGCGTTGGTTTAAAAATAAAAGCATCAGTGATGAAGCATGGAGAACAATCTTACGAAACCAAGGTATGGACATAACTGTTTTTAAAAGAGGAATTCCTGTGCATGCATTGAAAGAGGAATGGGCTAATTTGCTGCTAGTTGTTCAGAAATTCATTACATGTGAAGGCCGTTTTGGGTCCATGTACATGTACCATACCAGGTTACTGATGAATTTTCTAGATAATCAAGCTCTCAATCTCCCATATTTTATGTTAAATAGCTTGAAGAAAATGTCTGTGACTGTTCAAAAACATTTAGGAGATGTAGAACCTCATCTATATCACCATGGCCTTATAAAAATTTTGATTGAAAAGGAGTTAAAGGAAAAGAAAGACACATGGGAACAATTTATGGTTAGAAATTTCTTTGAGGAACCTCAGGAAATTCCTGAAGGTAGTACAACAAGAAGGAGTAGAATAAAAAGAATAAATGATGAAACCCAAATTACTCCTACTCAAGAAATTCCTGAAGGTAACACAACAAGAAGAAGTAGGAGAAAAAGAACAATTGATGAAATCCAAAATACTCCTACTACTACAATTGAAAGAACTGATAGGGAAGAGAGACTGTCAAAGAGGAAGAAGAAAGAAATCAAGGGTAAGAAGCCAATAACACCAAAAGAGAGAAAAACTATTGAGGCTATACATAAAACTCCTTCTTCTGAAGAAGAAGATCACCAAGTGTTATCTGAAAGATTAATTTATCTTCAAAAAAAGTCCTCTATGGCCAAGAAGACAGAGAAAGGAAAACAAAAACAAAAGGATAGTGTACCACAGCGTGTGAGAAGAAGCAGCAGACTTAAGGGGAAATTGAGGAAAACACAAATAAAGGGTCCTCATTTCATTGACTTGGGAGAGGAAACATCTGAACAGTCCCCAGCTGACCATAGTCCATCTCAGTCAGTTAGTGAACCTGGTTCATTTCATTCCCAATCAGACATTGAACATACTCCATCCCATTCTCAGCAAGATATTGATGTGAGCCCTCCTCAGCCAGATTATTCTCCTTCACGGCATTTTGGGGACAGCCCAATAAAAATGACACCTAAAATAGACCCCAAGCAGCAGGAAGTATATGACTATATATAATCTTTGGAAAAGGCAGCTACAGGTCCTAGTACTTCGTCTATCCAGCCTCATACAGTACATGATGATTTAGTCCAATCACTAAAACAGGAAATTTTTGAGTTAGATCTTTTGAATAAACATATCAAAAATGAAAATGAGACATTGAAGGAACAAGGAAAACTGGACAAAATCATCCATGATAATACTATGCTACATCTAGGAATATGGAAAAAGAAGAACAAGAAATTGAAAAGAAAATGCCAGAAGTTGAGCAGAGCACTGGTTAATATCAAATTTAGGTGCTTAATGAAGAAACCCAGAATGTTAGCAGCACCAAGGAAGAGGAGGAGAGGATTGGATGTCCTGGCTGAAGTGTCAAGGCACATGAACTAAGGAAGGAATATCAAAATTTTGGTTGCATGAGGACATGCAACACCTTCACAGTGGGGGTATGTTGAGTCTCAATTCTGCATCTTTTCCATACACTTTTCTATACCTTTTTCACTCACCTGAACCTCCCAAGTTGTCAAATATCATTGTATATCAATTGCAAACGAGCATATAACATGGTTTTTAATTATATTTTTGTGTTTTCTATTTGATTTAGATTTTGTTCATCTAGCTGCGGAATCCTGCCACTTTCCGCAGCTGCTGCAACTTTCCGCAGCTATTTTGTGAAACTCTATGTTACAGGTGTCTACAGGAAAAACGAGCGACATGGGAAAGTCAGGAATTATGTGGACATGGTTCGTGTCCTATTGGTTCGAGCAAACTCATCTAAAGAAGCCGCGGTCAAAGGCGTCCACATGGAAGTCAACCATAGAGTCTTACAGCGACAAGACTCTGTTTCGTGTCACGTAAAAGTTCATATGGCCGTTTCTGAGTTGCGGAGGACAAGTCGACATCTGTACATGGCTCCATAGCCGAATTCAAGCATCCACTTCTCGTAGATTTACTTTCCAACACGGCTATGATCCTAGATCCGTGGACGTAATGGTCTACGTGTTCTCCACCAGCATAAACTTTAGGAGACAGTTATATTTCTTTTGTTATATATAACGCATTTGCATACGCATATAGAGTTAGTCTCGATTAGTCTTTGTTATATTTTATTGGTCTGCTCTGTAATGTAATTACGCTGCCTTAGTGCCGTAATACTACCTTACTGTTATGACTGCATTTTAATATAAGAAGACTCTGTTTTCCAACTTAATTCGTACTTGAAGATCGTGCCAAGGCTGGTGTAGAGGGCCCCTGCTCAGCTAAGGTTTTGTGCATTAGTGTATAGTTCTTATTTTATTTCTTTAAAGCTCATTGTGCCATAATCCATTCACATGTTTATACACTGCATTTTTGCATACATATGCTTCATTTCGTTTATAAACTTTCATGCTTTATTTAACTTCGCTTCATGTTTTTTTATGTTGTTAATCACCTAACGTGTTCTTGCTTCGTGTTATAGATAGGCAAATTTCGGCATTTTCATAGCTTTTTGATCAATGACATGGAATTAACATTGTTCTCGCCGCTAATTTGTTTTTCTTAGTTTCTCGTTTAATTTCGCATCGCTTTGTTTAATTCAAGGCTTTTGCTTTATTTGCTTCGTAGTTAAATTTAGATATCGCAAATCGCTCATAACAACTTTTCCCGTGTTTCGAAAGCTACACTGGACCGATGGTGAGGGATTGTATTATGAAATGTGTAGTTTGATATTAGTTTCCTTTCTGCAAATTTACATATATTAAACTGCTCATAACATCTTCAGTTGCCTCCGAAAGCCACAGCTGGACTGATGGTGAGGGATTGTATTATGAAATGTGTAGTTTGGTATTAGTTTCCTTTTTGCAAATTTAGATATATTAAATTGTGCATGACATCTTCAATTACCTCCGAAAGCCACATCTCGACTGATGGTGAGGGATTGAATTATGAATGTATGATTTGATATTAGTTTCCTTTTTGCAAATTTAGATATATTAAATTGTGCATGACATCTTCAATTACCTCCGAAAGCCACATCTCGACTGATGGTGAGGGATTGAATTATGAATGTATGATTTGATATTAGTTTACTTTCTGCAAGTTAGATATCAGTTACTCAAGTTGTTTATGGTTACTTCCGAAAATCATAGCTAGACTAATGATGAGGGATCAGAAGACAAGTTGATGTAAATTGATCTAGATTTACTTTATTGCAACTTTTGGATTTCTTTCAGCATAATTTATTTTGTGTTTAGATCGCAGCAAGAATAGTTTGGTTTCATGCTCACTAGTTCACTGTTTTGATTTATTAGATTAGCAGCACCTTTACATTTCAGCAGCATATTTTCATTTCCTTTCAAGTTTTGTCATTGTAATTTTCAAATTCCTTTTTAAGTTTCAAGTTGGTAAATCATTATAGAGGATATCATTTCCTTGAACAAACATAACCATACTTGTTTTCATTTTAGAATTTCCATTTCATCCTAGAAAACCAAAAACGACAAAAAGTTAAGAAATAGGTTATCTTGCACATATAGTGCACCGCACTTCATCAGCTTACGAATCCCGGATTGACAAATTAAATGCAGCAATTTAGGACACACTAAATTGACCAAACAGATTCCATGTGGAAGGATGATGTATCATGGCATTAATATGATTTCAACATGAATGGATTCTATGTGTCAAGAAACATAGATTTACTTATATTTAATGAATCCTACAATTTATGTCTAGTGTAAATGACTCCACGTAGTGTTATGGGGTAGTGAGCATGCTTGACAGAAAGTACGTAACTCGGCCACTGAACTCAACGCCACTTACTCTCTCGTTGACCATAATTACTTCAACACATCAACACATCGAGACTCTTAACGAGTTGTTCGCAAATCCATTTGTGAATAACTCTCAACTTCCCACTACTACTCCTCAACTACTTAGGGATGTTAGCCCACTATAGTCTTCATACGCTGCTCCAATGAAGACTAAGGGAAACATAATCTAGATTTGATCATTGCAACATAATCTGTATAATGAACCTTGTAATATCAGTAGTGAATTTTCCTCATCCATATGAACTTGAAGAACTCAACACTTCCATAGGATTTCTCCTTCTAAATATAGACTCCCTCTAATTCCACACGATCTCCAATGGCTCAGTATTGCAATCACTCATCCTCTTGGATCAAACACAACTCATGAAAATGCCTCCAATATTGGATATGCAACATCACAATCCAATGAAGAATATTACCTTTCAATATGCATTCGATCACATGAATCACTATCAATAAAAGTAATCTCTTCCATGCCAAAGAAATCCTTGAGTGATGGCAATGATACATGACAAGTCATAAGAATTCCATGATACACAACCTTCCCTAAAACAAACTGTTGTTCACCAAGCTCACCACCAATCCACTAGAACTCCCACCCAATCTTGCCACTAAGCTAGTCAAGACCATATCTCCATGAATTTAGTAGAAGCCTCTACTCCTTGATCTAGACAACATCGTCTCCCTCTGATTTTCTTCGTTGTGAACACTCTAATTCACTGGCCCTTCAAAGTAGCTCTGATACCATGTTGTTTTTCCATGATATTGGTGTCTAGGATAGAATTTTAAGTGATTGATGCTACCAAACCAAGTATCAAAACAAGTCTACTTTTCATAACAATACAATATACAACAATAAATCTACTAGTGTGAAAAAATAAACAACATTTTTACAATTTTTATAATAACCCAACTTTGTTATATTAATCAAAATAATAATAAAACAATTTAGGGCTCTCATACTGGGGATAATGGTGCTCATACATCCATTGATACAAATATAACAACAACGAGGGCTTGGTGTTTGTTGTGATGACCATCAATCTATCCTAACCAAGATACTCTGACCATCTAGCTGTAGTGCACTCTCTCAAATCCTCTCAGGTGTACCCTGAACAAATTTTCCCAGTCCTTTGAATCCTAATCTGCAATAATTCAAATCTTCCTCTATCGAAGAACCAGATCCATTAGGCCACTAAACATGGCTCCACCCGCTCTCTCGTTGATCGTCAGTCCTTCAATGGATCAGCACATTGAGAATCTTTCCGATTTGTTCATAGCCTTGTTCGTGAAAACTATCAATTGACCATTGTTTCTCCTCACCTACTTAGTGACTTCATCCCACTATACTCTTCCTGCACTGATCCAATGAAGACTAACATAAGGCATGGAGGGCTTCCACCTATCACTGCAATATTTTCTTCTCCCATAATGAACACGGTCTAGGAGAACTTCCCTTCGTCTATTGTAGATGTCCTTCTCAACAAATAAAGTCTAGGGATACTCAAACTTCTCCTGGTTGATCATACCCTTTATATTATTCTCCTACCACATCTAAAAATCCCTTAGTTTCTTCTGGCTTGAAGTAAGCCTATACACTCCTCCCAAGTTTTTCTTTAGGTTGCTCCAACTCTGCCTTATCTAGGCCCACACTTGGTCCACTCTCACACTTCCCTTTAACAGACCATGAGCGTCCAAAAATATGTTGTAGCATCTTCTCACTGGTTAAGGCATCCAATCACTATGATCACCCCTCCTCTTGGCTACTAATAGTCTTCCATACTATGTCCTCTTCTAGCACACTCATCCATCTAGCATCCAACTATCAATCAAGAAGACATCTACAACATATTGTTGTTACCTCCTTGAACTTGATCTATGTGCATTCACAAGAGTGGTTAGGGAAAAAAAGATCCCTAAACCACAATGACAAAACTTATATTCCTTTTTCCAAACTCCTACCTATTTTTTTGTCACTGTCTTAGCTTCCAAAACACCTTGGGCACCTCTACAAGGTTTCTTATACAAAAAAAACTTCTCCAGCAACTAGGGTTTCCTCCAGGCACAAGAAATTTTTTGTTTGAAGTGTCTCCACCCTTTGTATATATGTACTTCTCTTATAGATGAATGTGGCCTCTTGAGAGCCTCCTCCACAAGGCCTCATGAATTCCAAGCCTTATTCAATCACCTTGGATCAATGGATAGGTTCTGCACATGATTATGCTCCAAATAAATCCAAGACATGTCCTCAAATCCTCTTAATGGATGCCTCAGACTTGCGACCCTGACTTATGTTTAGGGGTAGATGCCATGTAGGCTGGTTGGAATATGTGGATGACATAAGGATGGTGAAGTGGATATAATTCCAATGTGAGACGTTGGCAACGTGACATGTCGAAGGCAGGAATGACATTTTAGGTGGCCCATGGGTCTAGTTGTGGATGACATGTGGCACCCTCCGTGGATTCCATGTGGAAGGATTATGTATCATGGCACTAATATGATGTCAACATGAATGGATTCTATGTGTCAAGAAACATAGATTTACTTTTATTTAATGAATCCTACAATTTATGTCCAGTGTAAAAGACTCCCTGTAGTGTTATGGGGTAGTGAGCGCGCTTGAAAAAAATTACGTAACTAGGCCACTGAAATTGGCTCCACATGCTCTCTTGTTGACCGTAATTCCTTCAACACATCAACACATAGAGACTCTTGACGAGTTGTTCGCAGATCCATTTATGAACAACTCTCAACTTCCCACTACTACTCCTCAGCTACTTAGGGAAGTTAGCCAACTATAGTCTTCCTACACTGCTCCAATGAAGACTAACATAGGGGATGAAGTGCTACCACCTATTACTGCAACATATCCTTCTCCCACAATGAACACAGGATAGGAGGAATTCCATTCTTTTGTCGTAGATGTCCTTCTCCACAAGGCAAGTCTAAGTCTACTCAAATTGTCCCTGCCTTATCAGACCCTTAAGATTCTTCTTTTTCCACATCTAACATTCCCTTAGTCGTTAAAGAGACTTTTTTCTTTGGGCTTGAAGCAAGCCTCTACAAGCCTCCCAGGTTGTTCTTTAGGTTGCTCCAACTCCACCTTGTCTAGGCCCACACTTGGTCCAGTCTCACGCTACCCTCCAATCGATCACAGGCATACAATAAAATGTTGTAGCATATACTCTCTATTTAGGGCATCCAATCACTATGATCACCCCTCCTCTTGACTAATAACAATCTTCCACACTTTTTCCTCTTCTAGGACACTCATCTATCTAGTGTCTAATTATCAATCAAGCAGACATCTACAACATAATGTTGTTACCTCCTTGAAGTTGATTTGTGTGCACTCACAAGACTGGTTAGGAAGCACAACAAACATAGACCATTGTTCCAAAAATTTTTGCCCCTTGTCCAAAATCCTACCTATTTCTTTTCACTGTCTTGGCTTCCAAAACACCTTGTGTACCTCCAAAAGGCTTCTCGTACAAGAAAAAATGCTCTAGAATGTAGGGATTCCTCCAGGCACAAGAAATTTTATGTTTGAATCATGTCCACCCTATTTATACATGCACTACTCTTGGAGATGAATTCGACCTATGGAGAGACTTGTCCACAAGGCCTCATGGCTCACAAACCTTCTTCAATCACATTGGATCAATGGCTAGGATATGCACATGAGTCTATTACAAAACAACCCAATACATGTCCTCAAATCCTCTTAATGGATGCCTTAGACCTCTGGTATTGTTGCTCAGAAATCCACACCCTAAACAAACCCAAACTCATGCTCCTATCCACTTCCCCTATCCTTAGACTCGTTGTCCTAAATCATAGTTATTTATTTGATGTGGATGCACTTGGGATTGGTCTAAATGCCTCAATGAACTCTTCTTTTTATACACTTCATGTGGGTGTCAATGAACAACCCTAAATTTCACCTTAACATGTTGGATGACTTGACCTAGTAGGCCTCTTCACCCACACTCAACTTCAAAAATTCATAACCCAAGTTCTACAACTCAAATTTCGATTATTTTGTTACCTCTGGTTGCTCTCGAAGTCATTTATCATCTCCATCACTCACATGTCAAAATATCCTCATGGTTTGGGCCCCAACACCATGGTTTAAAAAAACCAATTCTTAGGTTCCAAGCCCACAAGTCACTTTTGTGGAACTCCAACCTCAATCCCTGAACCCTAGGGCTTGGAGTACCTCCCAATCTACCAAATCTCAAAAATCCCTCATAGTAAGGGAGGTACTTCCAAGACTAGGAAGTATCCGTCAACATCATCACTACTAACACTAACCCATCTGGCATGCATAATTGCAACATACTCTGTATAATGAACCTTGTAATCTCAGTAGTGAATTTGCCTCATCCATCTGAACCTAAAAAATTCAACACTTACATAGGGTTTCTCCCTCTAAATCTAGACTCCCTCTAATTCTACATGATCTCCAATGGCTTAGTCTTGCAAGCACTCATCCTCTTGGATCAAACACAAATCATGAAAATCCCTCCAATATTTGATATGCAACATCAGGATCCAATGAAGAATATTACCTTTCAATCTACAGTCCATCACATGAATCACTCTCGATAAAACCAATATCGTCCATGCCAAAGTAATCCTTGAGTTATCCCAATGATCCATGACAAGTCATAGGAATTCGATGATCAACAACCTGCCCTAAAACAAATCGTTGTTCACCAAGCTCACCACCAGTCCACTAGAACTCCCATCCAATCTCGCTACTAAGCCAGTTAATACCACATCTCCATGTCTTTAGTAGAACCCTCTACTCCATGATTTAGACAATATTGTCTCCCTCTGATTTGCTTCGTTGTGAACACTCTAATTCATTGCCCCTTCAAAGTAGCTCTGATACCATGTTGTTTTTCCATGATATTGGTGTCTAGGATAGAATCTTAAACCATTGACACTACCAAACCAAGTATCACAACAAGTATACTTTGCATAAAAAAACAATATACAATAATAAATCTACTAGTGCACAAAATATAAACAATGTTTTTACAATTTTTATAATAACCCAACTTTGTTATATTAATCAAAATGACAATACAACAATTTATGACTCTCGTACTAGGGATAATGGCCCTAATACATCCACTAATACAAATATAACAACAACTAGGGCTTGGTGTCTATTGTGATGATCACCAATCTACCATGACTAATATACTCTAACCATCTAGCTGTAGTGCACTCTCTTAGCTCCTCTTGGGCGTACCCTAAACACATCTTCCCAGTCATTTGAATAGCGATCTACAATAACTCCAATATTCCTCTATCAATGAACCAGATCCATTAGCCCACTGAACTTGGCTCCACTCGCTCTCTCGTTGATCACCAGTACTTCAATGCATCAACGCATTGAGAAACTTGTCGAGTTGTTCACAACCTTGTTTGTGAAAACTCTCAACTGACCATTGTTTCTCCTCAGATACTTACTGACTTCATCTCACTATACTCTTCCTACACTACTCCAATGATGATTAACATAAGGCATGGAGGGCTACCACCTATCACTACAGGATTTTCTTCTCCCATAATGAACACGGTCTAGGAGGAATTCCCTTCATCTATTGTAGATTTCCTTCTCCACAAGGAAACTCTAGGGATACTAAAACTTCTCCTGGCTTATCATACCCTTGATCTTCTTCTTCTACCGCATCTAACAATCCCTTAGTCATTCAATATACTTGTTTCTTCGAGCTTGAAGTAAGCCTATACACTCCTACAAAATTTTTCTTTAGGCTGCTCCAACTCTGACTTATCTAGGCCCACACTTGGTCCACTCTCATGCTTCCCTTTAATAGACCACGAGCATCCAAAAAAATTTTGTAGCATCTTCTCACTGGTTAGGGCATCCAATCACTATGATCACCCCTCCTCTTGGCTGTTTATAGTCTTCCATACTATTTCCTCTTCTAGGACACTCATCCATCTAGCATCCAACTATCAATCAAGAAGACATCTGCAACATATTGTCGTTACCTCCTTGAGCTTGATTTATGTGCATTCACAAGAGTGGTTAGGGAACAAAATATCCCTAAACCACTGCTCCAAAACTTATATTCCATTTTCAAAACTCCTACCTTTTTTGTTGTCACTGTCTTATCTTCCAAAACACCTTGGGCACCTCCACAAGGTTTCTTATACAAAACAAACTTCTCCAGCAACTAGGGTTTCCTCTAATCACAAGAATTTTTTTGTTTTAAGTGTCTCTACCCTTTGTATATATGTACTTATATTATAGATGAATGCTGCCTCTTGAGAGCCTCCTCCATAAGGCCTCATGAATTCCAAACCTTCTTCAATTACCTTGGATCAATGGCTAAGATATGCACATGATTCTGTTCCAAAAAAATCCAAGAAATGTCCTCAAATCCTCTTAATGGATGCCTCAAACTTGCGACCTTGTTTCTAAAAAATCCTCACCCTAAGTAGATGTAACCACCTCTCCCACATTTACCCATATTTACTGGCCTATTGGGGTAAAGATGAGAGGAAGAGCTACTATGACATGAATTGACCTCCAAGATCCAATCATGGAAGTGGGGCCAATTGCTAATGATAAACTGATAACTCACCACATATTATAGGGGCTACATGTCACTTAGAGGTTGAACAACTACCCCAAGTGGCCAATCCCTGAGCTAGACCTCTTTTTCTCAGCCCTGGGCCCACAATCACACCCACAACAAGGAATACATGTGATTTGGAGCCTTCAACCACATGCACAACATTGCATCCATGTGGTTGCAACCCAATTTCTCCATTTCTGAGGATGCAGTCCTGGATTTTGAGCCTAAATTGCAAGTCAACCTCTAGACCACTGCCCAAAACTTAGTGAGACTTTCTAGAATAATAATATATAGCTAGAGAAATTCATTCATACAAAACTTAATCAAATACTTTTCCTATACATGCCTAACCATAATAGTAATTTCGTCAAACATATGGTGAACATATAATCTATTGGTCATGAATGCATATATGATCATAAATTGATAGTATTCACCTGAGAATCACTGAGAAGGCTTCAAACCCTCTATAGCTAGTTGCAATAACACTTATTAATCCATGCATTCATCAACCATTCATATATTCATCAAATATGTCGAGATCCATTGGCAATATACATCATATAACCAACATATAAGCAATAAATAAACTTAGCATAGAAACCATGGAAACCAAACCATAATATCACCATCATAATCAATACATATGATCATATATCACAATATAAGATACCTCATATTAACATATGAAAATTCCAACCAATTCAGGGGCTTCCACGTACCACCGGACCATAGATTGGGCTGAATCAAATATTTCTTTCAACCAATCACCCTAGCACCATATTCCAAGCGTGAATGTGGGATCTCATGGAATAAAATATTCAAAACCAAACCATGGATTCTAGAAGAAAAAACACCTCAACCCTCAACCAATGATTCCACCTCACAACCATACATCACTAACACCAACCATATCGGTCTCTACCTAGGTTTTCCAGGACTCCATAGTGTTTGTTCCAACCATGGATTCATGAACTAATAAATCAACCCACAACCTTCCAAGGATCTAGAGAATTTTTTCAACCTGGCTCTAGTGACTAGTAACTCAACCCTCCAAGGGCTTCCAAAGATTTTGTCCCAACCTAGGCTCTAGAACTAGTAACTCAACCCAAGTTGTTCTAGGAATTCCAAAGCGTTTGTTCCAACCAATGGCTCCAAGAACTAGTAACTCAACCTTCGAATATAAGGAACCTGAGCACCAATCAGAAAAAAACAAGTGGAAAAACCCAAAACACCATGTATATCCAGGGAATGGAAATGCAAGGCTAAAACCACTTTCAATACAGGAAAATCTCCATTCCAGTGATATTGCATAACCAAGAAACCACATGCATATACCAAGCATGCCAAAAATAGCAAGGAAATCACACACACAACCTGATACCAACAAATTAATCCAATTGTAGTTTCTGATCCACATGTTCCCTTGCACGTTCCTGCTTTCCTTGCCTCCTTCTCCAAATCCAATGTATGCCAAAGTGCTCCAAGAATTCTCCAAGAATACTCTAAGTTTGCATGAGTATGAGAGAATAGTGAGAGAGCTCCACCATAAATTTGTAAAAATCCATGAACTGATCCTCACAAGACTTTTTATCATTGAGGCCTCTATTTTCTTCATTTTCCTTCATTTTTCCTTTAATTTTCATCTCATGAAAATTTATGACCTTTCACCTCCCTTTTCTCCTATTTTTCTTTATTTTCATAAATAAATGCCAATTAATGCTTCTTTGCCTTTTCCAATTTTCATAGCCATTAATAAACTGAAAGTGACACCCACTACGATGTTTTCCCACCATTCAACTTGGAATACTTGTCCTATGACCTTGGTCTTATATTTTTGAAATAAAAAATCAACCCAAGGCTGTTACAAACCCCTCCCCCTTGGGGGAAGACCGTTCTCAATGTTCTATTACAAGTATGACCATCAAACCACTGAAACCAAACATACCGCCTATGGATCTTTATAACCCAGCTCGTTGTAGTGTTTACAATGACTGCTGCTAAAAACATGATAATCATACAATTTATTGGAGCTTTAAAACATAGCTCATTAGGGTATTTATAATAACAACCACATAAAATTATTCACATTTTCTTCAACTAACAAACAATAATAATGTATATGGAGCTTTATAAACACAACTCGATACAATATTTACAATAATATACACATATACCTATGCACATTTTCTCTAACCAACAAATAAAAGGATACAGTGTCCAAATCCGCAACAAGGGAATCCATAGGCTCACAAATGCACCCTCAAAGTAGTACTAGGATTCACCTCCTTCCTAGGAAGTCAATAATCCACTTCCAGAGTCAAAACTACATCCAATGTCCAACACTAAAATCTTTGTGCTACTTGTTCTCTTAGTGAATAGTTACCGACTCATTGTTCTAGGGCACACTCCCAATGTGCATCTGATTCCAATATATGGAAATGCTAATGAAAAAAACAAATTCATTCCTCAACCTTCCCTTCTTTGCTACACACTACCTTGGGCAATCCGACCACCTCCTTTTGTGCATTCACACACCTTCCAAGTTCCACTGGCATCCCCTTCTCTTCTACATAGCCCCTCGGGTGATCCATCCCTTAGAAAGGCTTCCTCTTATCATAAGTTATAAAAAACAAGGCATATACCTACCTCAAAACCATCATACCAATCATAGCATTCGCATGGAAATCAATGGACACTATTGGTTACCAGTGTCCCACAATGGCCCTGCTCCTGAATGCTTCACTAGCATAATACTACATGTTCCAATTCCTTTTGTTGTTGCTTCTAATTCTTGTAGTCAGCTTCAGCCACCCAAACCGGGCACTTCCATGCTTTAATGTATCAAGCACATAATTTCCATTATATTCAAAATAAATTGCAATAAATTCAAATCATACCTCACTGGTAGCTTATCAATAAGGTACACGTGAAATTATTTTTACTTTCTGTCACAACAAGTGAAACTAGCTCCTTGATCACATCATCATGTATAAACATATCACATCTGGTTAGCTCAAAACTCAACCTTCATAAATCATAATCATAAATTACATGTAACCATCATAAATCAAAGTCTTAGATCACAAGAATAATAAAAAACTAAAATAAAATACTAGTACTTATCTTTCAATTAGTCATTTGCTTCTACCTGAGTTCTTTTTCCTTTCCATACACACTGAATTGATTTCCACACCCAACAAGAACCCATTGCCTTCTATTTTCTTCAATCACATAAACATACACATAGTACCCTACAATGCATACGCCCACAGATAGCGTACAACACCACATAATACATACACCTACACCTATTGTACTACATAACACTTACACCTACACCCGGTGTACAACACAACACATACACCTACATCCGGTGTACAACACAATGCATACACCTACACTTGATGTACAACACAACACATACACCTACACCTACTGTACAAAAAAACACGTGCACCTACACTCGGTGTATAACACAACACAGATTCATACATAAAGTACAACACAATGAATACACATGTCACGACACAATGGCTACATAATATACATAACACAGTAACACATGCACGCAACACAACATGTGCGACATGTACACAATACCACATGTACAACATCACGTGTACAAAACACCACACATACAACATGTACACATCCCCACATGTACATAATTCCACCTAAAAAACATGTACATAGCACCACCTGCATAACATGTACACAACATGACATGTACACAACACTACATGCACAACGTGTACAAAACACCACCTACACACACAACACCACATGTAAAAGATATACACAAGACCACATGCACACAACATCACATGTAAAACATGTACATAGCACCACATGTACACAAAATGACATGTAAAACATTTACACAGCAACATATACACACAACATCGTATGTACAATGTGTACACCACACCACATGTACACAACATCACATATAAAACATTTACATAACACCACCTGTACACATCACCACATATACAACATGTACAAATATACACAATAGTATTACTACACATCCAAAGACCACACTATCTCCACCAGGAAACCTTTTATCTAGTGTCTTTCCACTATCCATGGTTGTCCCAACATACCACACGTCACACTATTTTCATTGAGTTATTGTATCCCTCAACATAGACTATCCATAACATAAACATAGGCATAATATAAGCACATAGTATAAAATCATATCCACATGATACTTACCTCATAGATATGTTAGGGCTACTCTTCTGACTTGATTCCTTGTAACCGAGGAACCTCTTCATGCCATTCACCTGCATAAACAATCATTCTTCCAAAAGAATGATCCTTGATAACCTTGTCAGCCAACGACACGCATAAATACATGAATACATATAAAAATTAGCTTAAAATAATCATGATCCTCGACGACCTTGTCAGACAACAACATATGTACTTACATATATACATATATGGACATCAACATAATCATAATCAAAACAAAATTACTAGATATCATAAGGTCAAGTTAAGAGAACTCCCTTTATTCGTGCACAATATGCACAACATTGAGAACAATAGTTCCCAAAATAGCCAAGGCATATGATGCCTCAAATCCATTTACTTTACCTTTCCTGATTACTTTTCTCATGATTCTCCTGCCACCGTCCGTTTATCCTAATGGATGCAACTAGTCCAACTGGCTATCATATTCTTGCCTTCAACTACCCTTATACATGCACCGAGCTTCAGTTGAGTCTTACATTACTGGTTGGGTTTCATTCATCTCCCACCGAGCTCCATTAAATTCCTCTTCCAGCAACCAATTCCCAAGACCCTCAAAACATAAAAGGAAAGAAAAAGAAATAAACAAGAAGAAAACCATGAAATCCAATAACAATATGACACCATAAACAAAGTGGCACAACCATGCACCAGACATTAAAAAAAAAAAAAAAAAAAAAAAAAAAAAAAAAAGCGAAAATCAAGTGCAAACAAATCACAAATAAGGCAGAAAGAAAATTAGAAACAAAGAGAACTGACTCAACCGTGGGTTCTGATTCAAAGGGGTAAATCTCAGCTTTGAGCCTTCTTCAATATTTCATGGCAGTCTCTTCTACTAGGTAATCCCTTACATCATAATATCATAAACACATAACTGTCAATACATAAATAAACATACACTATACCGGTTAGCTTACCTTGATATGTCAAGAATGTTGCCTTTTAACTAAACACATACATATATCATCTCTCAAGGGACTCCAATTCTCTTGACAAATCTAGCTATAACTAGAAACCAACTGCTATACCTATCAAATACATGTTCATGATTATAACACATATCCACATAATTTCAAATCAAATCAAGGTTAAGAAGAATTAATGTATTCATGCAAAGCACTCATTCGTTTGGAATTGTGGTTTCCAAACATATCCAAATGGATTCCCACCCAATTCCTTTCTTTTAACTTTTTCCTTACTGCAATTGAGTCTTATTATGTGCTATCACATCACCCATCTATTAGTTATATAAAAAAATCAACTTGTTATCTTGTCATGCTAATACCAAACATGTTTCCCTGTAACTTTTCACACATGTCATTCACATGTTCCAAAGATCAAGAAATATGTTTATTAATTTTGAAATCAACCTTTACCAAGACTAAAAACCATGTCATAATCAACTCACAATAATTAGTCATAATGCTACAACTACCACCCACTTTCACTCAAGAACATATCAATTCTCTCAGCACATAATGTGTTATTACAACCATCTTAAAACAAGCTCACTCCTACATGCAATCTTATAGACACATACTCATATCAGGCACTTCATCAAACATTCAAACAACCTGTAAACATACCATGTTAGATAAACCATATAGATGACATAATCAAACACATATCTCAATGTATCTCAAGAGAGGCTATCACATTTGCACAAGTCAGTCCAAATTAGTACGACACAATATCACAATATATCAACTCATACCTAAATAGCATAACCATAACCATATGCATAGACCAATCCAGATTAGCATGATACATTAACGCAATAACCATAATCATCGTGTGTATGACCGCAATACATATAAAAACAAGTTACTACCATTCATGACTATCCGACGCACGTGCATATGAATTCACTAATCAACTAGAATATATCATGCATGTAGCCTTACCAACAATATAATGACATACATGCATATAACCATGATGCATATAACAACCATTAACCATTATACCTACATTCCAAACATACATACCTATATGATGATCTACTCTTACCCTAAGGTCTAGTGCTGCAACCTTGCTTTGATAATATGCATCTCCTGCTCCATCTCATCCAACATAACGTAACATACCAACAACATCATGATGACATAAAATTCCTAATAACGACCATGATACATGCATAACAAACACATAGAAAACTAGCATTCATGTATGACAAACACATTTTTCCCATCTAATCCAAGTGCTTGAACCTGGGAGCTTTGATACCACCTTGTAACTACCCCTCCCACGTTTACCTAGTTTCACCGAACTAACGGGGTAAAGATGAGAGGAAGATATACTATGACATGATCCGACATCCTAGATCTAATTAAGGAATTGAGGCTGACAATTGATGACAAAATGACAACTCGCCACATCCTATAGGGGCTATAGGCAACTCATAGGTTGAACAACCACCCTCGGTGGCAAAAACCTGAGCTAGACTTATTTTTATTAGTCCTGGGCCCACAAATGCACCCACAATAAGGCATCCATGTAGTTGGGAGCCTCCAACATCCGCATGGAAAACACTGCAACCATGCGGTTGAAACACTATTTCTCTAGTTCAGAGGCTGCAATCTCAGATTTTAAGCCTAAATTATAGGTCAACCTCCAAACCACTACCTAGGACTTAGTGAGACTTTCCATAATGAAAATAGACATCAAGAAAAATCCATTCATACAAAAATTAATCAAATACTTGACCTATCTAGTCCTGACCATGCCAGTCATTTCGTCAAACATACGGTGAACATGTAATATACAGGTCATAAATGCATATATGATCATAAAATGATAGTCTTCACTTGAGAATCACTGAGAAGGCTCTAAAATCTCTCTTGCTATTTGCAATAGAACTTGTCAGTCCATGCATTCATCAACCATTCATATATTCATAAAATATGTCGATATCCATAGACAATATACATCATATAACCAACATATAACCAAAAAATAAAGAAAAATATAAACCATGGAAACCCAACCATAATATCACCATCATAATCAATACATATGTTTATGGATCATAATAGAAAATACCTCATATTAACATATGAAAATTCCAACCAAGTCAGGGACTTCCACATAACACCCAACCATATATTGGAATGAACCAAATATTTCTTTCAACCAATCACCCCCGAGCAATATTCCAAGCATGAATGAAGGATATCATGGAATAAAACAATCAAAACCAAAATAGGGCTTCCATAGGCTAAACCACCTCAACCCTCAACCATTTATTCCACCTCATGGCCAGACATCACTAACCCCAACCATATCAGTCTCTACCCAAGCTATCCATTGCTATAGAGCATTTGTTCCAATTGCAGCTCCAAGAACTAATAACTTAACCACAACTTTCCCGGGCTCTAGAGAATTTTCCCATCCTGACTCCAGGGACTATTAGCTCAACCCTCTAAAGCTATAGAGTGTTTGTCCCAACCTAAGCTCCATGACTAGTAACTCAACCCAAGTTGTTACAAGGCTTCTAGAGAATTTTATCAAACCAATTACTTTAGGAACTAATAACTCATCCCTTGGCCATAAGGAACCTCAAAACCAATTAGAAAAAAATAAGTGGAAAACCCAACAACACCATGGTTATCTAGGAAATGGAAAGGAAATGCTAAAACCGTTGTTAATCCAGGAAATATCCATGCCAGTGACAACACATAACCAAGAAACCACATGCATATACCATGCATGCCAAAACTAGCAAGGAAATCATACCTGCAACCTGAAACCTAAAAATAAATCCAACTGTAGTTGTTGATCCACCAGTTCCCTTGCAATTTCCTGCTTTCCTTTCCTTATTTCTCTAAATCCAATGTATGCTAAAGTGCTCCAAGAATACTCTAAGTTTGCAAGAGCGTGATATAATGGAGAGATAGCTCCACCATAGAACTTTCAAAAGCCATGAACTGATCCTCAAAAGCCTTTTTATCATTGAGGCCTATATTTTCTTCATTTCTCCTTCAATTTACCTCTCATGAAAAAATGTGACCTTTCACCTCCCTTTTCTCCTATTTTCCTTTATTTTCATAAATAAATGTCAATTAATGCCTCTTTTCCTTTGCCAATTTCCATATCCATTAATAAACTGAAAGTGACACCCACTAGGATGCTTTCCCACGAGTGACAACACATAATCAAGAAACCACATGCATATACCATGCATGCCAAAAATAGCAGGGAAATCACACCTACAACTTGATACCTGCAAAGAAACCCAACTGTAGTTGTTGATCCATCTGTTCCCTTGCAATTTCATGTTTTCCTTTCCTTCTTGCTCTAAATCCAATGTATGCTAAAGTTCTCCAAGAATACTCTAAGTGTGCAAGAGTATGAGATAATAGAGAGAGAGCTCCACCATAGAACTTTCAAAAGCCATGAACTGATCCTCAAAAGCCTTTTTATCATTGAGACCTATATTTTCTTCATTTTCCCTTCAATTTGCCTCTCATGCAAATATGTGACCTTTAACCTCCCTTTTTTCCTATTTTCATTTATTTCATAAATAAATTTCAATTAATGCCTCTTTTTCTTTGCCAATTTCCATAGCCATTAATAAACCGAAAGTGACACCCACTAGGATGTTTTCCCACCATTAATATTGGAATACATGTCTGATGAAATTGGTCTTACATTTTTTACATAGAAAATAATCCAAGACATGTTACAACGGACCCAAACTCATGCTCCTTACCACTTCCCCTTGACTCAGACTCACTGTACCAACTCATAGATATTCCTTTGATGTGGATGCACTTCTGACTGACAAAAATTCCTCAATGAACTCCTCTTTTTATACACTTCATGCAGGTCTCAACAAACATCCCTAAAGGGAACCTTAACATGTTGGTTGACTTGACCTAGTGGGCCTCTTCACCCACACTCAACTTCAATAAATCATAACTTAAGTTCTACAACTCATATAGTGATCATTTTTGTTGCCTCTTATTGCTCTCAAAGTCCTCTATCATCTCTGTCACTCACATTTCAAAATATTCTCTTGGTTTTGGCCCCAAAAACTTTGGGTACAAAACCCGAAGCTTAGGTTCCAAGCCCACAAGTCACTTTTGTGGAGCTCCAACCTCCAATCCCCAAACCTTAGGGCTTGGAGTACCTCCCAAGCTACCAAATCTCAACAATAGATTTAAAATTAAAATGCATCTACACCAGTGTAACAAAATCCCAAGGCTCCACATTGAGAAGGAGCGTTGGATTCATAACTATCCAGTTAACTAATTTGACAGTAAGAAAAGTAATTATGGATTATTTGTATCATATGGTTTTCAAAGGGAAAAAGACATATGTTTGATATTTCAAGTAGAAATCAGTAATTATATACATATCATGTTTCTATTTGACCCTTCGAGCATGAGAAATATGTTTCTTCAAAAATATATTTAGCATCTATTGTAATTTATAATATGATATTACAATTTCTAGAAGCAAACGACTTAAACTATCGGTCCTTAGATTTAAAAGTAAGGCATCAAATACAACAACAAATAGTCCAACTACCAAAAATAATTTCATCACAAATGCTTCATCTTTTGAAGTATTAAAAAACAATATCTTCATTGAGTCTCTTTTTGTCAGACTCCTTCCTCATTTTCTCCAAATTCATATAAGAAACACTCCTACGGAAGTAAAGCCTCCTTAGAGAGCTTATCAACATTTTCATTGAATTATTTATAGACACGATTAAAGGACACAACTGAATTTTTTTTTCTTATCTCTTTTAACCTTTCCATGATTGGGATAGGCATTAGATTTCATAACTTGATCTTCCCTTGTACCCAATGTATAATCAATTTGGAGTCCCCAAAATAAAAAAATTTGGGACATGTTGACAGTGCTAGAAAAACCAACATTCAAGGAGTCTCCTTGATATGAAGTCCCAATTATACCTCACACTATTTGGAATAGGAACACCATTGGAATATGGCCTAGTTGCTGAAATTGTGGGTTTTAGTGTTATTCCTTGGCTACGATAACACATAGAATTATGTATTTGTGACTTTGGTGAAACAAATGTGTGAGTTTGCGGAGGGTCAAGTGCAATGCATGAAAGGTTAGAACAAAATTAGGGGAAAGTGAGTGAGCCCCTTTGAAGCATGTAATAGAACGCAACTTGAAAGGAACACACAAGCATAAAATACATTACAAGTTGGCTTGCAAAATAATTCACAAGTTAAACATGATGGAAATATACAACACCACACATTAAATAATATTCTTACTAATGAAAATGAAATAGTTCATAATCTTTGGCGTAAATGAAATAACATATATCATGAACATGACAAGAATAGTCCTACTATATTCACAACATATGCATGAAAATATGTCGGATCTGAGATTTTATTAAAGTGAAAATCCCAAGAATACATATACAATTGACGAACCAATAGTCCCAATAGTGGAACATGAAGCCAACACCTGCTCCTCCAAAGAAAGATACTCCCTCTATGCTATCAAGAAGCCAAGGCTTTGAAAAAAGCTCTCAGGCTTCTACTCCTAATCCAAAAGCCTCACCAAAATCCATTTACATGACCAATTAGGGTATATTTAGCACTAAAGGGGTGACTATTCATCTCCCTTTGTGACTCTATGACCTCCCTCATGACTGTTTGAATTCCTATGATCATGAACTTTGGACTTCATTACAAATGACTCTTCATGTTACATAATTGACACTTGGAATTTCAATAATTAATTACAAAATAATACTACAATATTACTCATGCCCATATATGAAAAAATTGGCTAGAGTCAACTAGACAACCTAATATTGACTTTGGGGAAACTCAAACTCAGCCATTTCAACATGTATTTTCTATGTCACATAGTGATGCCAAGCTTTGTACTATGTAATGACTTCCCCAAATTGTGCGATGTGATCAGGCTGGAAGTGGACTCTAGCCTTCATTGCATCCAGGTAGGCAAACTTGAAACCAATTTGAATTTACTTGTTCAGCAGGAGAAACATAGCGTTGATATGGACAGGGCCAAAAATTTACTTCTGCATATTATTCCTATTCACCTCCAGATCTTCCTTGGTGGCGATCTGCCAGAGCTAGTCCAAGTATTCTTTGAACTCCTGCCTGACTTGATTCCTATGCTTGGCTTCAGTTAGTGAGCCAACTGAAGGGATATTTTGTGATTTCACTAAGAAATCGACATTGTTGTATAATTGCAAATATGAGGCTTGAATGTTGGCGATGAACGAGTAGATTTGTTTGTTACTCTAGATGATCATCCAAACATGTGCTTTCTCCAACTCTGCTTGTTGCCTTATTTTCTTTTATAATTCAAATGATGCCCCTTTTTGTTGCATTGAAAACTCATGCACAAAAATGATTGTAAAAATTTAATTATATATTCAATATGATCATGAAATTTATTAAATAAAAAGACAAGAATCTACTCTACCAATCTGCGGAAGTAAATTCATGATTGAGAATAAAAATCAATGCCATTTGTTAGCCACCTATAATATTTGATTATACCAAAAGGTGGCTAAGACTTTTTGAGCCTCCAAGGAACAAATTTTATCACTAAAAATTGTTGGCTCTTGAAAAATTTTGAGGCGTCATGCCTCTGTCCAAAATCCTCATTGTTGTTCCCATTAATTCTGCTGATTTCATGTAAAAGATTGCTGACGCACCTTCATTTTCCCCCTTCTCAATCTTTCATTTGCTCCCATTTTCTCCATATTATTCCTCTATTTTTATGAGTTTCCTTCTTCCATTCATAAAAATCACTCTTCCATAGTTAAATACTCACTTTTTAACTATTCTGACACCCCCCCCCCATTCCATTGAAAACTATGAAAAATTCATAAAAAATACAAGTCTTTACTATAGACTTCAACCCCTTTGGGCTAAGTCCTAACCATTTCCCCCATATACCCGCACCCTAGAACCAAGTGCTAAACCTCTCACAGCGCTTATCGCATCGCACAAACCTAAGAACACGAGTCTTTGTGCCATATTCCCAAACTTGCGATGCGATCAAACTTTATATTAAAAAACCTCCGATCTGCTTTTTCCTTTGTAAACTCAAAAATGAACTTTTTCCAATGTTTTGGTCTAAAAACCAAAGTCATGTATTTATATCAATGGGTTGATTCAAAAGAGTGATCGCAGATCGAAAATCGCAGAAAATGTAATGGGTAGATTGAAAATCCCATGTCCGAACTTGCGATATGCGATGGACCCTGTTATATATCCCCCCCAAAACATTAAAAATTTATGTTATAGTTAAAACTTTGGGTTTCTGGGTTTTATGAAAGTTCTCCGCCGGTCCGAAATTCAACCAATATCCACCATCGATCTGTTCTGTAGATTGATGGTGCAGAGTGCGTCTTTCTGTGGTTCCCACCACCCGAAAGCCGGTTGCCCAAAACCGTCAGTATCCATCGCACCGTCCTTGGCAAAAAAATTGTTTTCCCCCGATCGCCAGTGATTCCATACGCTGCTTGACACGCGTCCCGAGCACTGTTTCGAAAACCGCCATCCATCGCGCATAACCGTAGTCCATCGCGCATTATTGTTCGGATGCGGATGCCCAGCGATATCGCTGTCCACCGTCCGATCTGGGCTGGGCCATCCAACGGTGATAGCTCGTCGAAGATACCCAACAATTAACGAAGGTGCCCACGCGATAATTAGGCTACGATGCGTTGTCCAAGCAATCTCCGCCATCGATCTGATCTGCAGATCGAAAGTCCACATTTCATCGTCCATTTTCTCTCCGTTTGACTTTCAAATTCCATTCCCGGCTGTCGATCTCTGCGCGATTGACGGCTCAGATTGAATATTTTTTCCATCTGTTCCATGATCTCTCTCGATTAATCTTGACTGTTGGATGATGCCATCCAATGGCCCTGCTTCCTCCACACGCCTTTCGATGCAGTTGACCTAATATGTAGGATTTTATAAAATTTTGTTTGTATTTTGCAGGGTTTAATGATCTTTTCGCTATATTCGAAGAAAATTCGAAATAGAGGGTGACGACCCTCTTGCTTTCTATTTATTAGAGGAAATCACTTGCAGGGTGTAAATTTCACGTCTCATCAATGATCCGTGAGGCATTGCTGCCATATCGTCCCTGCGTAACCCTACATTCCAGCAGAACACCATGAATCGGGCACAATTAAAGAGTATCAGTGTCGAAGACCCCAATATATCAGAACAGGGGAATAAAGATAGTTTTACAGGAATTACGGCTAATATGGTTATCAAAAGCCTAATCCCTGATTTAAAACACAGTTAAAGAAGAAAGCATAAAGGATTATCAGACAGGAAACCTCCACCACCACATATGAGGTTAATCAATTTCTCCTAGCTACCACAGAGCCACCTGTTGCCTCAAACCATTCAAACAGGGGCCGAAGTTATTGAAGAAGATCAGATTTTTCCTCAGCGCAGCCAGGGAGTTACTTCTGCAAGGAAATTAATGCAGAAATATCTACATAGTTACTCTAAACATTACACAGAGCCTCAAAGTCAATAAAATCTCTCACTGAGCTTTGATATTTATTGTAAAAACAGTTAATACAGTAGTAGTCCACCTGTAAAATTCTCCATCGAGCCCCTCAAAAGGCCAAGAAGTCTTGAATCTGTATTAATTGACCTAAGAGATATTTTGTTAGGTCTCACCTTCTCATTCTTCTATAAATACTTCAGTGGAAGATGAGAAAATGTTGGTTGCAGAACTTTGAAATACATTTGAGCTTAAACTTATGATTGTAAATAGTGTTCACTGGCCCTTGGAGCCCTGCTTGTGATAGATTCAATATAAAAGTTGTTTCTTGGGATCCTGGTCTATATCATCGGTGAAGTGCCTCTCTCTTTGTTATTGTTTTCCTTCTATGTAAGTCATATTGTTCACTATTCTTTGATAAAGGAAAAAATTTATAGAGTTAGGACTTACTGTATATCAGTAACCTTCTCTGACTGAAAATCTTTGTCTTAATGTTTTCCTCAAATTTGTTTATTTAAGAATGATTTAATACAGTTAAGCAGTTAGGAATGTTGGAGTTCCCTCATCCTACTGTTTTCCTTAAAAACATTGTTCTTAAAAGTTATTTTCCTTATTGTGCTTATTAAAGATGAATATGGAAGATATGGTGAGCCCTGGTCCTAGTTTTTTCTCCAAAGGCAGATTCTGAAAGTTTCCCTTGGTGTTGACTGAAAGTAGACTAGGTTTAAAAGTACTTTATTTGATCTTAAGTTACACTTTGTTTCTCTTATATGTTTTCATACTTTCTGAAGGTAATTACGTGGATTACTGGATTGTTTGTCAATTAAGCTGCTTTAATACAAACTTGCCCAAGAAGTCAATGGTTAGCCCTGCACTTGGTTGGTTTTAAACAGTTACTTAAGAGGCTTTTCTTGTATGGACTGACTATAAATCCTCTGAGAAATTATTATCAGTTTCCACCCCTCCAACACTTTATTGTTTCCATTCCATCATTTTAATCTTAATAATATTGTGGTATAGATGACTTTACCCTTGGATCACTCTTGATGTTGTTGCTCAATTAAAGCCCTGTTATGACTCCATAGCCCAATGGACTAAAAACCAACGTTATATCTATCTTTTTAGCCTATGTTGTTCTATTCACTTGCAACTTCTCACCTTTGAAACTCTTTCCATTCAAGACTTTACACCTCAAACAATAATCATGCTCAACCATCCAAAAAACAAACAAACCCTTGGCCTTCATAACTAGCCTAATATCATTTTCCCCAAACTTCAAAGACAAATCCATCTTTGCACATATTGGAGAGATCCCTCTCCGGATTCAAGAGGGCTAGATCCTAGAATCCCAAAGTGGTTGAAACGATGTTGTTTCTGTAATTGGACTTTGCCAATCTTGCTAATAAATTACAGATCCCTAACATTTCTGGCGACTCCACTGGGGAACTTTAACTCAAAATCTCTGGTTCCATGATAATTTTTCTATTTTGCAGCTGAGCCACCAGTACCTAATATTTCTGGCGACTCCACTGGGGACCTGAGTGTTTTTTATACCGTTTAAAGACCTCAGAAAACCCTTGATTCAAGAAGACTTTGTGAGTAAAAAGCAGCCTTTTCAAGCACTACCAAATAAATGATAATCACGATAAAACTTGTCTGAATTAGTGACAAACTAGGCAAACCCTAGGATTCTCTTAAGACTTTATCTAACCTTGAAAGATCAGCTGGCTTAGCCGTAAGATTAAATTGTCTTTGTCTCATAACCATAGCTAATTTTTTAAACAGAGTTAGCATATTCTTACAAACCACACAACTGAAAAATAACTCAAAAAACCTAAAAATATTTCAGATTGGTATTCAATAAACATGGTGGTGGACCATAAAACCTTTTACTTCCTTAGGAGCTAAAAAATTCCACTTGGCGACTCCACAATCCTTAGCAGACCTTAAGACTCCACTGGGAAGAACCCACATTATTGTAGCATCATTCAAACTCAGTTAGAGGACTGTAGGTTTTAGATTTGTGTAAACAGATTAGTTAACCTCTCAAAGATTGTCATACCTGGTTCAAATTTTCCTGTTTGTTTGTTTGTTTGGGTCTGAAAAACACATCATAGTGGCTCTTAGAAATATTCATACTAGAGCCCATCCTGACCCTGATCCACCTGAGATAGTTGACAACCCAGAAAGCATCCTTAGGAAGTCTCCTAGGGTTAGATTATCAACTGTTTTCAGATCACCCTTGAGAGCTAAATCAGTCCCTAAAAATCTCACAGCTCTACAACAATCACAAGCTGACTTAGTAAATCCTTTTAGAACTAGGTCATTTGATGATATAATTCAGCTAGACTCTGAGTCTTCAATTTCATCCCCGGAGACAAGTGAACATCCTGGTAGTAGAGAAACAACACCTCCTGATTTTCATTTCTTTTACAATTTAGGTGTCTCTCATCCAACATCAGCTCAGAAACCTACTGCTTTTCCATCCACATCCCTTCATCCTTCATCCACTATTCAAACCTCTCCACTTCAGCCCATTTTACCTTTTGTTAATCCACATCTTGTAAATCCACCTCCACCCCATATCATGGCTGCATGGTATGCTCCCCTAGTCCTTCCTGCACCATTAGTCAATATTCCACAGGACTATCAGTCCGAAATTCCATTATATGATGCTAGCAATGCTACAATTGCATCACAACATGTGGATAAGATGAATGACTACTTTGATAGAAATGAAATTGATGATGATTCTGTCAAGCTTAGGTTATTCGCTCAGAGCTTAGGGGGAGAAGTAAGAAAATGGTTCAAAATTCTAGGTCCCCATAATATTAATGATCTCCAAGGCTTCCATCAAACGTTCTTAAACAAATGGGAAGTGAAAAATAATCCTCTCGAAGTCCTTTCTGATTACAAGAACCTCCATAGAAACCCTGGGGAAAGTGTCCAAGCTTATTTCACTAGGTTTAATAGTGTGTATAATGCACTTTCGCCAGAACTAAAACCTCCACAAGGCTCAGCTTTAAACAAGTTTCCTGAAGGGTTTGACTTTGACATGACCTATTCGCTAAGAGAGAGAGATTTTGAAACTCTTGAAGATATGCAAATAAATGCTCTTTCTGTGGAAGTCAACTTAATGGAGAAGAGAGCAAGAATGAAAGCTGAAAAGAGAGTATCTTTTAGAGAGGAATCCACACCCTCCACTTCAAACTCAAAGATGGAGAGAATGATGGAAGAAATGATGAGAGAGATGAGCATAATCAAGAGAGCACAAGCAAGCCAAAACCAAACTGCTCCTCAAAACAGAAACCATAACTAGAATCATAATGTTAGAAGGAACCAACCTCCCAACAGACCCAGGGAATATGATCAGCAGATCACTCCTCCCTTTCATCAAAATTACGTAAGTGGAGTTGAGGAAACATATCAGATAACAGAGGAAGAGGATATTAACATTCTGGGGGTAGATAATGATGACTTCGAGATTCATTACGATAAAAATCAAGGTCTATATACACCTTATGATGACAAAAGAGATGATGATGAAGATTGTTATCAAGACATGGAAAATGTCATCATATAAAATCAAAGAGAATATGACCTTAGAAGCAAAACCAGTCAACAAACCCCCAACACCAAAACCTCTGAAAAATATTCACAAAATAGCACTGCAACCAAACCTAAAGTTGTCAAACAAAAGGACAAAACAATGGCTGTAAATTCTGATAAAGGAAAAGGTAAAAGCACTCAAAACAATGAAAATCAGAGTGCAGACCTTAGTAGTACTAACACTTCAGCTAGTATTCCTACAAAAACAATTTCTTCAAGTGTAAATAAAACAAATCAGCAAGCTGATGTTGCTGATAGAGTGGCAGTAAATAAGGTTGAAACAAGTTCTTCAAAGAGTCAAATTCCTTTCAGCCTGGAGCAGGAAATTTTTAAAATCAAAATCTGTGTTCCTTTGACTGAGTTAGCTACCCAACATGTATATAAGACCCAAATTTTGAAGGCTTTGAACATGGAGGAAAATGGAGATATAGTCAATCTTAATGATGACCAACCTGAGCTTATTTTCGGTCCAAAGATTGAAGGTAGATATCAAGAGGGACCTGTTCCTCCCTTTTATGTAAGCTTAAATGTTCATGAAATTTTTTTTCACAATGCTATGCATGATTCCGGGGCTTCTCATAGTTTAATGCCTAAAGCTGTGATGGAGAGCCTTGGTTCATAAATTACCAGACCTTACAAAGACCTTTACTCTTTTGACTCAAGCAAAGTAAAATGTTTAGGATTGATCAAAGACCTTTGTGTTAACTTAGCCCAGATTCCAGCTAAATGCTTACTCATGGATATTGTTGTGGCTGATGTGCCCCCAAAGTATGGAATGCTATTATCAAGATCTTGGGGGGCTAAGTTACAAGGGACTATGCAGATGGACATGACCTATGCGACTATCCCTGTTTTCAATTGGACTAGAAGACTTTACAGGGAGTCTCACATGCAATACACAGTTACAATTCAAGACAGACCACAAAACTCTCCCCTCTATTCTGTAAATACAGGCCTAGATTCTTTATTTTTTTCAACGAAGAAACATTAGATGAACAAGTAACTCGAACGGAGTTAATGGCCAATAGAGACGATGAGGAACACAACGCTGAAGTGTCAAAACTGTCTGTTGTGTCTGATGACATTAGCAAACAAAAAGAAGGTCTTGAATTGCAAATCGTGTGTCCCTTGCTCCTAAACATTCCTAGTCAAGAAGATATCCCTCAAACCAATGAAAATCTTGGGAAATTAAAACAGTTACAACTAAGTGCCACTAATCATGAAAAATCAGAAGGCACAGTAGTTAAAGAGAACATTCACCAAATGGATGAAACTGAAAACAATCCTCTATGGAGTATGCATTTTGACGAGTCATGCACTAGAAATAACGCTAGTGCAAGTGTCTAGATTCGCAATACTGTAAGTAAACACACCGAATGCATTTCCTGTAAATTAAGCTTCCAGTGTTCCAACAACATAGCGGAATATGAATCCCTTCTCTTAGGCTTACGTGTGTTGAGAAAGTTAGGAGCCAGAAGAATCAATGTGTATGGGGATTCAGAGTTAATCGTTAGGCAAGTAAATGGGGAGTACAACGCTCATCACCCCAGACTTAGGGCCTATCGAAATGATGTCGTGGACCTTTTAGAAACTTTTGATGAGTCCCAATTAATTTTCGTCCCGAGAAAGGAAAATATTACAGCCCATAATTTGGCCTTTGCAGCTAGAACATGTTTAACACCATATGATGACAACTCAGATTAAATTCAGACCAGCCGTGCCTAATAACGAAAAATATTGGCAGGTGTTTGAAAACGACAAACAAATAGAAGAATTCATGCAATTCAGAAATGAATTCAAACTGCACGGTTCGGACTCAGACCATGAAATAGACTGCAAGGAAGAAAATTTTCTTGGTGAAGAAGAACTGTCTCCTGGACCTAATAATATAAACCTATTATCTAGCAAACTTAGAAAGAAAACAGAGATCATTGTAGAGTCAGAAACAGAGGAGTTAGAAACTCTACACTCTAAAGATGAAAGTTTACCCAAAGGTCTGGCTCCTTTAGAAGAGTTGTTCGATTTTAATGATGTGGCAAATAGACCAAAACTGGAATCTGTAGAGACTGAAGTGGAGGAGTGAAATATAGGCAGTGAGGAAAAAACGAAAATGATTAAACTGTCTAAAACTTTACCAGCTCACATTAAACTCAAATACATTGAGCTGTTTAAAGAGTTTTCTGATGTTTTTGCGTGGATTTACGAAGATCTTAAATCCTATGACACTGAAATAATACAACACAAAATTCCCCTTAAAGAAAACCAAAAACCATTCAAACAAAAACTGCGCAGAATAAACCCTGTTCAGCTACCTTTGGTTCAGAAGGAGATCATGAAAATGTATGATGCTGGTATTATTGTCCCTATTAGATATTCTGAGTGGGTGTCTAATCTGGTGTCTGTTAGGAAGAAAACTGGAGAAATCAGGCTTTGTATATACTTTAGAGACTTAAACAAAGCTTCGTTAAAATACAACTACCCTTTACCCAAGATGGATCATATTTTACAAAGGATGGTAGGGTCTAAAAGAATTTCTTTGCTGGATGGCTATTCAGGGTACAATCAGATCTTAGTTTACCCTGCTGATCAATTAAAGACAAACTTTACTACACCATGGGGCACTTTCATGTATGTGAAAATGCCCTTTGGTCTAATGAATGCTGGAGCAACCTTTCAGATATACATGGACATAGCATTCTCGGAAGAACTGGGCTACTTCATCATTATATATCTGGATGATGTCACTGTGTTTTAAAAAATAGATGAAGAGCACTTAGAACATTTGAGAAAGGTTTTCGAGAAATGTAGAAAGCTTGGAATATCTTTAAACCCTAAGAAAACACTATTTGGTCTCCAAGAAGGTAAACTTCTTGGGCACATTATTTCAGAAGAGGGTATAAAGATAGATCCAAAGAGGATTGAGGCCATATTGCAAATCTCTCATCCTCGAAACATCAAAGAGTTGCAATATTTCATTGGGAAGATCAACTTTTTGAGAAGGTTCATCCCTAATTTAGCTGAGCTCTTTAGGAATATCACAAAAATGTTGAAAAAGGAGCAAGGGGTGAAATGGACCTTGGAAGCAAAGCAATCCTTCGAATTGGTGAAACAAGCATTAACCAAGGCACCGATTTTGATAAGTCCTGATTTTTCAAAAGATTTTTATATTTTCTCATTTGCATCAGAACATACCATAGTTGTTGTCATTTTACATAAAAATCTACAAGGACAAGAGTAGCCTATAGCATTCTTTAGCAAGGCATTGAGGGATGCCCCTTTGAAGTACAACATTATGGAGAAGCAAGCATTTGCTTTGGTTAAAGCATTGAAAGACTTCAGAGTATACATCCTTCACTCACACATCATTGCCTTTGTCCCAAACTCAGTTGTTAAAGACATTCTAACACTAGACCCAAATGGTAAGAGAGGTAAGTGGATTGCTGTTATTCTTGAATATAATTTAGAGATAAAACCCACTAAGCTCATCAAAGGCCAAGGTCTAGCTAGATTAATGGCTGAATCAAATTTTGAAGTTCTGGATATTAATATGATTAATGCTTTGGATGACCAAGAAGAATTCTCAACTCCTATTGTTGAAGATAATTTTATAAATTCTCCTTGGTATGCTGATATTATTTATGTTTTTCTTAAATTGAATACGCCTCCTGGTTTGACAAAAACAAAGGAAAGGTTCCTAAAGCTAAAAGCTGTAAATTATTGCATTATAGATAAATGAATTTATTGGAAAAATGCAAGTGGTCTATTGCTTAAATGTTTGCCTGAGTTTGATGCAGAGAAGGTTAAGTACCAGTTTCATGAAGGAGAGTGTGGAGGTCATTTGTACTGGAAGACAACAGCGAACAAAATTTTGAGGGCTGGTTTCTATTGGCCTACTCTTTCCATGATGTGCACAAGATGATTATAGCCTGTCATAAGTGTCAACTTTTTGAAGGCAAAAGAAAACTGCTACCCCTCCCTCTACATTCGATCACTGTTGAAGCCCCTTTTCAACAGTGGGGACTTGACTTTATAGGAGAAATCCATCCCCCATCTTCTACCCAGCATAGGTGGATTATCACTGCCACAGACTACTTCGCTAAATGGATAGAAGCCATACCTTGCAGACATGCCAATGATTAAGTTATCATAAAATTCATGGAGACTAACATTCTCTCTAGATTTGGCTGTCCTACTAAGATTATCACTGATAATGCAGCAGCATTTGGATCAAAGAAAATGGTTGAATTCTGTCACAGTTATCAGATAACATTGGGGCATTCCACGACCTATTACTCTCAAGGTAATGGACTTGCAGAATCCTCAAACAAAATTTTAGTGAACATAATCAAGAAACTATTGGAGGACAACAAGAAGTCTTGGCACACAAAGCCGGTTCATGCACTGTGGGCTGACAGATTGACTTTGAAGAAATCCATTGGTATGTCACCTTTCCAGCTTTTGTATGGTACTGATGCAATTTTTCCAAACAACCTTGGTGTGCCAGTGATGAAGTTGATTCAAGAGTTACAAACTGAAGAAAATGACATGATCAGAAGACTGAACCAGACCATTCATCTTCAGCAAACCAAAGAGGAAGTGTATAACAAAGCATTGCAGAAACAAGACAACATTAAAAAGTTTTTTGACATAAGAACAAAGGCCAGCAATTTCAAGATTGGGGACAAAGTTTTAAAGTGGGACTCAAGAAGGGAAGAGAAGGGCAAGCATGGAAAATTTGACAACCTATGGCTTGGCCCTTACTCTATTCATTTAGTTGCTGTAACAATGCATTTTTCTTACAGGAGTTGAATGGAGCAGAATTGTTTGGGGGTCCTGTCAACGGCAGGATGCTTAAGCATTACTTCTCTTGATCCATGTTATGTTTTGAAGCCTTTTATATTTTTCCATTATAAATATTTCATCCACCATTGCATTCAAGGTTGTAAAAAACAAAAATAAAAAAAAGAAAGAAAAAGAAAGAAAGAAAAGAGGATAGATTTTTAAAACAAGCAAGGTATAGCCCCATACCAAAAAAGAGAAACAAATCTGAAAGTGTGCAAGCTTAAATGCCACTCCTAAAGAACACACTTCCAGTTTGTCAAACTATCTAATCTTGACTAATTAGCTTTAAATTTTCTGCTGATAGGATAGTGAATTCGATTTGCCAAATTGTTTAATCTTGGCTTATCAGTAGATAGATTAAGATAGAAATGAAAGGTTCAAACATGTTCAAAACCTGAACCTCAGTTTACAAAGAGAGATGACTCAAATATGTTTTATTTTCTGAGTCAAAAATATGTAAAAATCTGGTTCTAATCAACTCAAAATATGAACCAGAGAAAAAGGAAAGACAACTCAATAAGAGTCAAATCAGAGCTGTAGAAAAGAGGAAGGAAATGTTTTCAAATTTCAGATCTTAAGCCTTCCATTTTTTATTTATTTTTTCTGCAAAATAAATGTCTATGTGCAGCTTGTCTTTATGCCATAGATCACAGCAAGTCAAACAGCTTAATCTTGACTTGACTATTTTTAAATTTATGTTTTAGAAATTTAGAGAATGAAAATCTGTTGGACAGTCTAATCCCAACAGATGGTAGACTAGGTAGAGAATCATCTGAACTCAACTGTTAAATATGAGTTCAGGGAGAAATAAGGAGTAGAAATAGATTAGATTTCCTGCTTTCAAAAGAATAAAATCTTGTGAAAAGAGTTTTCCAATCCAAGTGCACTCTAATGAAGAAAAAATGTTAGATCAGTAGGATTGGGTAGGTAGAAAGTTGTATTGATGAAAATCCATTGTTGTCATGGTTGCTAATATGTTTTCAGAAGATCATCCTAGAAAAGGAAGAGCAGCTCAATGGATTAGGCACAGGTCAGCCTCCCAGAGAAAGCAAGTCTGAAGTTCTTGATACCTTCAAGAAGGCATCATCCCCAAGTGGAGCCACTGTTAGCCACCTATAATATTTGATTATACCAAAAGGTGGCCAAGAATTTTTGAGCCTCCAAGGAACAAATTTTATCACTAAAATTTTTTGGGTCTTGAAGACTTTTGAGGCCTCATGCCTCTGTCCAAAATCCTCATTGCTGTTCCCATTAATTCTGCTGATTTCATGTAAAAGACTGCTGAAGCACCTTCATTTTCCCCCTTCTTAATATTTCATTTGCTCCCCTTTTCTCCATATTTTTCCACTATTTTTATGAGTTTCCTTCTTCCATTCATAAAAATCACTCTTCCATAGTTAAATACTCACTTTTTAACTATTTCGACACCCCCCCCCATTCCATTGAAAACTATGAAAAAATCATAAAAAATACAAGTCTTTACTGTAGACTACAGCCCCTTTGGGCTAAGTCCTAACCATTTCCCCCATATACCCGCACCCTAGAACCAAGTGCTAAACCTCTCGCAGCGCTTATCACATCGCACAGACCTAAGAACACGAGTCTTTGTGCCATATTACCAAACTTGCGATGCGATCAACCTTTATATTAAAAAACCTTCGATCCGCTTTTTCCTTTGTAAACTCAAAAATCCACTTTTTCCAATGTTTTGATCTAAAAACCAAAGTCACGTATTTATATAAATGGGTTGATTCAAAAGAGTGATCGCAGATCGTAAATCGCAGAAAATGTAATGGGTAGATTGAAAAGCCCATGTCCGAACTTGCGATATGCGATGGACCCTGTTATATATCCCTCCCAAAACATTAAAACCTTATGTTATAGTTAAAATTTTGGGTTTCTAGGTTTTATAAAAGTTCTTCACCGGTCTGAAATTCGACCAATCTCCACCATCGATCTGTTCTGTAGATCGACGGTGCAGAGTGCATCTTTCCGTGGTCCCCACCGCCCGAAATCCGGTTGCCAAAAACCAACGGTATCCATCGCACCGTCCTTGGGAAAAAAGTTGTTTTCCCCCGATCGCCAGCGATTTCATATGCTGCTTGACACGCGTCTTGAGCACTGTTCCAAAAACCGCCGTCCATCACGCATAACCACAGTTCATCGCGCATTATTTTTCGGACGCGGATGCCCAGCGATATCGCTGTCCACCATCCGATCTGGGCCGGGCCATCCAACGGTGATAGCTCGCCGGAGATACCCGACAATTAACGAAGGTGCCCACGTGATAATCAGGCTACGACGCATCGTCCAATCAATCTCTGCCGTCAATCTGATCTGCAGATCGACAATCCACATTTCATCGCCCATTTTCTCTCCATTTGCCTTTCAACTTCCATTCCTGGCCGTCAATCTCTGCACGATCGACGACTCAGATTCAATCTTTTTTCTATCCGGTCCACGATCTCTCTCGATCAATATTGACCGTTGGATGATGCCATCCAACGACCCTGCTTCCTCCACATGCCTTCTGATGCAGTTGACCTAATATGTAGGATTTTATAATATTTTGTTTGTATTTTTTAGGGTTTAATGATCTTTTCGCTATATTCGAAGAAAATTCGAAAGAGAGGGTGACGACCCTCTTGCTTTCGATTTATCAGAGGAAATCACTTGCAAGGTGTAAATTTCATCAATGATCTGTGAGGCATTGATGCCATATCGTCCCTGCGTAACCCTGCATTCTAGCAGAACACCATGAATCGGGCACAATTAAAGAGTATCAGTGTCGAAGACCCCAATATATCAGAACAGAGGAATAAAGACAGTTTTACGGGAATTACGGCTAAGATGGTTATCAAAAGCCTAATCCCTAATTTAAAACACAGTTAAAGAAGAAAGAATAAAGGATTATCAGACAGGAAACCTCCACCGCCACATATGAGGTTAATCAATTTCTCCTAGCTACCACAGAGCCACCTGTTGCCTCAAACCATTCAAACAGGGGCCGAAGTTATTGAAGAAGATCATATTTTGCCTCAGCGCAGCCAGGGAGTTACTTCTGCAAGGAAATTAATGTAGAAATATCTGCAGAGTTACTCAAAACATTACACAGAGCCTCAAAGTCAATAAATGCTCTCACCGAGCTTTGATATTTATTGTAAAAACAGTTAATATAGTAGTCCACCTGTAAACTTCTCCATCGAGCCCCTCAAAAGGCCGAGAAGTCTTGAATCTGTATTAATTGACCTAACAGATATTTTGTTAGGTCTCACCTTCTCATTCTTCTATAAATACTTCAGTGGAAGATGAGAAACTATTGGTTGCAGAACTTTGAAATACATTTGAGCTTAAACTTCTGATTGTAAATAGTGTTCACTGGCCCTTGGAGCCCTGCTTGTGATAGATTAGTTAGGCTGAGTAGTGAAGATGATTGCTGAACTGAAACATTGGACTTGAAGACTGTAACTGGTTTGGCATCAATATAAAAGTTGTTTCTTGGGATCCTGGTCTATATCATCGGTGAAGTGCCTCTCTCTTTGTTATTGTTTTCCTTCTATGTATGTCATATTGTTCACTATTCTCTGATAAAGGACAACATTTATAGAATTAGGACCTATTGTATATCAGTAACCTTCTCTGACTGAAAATCTTTATCTCAATGTTTTCCTCCAATTTTTTTATTTAAGAATGATTTAATACAGTTTAATCAGTTAGGAATGCCGGAGTTCCCTCGTCCTACTGTTTGCTTTAAAAATTGTTCTTGAAAGTTATTTTCCTTATTTTCTTATTAAATGTAATTTATGGAAGATATAGTGATACAGTCACTGATTTTTTCTCAAGGCGATTCGAAAGTTTCCATGGAAGAGGTGACGGACTATGTTTAAAGAAATACTTTATTTGATCTTAGGTTACTTTTATTTTCTCTTATATGTTTCATACTTCTGAGAGGTAGTCACGTGGATTCTGGTGTATTTTATACAATCAGTACTAATACAAACTTTCCCAAGAAGTCAATGGTTAGCCCTGCACTTGGTTGGTTTTAAACAGTTACTTAAGAGGCTTTTCTTGTTTGGACTGACTATAAATCCTCTTAGAAATTATTATCAATTTCCACCCCTCAAACACTTTATTGTTTCCATTCCATCATTTTAATCTCAATAATCTTGTGGTATAGATGACTTGCCCCTTGGATCACTCTTGATGTTGTTGCTCAATTAAAGCCCTGTTATGACTCCATAGCCCAATGGACTAAAAACCAGCGTTATATCTATCTTTTTAGCCAATGTTTTTCTATTCACTTGCAACTTCTCACCTTTGAAACTCTTTGCATTCAGGAATTTACGCCTCAAATAGTAATCATGCTCAACCATCCAAAAAACAAACAAACCCTTGGCGTTCATAACTAGCCTAATATCATTACCCCCAAACTTCAAAGACAAATCCATCTTTGCACATATTGGAGAGATCCCTCTCCGGATTTGGGAGGGCTAGATCCTAGAATCCCAAAGTGGTTGAAACGATGTTTTTTCTGTAATTGGACTCTGCCAATCTTGCTAATAAATTACAGATCCCTAACACCATTCATCAAGATTCAACACATATACACAACGATATATCTAGGGGAAAGAAACAGCTTAAAACCCATTACTATTTGTATTGCATTAATCAAAGGATCTAGATGAATAAAATCTGCTCTTCTCAACCGTAAGCTCAACCTACGCCTGAATCTTCTATCCTCTTCCTGACTGATTGACCTTGGCCAACACTTAGTTAAATTTTCAAACCTCCAAGATCCTTGTTAGGTCCCTATATTACTAGTATAGTCCCTTATTGTTGTTAGTGTAACCCCCTTATTTTTATTATTGTACCCTTGTAACCCCCATTTTTTTATTATTGTGCCCTTAAATTATTATTGTTAGGTCGACTAGGATTACATTGTACCACATAGGATTACATTATGGCCCCATGGACTCTATATATATAGAAAGGAGGTTTTGTAAATTGTATCATCCAAGAATTGTTCACTTATGTAATGTATTGGAGGTTTCCCCCTCGAAGTGGCTCATTTCTAAGGCGTTGATATCTATTTTTCTTCTATTTTTGAGCTGGTTACACAACATTTGGTATGAGAGGTTTGGATTCTAGGGTTTCGCTGCTCCAAACAGGTCATCGTGGCATTTTCGCTATAAATTTTTTTCTAAGAAGTTTCAGAAGCTGAAATTTTTAGGGTGCGAAGCTGAAATCCTGAGGAATATTTTCTAAAAATTGCAGAGCTTGGTTCGCAATATTTTCGGAGATATGATCTGTGGAAATTAGGTCTTTTTTCAGGCTCCTAAACAGGTCATCGTGGAATTTTCACTATAACTTTTTTTCTACGAAGGTTCAGAATCTGAAATTCTTATGGTGCGAATTTGAAATCCTGAAGAAAGTCATAAAATAATTTCAGAGCTTGGTTCGCAATATTTTTGGAGATATGATCTGTGGAAGGTAGTGCGTTTTCAAGCTCCTGAATTTCATCTCAAAGAGGTGATCGTGGGAAAAGTTCAATAACTCTCTCTCTGGGCATCGGATTGGAGTGCTGTAAAAATTGGTCGCAAGTACATGGACTCTATTTTCTTGGCTATAAATTTCAGAGACAAAGGATAAAACAGTGACACGTGGCAAGTCGTGCAAGTTCGCTCTACTGAACCAGTGCATAATTAGGTCATTGTGGGGGATTGGACACAACTTTGTCTTGGAGAATCCAAATCAGGTCAGACCTGTGGAATTCAAAAGATAATTCAGAGGGATACGTTGGTACTAAAAATAAAATATTTAAGTGCTAAAATACCAAAGATAATCCAATTTCAATATCAAGCTCCTCAAAAGCAAGAAAAAGGTGTGTATTTGTTTTTTCAAATTGCATAAGTCTTGTTTGAAGAATCAATTTGAATTGATTCCAAGGGCATATTGTAGAATATATATCAGTATTTGGTTCTAAAAGATGCCCTGTAAAAATAATTCAACACCCATTAAGCCTTCAGAAGGCTCTACTATGACTCATGAAGATGAAGAATTGTAACATGATCTATCAAAATTATAAGAGCAAGTGCAACAAATTTCACTCTCGCAAAGAGCAACAAAAAATGAAATGGAAGTTTTGAAGAAAAGCGTGGAAGTTAAGATGGATGGCATGCAAGCTAAGATGGATGGCGTGGAAGCTAAGATGGATGGCATGGAAGCTAAGATGGATGACATGAAATACAACATGGAAAACATGAAGAATGATCTAAAAATAGACATCGAAGGTTTGACAAAGTTGATACAAGAAATGTTTCCTAATGGTGAAAAAATAGTAGAAGAACCTCATGATGAGAACAAAATCAATGTTAATCGTGATTTCATAAACTCTAATGTTGGCGGGAAGAACCACCATATTCCAAAAATGGATATGAGGAAGTTTGATGGAAAGGATTCTGTAACATGGATACTACAGATGGAGCAATATTTTGATCTCCATAATGTGCAAAACACACAAAAGGTACGCATTGCAACTTTACATTTAGAAAAAAATACATTTGTATAGTATCGATGGCTTTGCTCCCGTAAAAAAATTGTCACTTGGTCAATTTTTACAGAGGAAATGATAGCACATTATGAGGATACAAAGAGAAACACCTTCTTTAGCCAATTGATAAATCTCAAACAAAAGGGTTTAATGGGGGAGCACATTGAGGACTTCCAAAAATTGAATATAAGGGTAACTGATATTCGAGAGGAACACATGATTGATCTCTTCATAGGCACTTTAAAGGATAACATCCAACATGAAGTTCGCGTTTTGGAACCTGATTCATTGGAGAAGGCATTCAGGTTGGCAAGAAAAGTTGAATGTAAAATTATGGCGACAAGGAAGCCTACCACTCAATTCTATAAAGAAGGAAGTGTTGTTACGCCTAGATTTCCACAACCTACAAGGTTGACACCACAAAAATTGGAAGAAAAAAGAGAAAAAGGGCTTTGCTACAGTTGTGATAGAAAATACACTAAAGATCATAAGTGTGCTGAGAAGAAATTATTTTACATAGATTGTGAAGAGGAAGAAGAAAATGAACAAGAAGAGGATATACACCAGGACCCAGCCCTAGAAGAGGAAAAAATGAATCCGACCATATCGTGTAATGCACTGGCAGGAATTACCACTCCTTAAACTCTCAAGATAGAAAGACAAATCAAGAAGAAAAAGTTAATAGTGTTGATTGATTTAGGTAGCACCCATAATTTTATTCATTGTAAGGTAGCCAAGGAATTAAATTGTTTCCTATACCCAGCACCAGAATGTCAAGTGATGGTTGCAAATGGAGGAACTATAAATTGCTCTGGAAAATGCCATAATATCAAGCTAACCATGGGGGAATATGTATTGACTAGTCCAATGCTTTTCATTCCTATGGGAGGTGCTGATGTTGTACTAGGAGTACAATGGTTACAATCTTTGGGGACGGTAGCTTTTAATTTTCAAGAACTTTTCTTGAAATTTTTTTCAGAAGGAAAGGAAGTCGAATTACGAGGTATTGAAGGGAAGCCAGGAAGGATAATAAGCTCTAATGTCATGACAAAGATTCTAAAGAAAGAACAATGAGGCATAATTGCACAATTATGCTCTCTAGAAGTTCCGACATCAAAATCATCTATTTCTGCAGATCTCCAACAAGTCTTGGACAATCATTCCAAGGTGTTTGAAACTCCCAAAGGACTCCCACCTATTCGTGATCATGATCATGCTATTCATTTGATTCCAGGAAGTGTTCCTCCAAACATAAGGCCTTATAGATATCCTTACTTCCAAAAGAGCGAAATTGAACGTATGATTGCAGAAATGTTAGAGGCGGGTATAATTCAACCTAGTCAAAATTCTTTCTCTGCTCCTGTAGTATTGGTACACAAGAAGGATGGATCATGGCGAATGTGTCCGGATTATAGGGAGCTCAATAAGCTCACCATTAAAGATAAATTTCCCATTCCTGTGATTGACGAATTATTGGATGAATTGCATGGAGCAATTTATTTTACCAAGTTGGATCTTCGTTCAGGATATCATCAAATTAGAATGAAGACCGAAGATATTCCAAAAACAGCATTTCGAACTCATGAAGGTCATTATGAATTTTTGGTCATGCCTTTTGGCCTTACCAATGCACCTTCTACATTTCAAGGGTTGATGAATTCTATTTTCAAACCCTTCCTTCGAAAATTTGTGCTAGTATTTTTTGATGATATACTAATCTACAGCAGGTCTTGGAAGGATCATGTTGAACATGTTGACAGGGTGCTCAAACTATTGCGGGAGAAACAATTATATGCAAAAACATCCAAATGTTTCTTTGGAGTACAAGAGGTGGAATATCTGGGTCATATTATATCTCACGAGGGTGTTAAAGTAGACCATAACAAAATTAAAGCCATTAAGGAATGGAAAGTCCCCAAGACAATAAAGCAGTTGCGAGGATTTCTCGGGTTAACAGGCTATTATCGCAAGTTTGTTAAGAATTATGGGAGAATAGCACCACCTCTAACAACATTATTGAAGAAAGATGCATTTTCATGGACTCCTGAAGCAACTAAGGCCTTTGAACATCTTAAAGAGGCAATGTGCCTAGCACCGGTCTTAGCTACGCCAGACTTCACAAAAACCTTTATTGTGGAATGCGATGCCTCAGGAAATGGAATTGGTGCAGTTTTAATGCAGGAAGGAAGACCCATTGCTTTTGAAAGTCGTCCAATCAAAGGAAAGTATTTACAAAAACCTATTTATGAGAAGGAAATGTTAGCAATGCTGCATGCACTAAAGAAATGGAGAACTTACCTAATGGGAAGACACTTCAAGGTAAAAACTGATCATGATAGTCTTAAACACTTTTTGGAACAAAGACTATCTTCAGAAGAGCAGCAAAAATGGGTCACTAAGATGTTGGGTTATGACTTTGAAATAATCTACAAAAAAGGAAAGCTTAATGTTGTTGCAGATGCACTCTCAAGAAAGAATGAAGAGGTGGAAGCATTGCTTTGTGCCATTTCTATTATCCAACCAAATTGGATAACTGAAGCAAGAGATGAATGGAATAAGGACAAAGATGTATGGACACTCATTCAAAAGTTGCAGCAAGATCCTAGTACATCCGATACATTTAGTTGGAAAAATGATTCCTTATGGTACAAAGATCGCTTATATCTTTGTAAGAATTCCCAACTAAAACAAAATATTCTTTTGGAATTGCACACTTCTTTAGGAGGACACTCAGGATTTTTAAAAACTTACCACAGGGTGAAGAAAGAATTTTTTTGGGATGGCCTTAAATCTGATATTCAAAAGTTTGTGGCAGAATGTTTGGTGTGCCAGCAGAATAAAGTGGAGACAATTAAGACTCCAGGACTTCTACAACCTTTATCCATTCCAAGTCAATGTTGGGAGGAGATTTCAATGGATTTTATCACATGTTTACCTAATTCCAAAGGAAATAATGTCATCATGGTGGTAGTTGATAGAATTACCAAGTATGCACACTTTTGTGCATTATCTCATCCATTTAAAGCAAGTACAGTTGCTACTACATTTATGGACAGAATTCAAAAGCTACATGGAAGCCCAATAGATCATCTTTTCATCCTCAATCTGATGGTAAAACTGAGATAGTAAATAAATGTTTGGAAGGATATCTTCGTTGTTTTGTATCTGATAAAAAAACACAATGGGTCAAGTGGTTACCTCTCATTGAATGGTGGTATAACACTTCCTTCCATACTGCAGCAAAAATGACCCCATTTATGGCACTTTATGGATATCATCCACCATCCATCACATCATATTTAAGAGAAAATTCGAAGGTTCAAGGAGTGGAAGATCACATCGAGCATCAGCAAGAAGTTCTCCAACTGTTAAAGGATAACCTGAATTTGGCACAAAATCGAATGAAACAACAGGCAGATCAACATCGCAGCGAGAGAAGTTTTGATGTAGGAGATTGGGTATTTTTACGGCTACAACCATATAAACAAATGTCCCTCATGCAAGCTAAGAAGGATAATAAATTATCGCCAAAGTACTATGGTCCTTACAAGGTGTTGCAAAAGATTGGTACTATGGCATACAAATTGGAGCTTCCTGTTTCTTCGCGAGTACATCCAGTTTTCCATGTTTCATGCTTAAAGAAGGTTATAGGTGAAAATCTTCCAGTTCAAACAGTATTGCCAGAACTTGATGGGGAAAGGAAAATCATATTGGAACCTGAAGCAGTCATGGAAAAAAGAACTCGACAACTACGGAATCGATCAATTTCAGAGTATCTCATCAAGTGGAAGAACTTACCCACTGAAGATTCTACATGGGAGGATGAGAATTTTATACAAAAGCACCCAGAGCTACTCAAGCGTTGAGGACAACACTTTTTTTGAAGGAGAGGGGCATGTTAGGTGCCTATATTACTAGTATAGTCCCTTATTGTTGTTAGTGTAACCCCCTTATTGTTATTATTGTACCCTTGTAATCCCCATTTTGTTATTATTGTGCCCTTAAATTATTATTGTTAGGTCAACTAGGATTACATTGTGGCCCACTAGGATTACATTATGGCCCCATGGACTCCTATATATAGAAAGGAGGTTTTGTAAATTGTATCATCCAAGAATTGTTCATTTATGTAATGAATTGGAGGTTGCCCCCTCGAAGTGGCTCATTTCTAAGGCGTTGATATCTCTTTTCTTCTATTTTTGGAGCTGGTTACACAACAATCCTATTTCCTTGTGTTGTTTCCTTGGGAATTAACCCCTATTAAATAGGAAATTACCTCATCTGGATTGTGCTATTCTTTTATGTCAATCCTCCAACTGCATGCACCATCTGTACAACTTGAACTAGTTTACAACTAATAGTACACTATCATTGAACTCCAATCTCAACTGGGTAACTCAAATTTTATGCATGCATGAGTTGATTTAGGATGATTGGTCAGTTAACTGGTTGATCACTGAGTACACACCCCACTACTAGACCTCCCATTAGTTCCTCCAACAATTGGAAATATTTTAAATGACCAAAACTCAATTTAACTTAAATTGTTACAATTGAAATTAACTCAACCTAGCCTCTTAAAATATAGGAATCATTGTACACAATGCAAGTTATCCATTTAACTTGAATTAACTTAGCTAGCAAAGTCAAAATAACTCAGTTAACTTTTACAAGTTCTCTGCTGACATGGAATTTATAATTTTCTCCTAGTTTAATTAAAAGGAAAAATTAGATTAGGAATTTCTTGTTTCATTTTCAACACTCCCTCTCATAATTAAAGTGATTCAAATATACCTCGATCTAGCACCATTGGAATGTACTACACGCAACACTTCTCACTTTTGTTGCACTACTAGAACATCTTTAACTGAAAATCATCCCAAGAAACAAATAAACTGAATCAACTATGTCTACAACTGTCTACTGGGAAAACTGTGTTGTTGCTGACTATGATATTGAGCCTCCTTCTTTGTTGTCAACATTGTTCTTCACTCCTCCGTATATTATTGACAATTATCCTTCTGCTATTAAATACTGTGGGCCCCTGTAGCAAGGTAATGATCCATGAGACAAAACACCTCAACGAACCCTGCCCAAATTTTCTGCACTCCTGGGACTATTGCTTCACATCGCCCCACCTCACATATGGTGGTAAGGCTACATGTGATCCCTATTCCCACTTGGATCTATCATTTCCTTTCTTAGATTTTTCTTCTTTAGTGGACATGTCTCTACACTACCTCTTCTCTGCTTCTCCATTTGTGGCTTCTCCACAAATTCCTAAGACTGCTTCTAATGCTGCATGTTAAGCGGTAACTCATGCTCCGTCTCAACCACCAAGTCTCTACCCTTTTCCTTTCTCCTCAAGGCTTTGCATGCATATTCTATCTCAAGTTCATACAGGTTCTTGAATTTCACACCGATATGATTCACCTGTCTCGTGGTGATGTCCCTTAGGAATACCTTTCCTTTGCTAAATATAACATCGTAGTCGCGCTCTTCTATCACTGCAATAAAAACTAGATTCTTCTTTAGACCCATAACAAACAAAACATCCTTTAGCCTTATAGGGGAGCTAGACTCCCTCTAAAAAGTAATGTACTGATGACAGTCACACTATACCTCACATCATCTCAAAACTCAATGTTCTTCTTGAGGTGGTTCGCCTCTAAGTCACTAAAGAGCCCTATATTCCCCATCATATGGTATGAGGCACCGCTGTCAAGATACCACATGATTCCCATTACTATGATTTCCATGCAAGAAATGAGAATAAAATCAAGCTCAAATTATGAAGCTAGAGATTCACCCCATGATGCTATTGCATGTTCCTTCTTACTTTCCTTCTTATGTGGACATTTCATGACATAGTGCCGAATTCATGACAATGAAAGAAATTGATTTTAGAAAAGTATTTATTCTTTCCCTCTGGGATGGAATTAGCCTTACCTTGGGAATTATTCCCCTTGGCCTTCCTCCCTTTGCTGACTAATGAAAAATCCTCTTCCTCTTCTTTGGATCTCTGTTGCCTTATTTCTTCCTACACTAGATTGGACCATAACCACCCCACTGTGGTAGTTTCTCTCTACCATTTACATAATTCTCATAACTATGCCAGATATTGGGAAGACCCAAAAGAGATATAGCTACCAAATATTCTTCCGAGATAGCCACACTGACCCTACCAAGTTCATCACGACACTGTGTAAACTTGCTTAGGTGCTGAGGAACTATTTCATTCTTTTGCATCTTGATGCTTTGAAGCTTGTCCTTGAGTGATAGCTTCTTGTGGTCACTATTGTTTTCAAAAAAATATGTCAGTTTTTTCCACATCAAGAATGGAGTATATTTCCCATGTAGATTTGAGACAATATGATATTGAACTCACTCCAATATGATTCTCCTCGCTTTAGCCACAACCTTCTTCCACTAAGCGAGACCCTAGGCATCAAATGGATGGGGTTTTGCTACATCTATCTTGATGTATTCTAGAAGCCCATTATCGTTCGTTACTACCTCCATGTGGATCTTCCATGCCACAAAATTTTTGGTTCCTTCCAAAGCATACTCGGGTCCAAGTCCATTGAAATCCATCTTCTCATTCCTGGAGAAAATCTGCAACACTCATCTTGAAATTTGAACCTCATGTAATGAAAACTTAAAATTGTCTTCTCTAATCTGAATTTAGATCTTATACCATGTAGAAATTTAATTGTAGATTCAATCTAATCATGAAATTTACTAAATCAAAAGACAAGAATGTACTCTACCAATCCGTGGAAATAAATTCACTACCGAGAAAAAGAATCAATAACATGAATCAATATTCAACACACATACACAGATACATATCTAGGGGAAAGTGACTACTCAAAACCCATTACTATTTGTATTTCATTAATCAAAGGATCTAGATGAATATAATATGCTCTGCTCAACCTTGACCTCAACCTGCACCTGTATCTTCTATCCTCTTCATGACTGACTAACCTTGGCCAACACTTAGCGAAATTTTAAATCCACCAAGCTCTTATTATCTTGGGAATTATCCCCTATTAAATAAGAAATTACCTCTTCTGTATTTCACAATTCCTTTAGGTCAATCCTCCGACTGCATGCACCATCTGTACAACTTGAACTAGTTTACAACTGATAGTACACTGCCCTTGAACTCCAATCTCAACTGGCTAACTTCAATTTTGTGCATGCATGAGTTAATTTACGATTAACTAGTTAAATGGTTGATTACTGAGTACACACCCCACTACTAGACCTCCCACTAGTTCCTCCAACAATTGGAACTATTTTAACTGACCAAAAATCAATTTAACTTAATTAAATTATTACAACTGAAATTAACTCAACCTAGGCTCCTAAAATCTAGAATAATTGTACACAACTCAATTTCTACATCTAACTCGAATGAAATAAACCAACTAAGTAAAAATAACTCCGTTAACTTTTAAAAGTTGTCTATTGACATGGAATTTCAAATTTTCTCCCAATTTAATTCAAAGGAAAAAATAAATTAGGAATTTCTCACTGCATTTTCAACAATGATGGTTGTATGAAAATGTTTGATAGATTTAGCATTATCCTTTCACTTATGCTGCATGACGTACAATGTGGATAACTGTTTTAACAAGTGGAGCTTTGCATGGCTTATCTCAATCTGATACTGTAGTAGATTTGATAAGAAAATATATAGAAATGGAAAATATGCCCAAGAAATAACACCATAGAAGATAAAACTTTAGATCTTCATTAATATTAAAACCCTTAAGGTAGGGCAACACCATACATTCACTCCTTAAGGAAGGAGATCACTCCACAAGCCATATGCTTGTCCATACAATAATCCTTGACATCTTTCAATGGAGAGACTCTAGCCTCTATATAGGTTTCATACATGCAATACCATGGGTATCTCAATACCATACATCCAATACAATGGGCTTATCACTTTATTCCCTAACTACATGTGGTCCCTTACATAATGTGGGTTAACCACTTTATTTATTAACTATGGCCCAATTATTTATCATTCTTGTATTATTACATCATATTATTCCCTTGGATACCTCCCTTTGTACCCTATATTATCCCCCCTAGGTATACTACATTACACCCCCCTTAAACATGTTTCGTCCCCGAAACATAAGAAGAACACAAATAATAAGATCTACTCAAAAGAGTATTCCACTGGTACCATTCGCGTGCATCCAACCATCCCAGAGAAAGGTGAACACTCGATCTAGTCGATGTCTCGCTCGCTTGAGATTGAAGTGGGTTCTGGTGGTTCTTTTGTGTTGATGTGTTGTGGGTGGATCGTCGCACCTCTCTATGTGTCATCCAGGGGTTGTTTTCCTTGTTGCTAATTCGTTGCCACCTTGCTGGTTGTTGTCTTGCTGGGTGATGCGGGTGGTGATATGTTGAAGCTTTAACTGATGGAACATATTTCATTAATTCCTCCATTATTGGTGATGGAGTGGTGTCAGGTTCTTTTGTTGGTACTTGCTTTGATGTCTGTGTTTGGCTGTCTACCATCAAAGGCTCATCATCTGATGTGTCTGTCTCATTAGATATTTGTGCTTCTGCCTCCCCGGTCTCTGCATGGTTCTTAATGCAAATATTGTGCAATGTAATTTTCTTCTTTTTATACCAGAGTTTCATGAATTTCTTTTGCACATTAAAATTGACAGTACCAACGGATTCCATCCAAGGGTGTCCCAAAACAACGTCCACAACATCCATATCTGAAGCATAAAAATCAGAATGCAACACATACTTATCCATAGAAATCTTCAAATCTTTATAAATTTGAACATCTTCATTATCAACCTGTGTGTTTTCAATATGCTTTGCTGGAACTTGCAATTTTTTTGCCAAATTCACATTGATACAATTATGCTTGCAACTAGGAATGATAGACACAATGATGCTCTCTTTCTGAATACTTCCATGAACTTGTAATATGGAAATATTAGTATAAAATAAGTCTTTATGGCTCTTACTATCATTCTTTCCGGATTGAGACCACTTGTCCAAAAGGACTTTTTCAAGTTGTTTCTCAGGAAGTTTCCTCACTGAGCTGTCAAGTGAGGTCCACCATTTATATGCCTCATCTTTCATATCAAGCCCTATGGTGCCTATCCAAAATTTTCGGTAGTGATCCTTGTGATATTGTAAAAAATCTTCAATAGTAGGACCATCATCTTTTCCTGTAAACTTCATCTTGCGAGAATCCATAAAATAAAGTAAGGGTTTTGAAGAAAATCACTTACTTTGGCAAAAATTTAAAATGGACATTACTCGATCAATATAACTCAGAATCCTTAATATAACCTGTTTTTGAAAATGGAATATCCATTCTACATCTAACCATATTGCTGAAATCCCGATCTAGGCACTCTGGAAACACAGATTTGCGCTGCAACTGCCCCGACGTCACAAAATTTCTGAAAAAATGGCTGATTTTAAATTAGTGATAACTCCCTCATCCAGACTCCGATTCGACTGATTTTTTTTTTGAAATTGGGTATTTTTCCGTAAGGAATCCAGATCTGATATTTATTTTTGAAAAAATTTCACCAAATTTTCCTGATCTGCTTTACAAACTCGCCGCCCAAAACTTTCTTTGGCAAGAATTTAAAATAGACATTACTCGGTCAATATAACTCAGAATCCTTAATATAACCTGTTTTCGAAAATTTAATAGCCATTTTGCATCTAATTGTATGGCTGAAATCCCGATCTAGGCACTCTGGAAATACAGATTTGCGCTGCAACTGCCCCTACGTCACAAAATTTATGAAAAAATGGCTGATTTTAAATCAGTGATAACTCCCTCATCCGGACTCCAATTCGACTGATTTTTTTTTTGAAATTGGGTATTTTTCCATAAAGAATCCAGATCCAATATTTATTTCTGAAATTTTTTTTCCAAATTTTCCAGATCTGCTCTACAAACTCGCCGCCCAAAAATTTCCTGCAAAAAAAATGAAAAAACAAATCTCCAAACTCTGCCCAAGAAAGTGCTCTGATACCACTTGTAGTAGATCTGACAAGAAAATATATAGAAATAGAAAATATACCCAAGAAATAACACCATAAAAGATAAAACTTCAGATCTTCATTAATATCAAAACCCTTAAGGTAAGGCAACACCATACATTCACTCCTTAAGGAAGGAGATCACTCCACAAGCCATATGCTTGTCCATACAATAATCCTTGACATCTTTCAATGGAGTGACTCTAGCCTCTATATAGGTTTCATACATGCAATACCATGGGTAGTTACCATGGGTATCTCAATACCATACATCCAATACAATGGGCTTATCACTTTATTCCCTAACTACATGTGGTCCCTTACATAATGTGGGTTAACCACTTTATTTATTAACTATGGCCCAATTATTTATCATTCTTATATTATTACATCATATTATTCCCTTGGATACCTCCCTTTGTACCCTATATTATCCCCCCTAGGTATACTACAGATACTTCACCAAGTATGGAAAACTTAAGTTCTTCCAGATATACCTGTGTGGGAGCTACTTTCTAGACCTTTTATTGGAGCTGCTCAATTTTTTTCCTTGCAGCCTGCAAGTTCTTTTCCATATGCCTATTATTGGCCATGAGATACTCTGTCTTTGACTTGGTATCACCTACGAATGGCAAGTTGATTGCAACTATAGCTTCTGGATTTATCCTTGTATCCATCACAATCACCCTTTCTCTAATGAATGCAGGAGATGCAATATCATGCCGAAAAAATTTCTTTCTTGCTTGTAAAATCTTCTTCTGAAGCTCATCATAAGTCAGCTTGTATGTATCCAGGACCATACCATTGTCAAGAGGAACAATTTCCTCTTCTTCACTTGGAGCATGCTTTGCTGTGAGAGGAGGGGGGGACTGAATGGTGACCTATTGAGTACTCGACATGAGAAAAACATCTTGGTTTATCGTCTTCAATTCCATCTTCATGTCTTGGATTACAATCAACTCTTCAATTTCTTGAGCAAGTTCCTTCTCCTATAATTGTTTTCTCTCCTCCTCTAGTAGTTGTTTTTTCTCTTGTTCTTCAACTTGTTTTTGTATTGCTTCTTGTTTTTGTTGTTTTCACTTCTCTTCCTCTAATATCCTATGCTCTTATTCTTCCCTTTCCTTTGTCTCTTGTTCTTTCTTCCTCTTCTTTTATACTGCTATGGCCACTTTCAGGATGATTGGGTCTTCTTTCATCTTATGGCTTTGCTTTTCCATTGGACTATGTGCAACTTTCCTCATGCCTTTTTCATGCACTGGGTTGTGCCTTTCTGTTGGTTTTGCCTCTAGAGTGACTTATTTCTGAGGAGTAACTTGGGATGTTCCTGTGAATATTACTGGTTTGTAGGTCCTAGAGGCATTGTAACCATTATTCATCTTTTCTTCCTCGGGCTTGTAAAATGTCCCGATTGACCATTAAAGATGAATCCTCACACATTGTTGTTTACAAAAATTCATAGGATCGTACAAATTGAATTCCAAATGTCTGAATGCGAATTTATCTATCTCCTTGCCTTCGGTGTCTTCAACCTTAAAATTCTTGATCTCGTAAAATCCAAATTGCAAAGGAATAATGGGCCAAGGTGCTTTATTCTTCATGTGCAAAAATATTGATAACCCCATGGAGAGATGATAAGAAACTTCTTGCATGAACAAATTATCGGTGGAATACCTTAATAGAATATGTGGAGACTTCTGTATGCCAAACACTCTGAGGAAAGTGCTATCCGATGTGGTAAACCAATCTTCTAATTTTGATAATGCTTCCATTTTCTCTCGAGACATGCAAAGTAGGTCTTCGTAAAATATCATCTTGTACAATGGAATGAGGAAGTGATCAGTCAACTTTTACATTACTCCTTTGTAGTTGCACTTTTAAAGCTACTTGCATTAAATGAGCATGACAATTTCTCTTGGTGACCACGTCCAACTTATGCTAGGAAATGCATCATAAGCACAAATTACATCTAGAAAGTAAGAAAACATGTAGAATCATGCTTGCTTACCCTTCAGAGGGTTCTTAGCACTCATCACATGGATTCTCAACTATTGAGCCAACAAATATGACCAAATGAATGGTTTTCCTTCATTAATAACCGAATTAAGAAAGAATTCCCAACCTTATGGAATGGTCTTAGTATTGTTTTTGGCATAGATCCGACACAATAAGACTATCAAGTATTGATAATACTTACTGAGAGATTTGGTCTTGTAAGTTTTGTTGTGTGTCTTGCGGAATTTGGAAGGATATTTCACCCAGCCTTTGACAATATCCTTTGTGCTCGGGTAGATGGTGATCTCATAAAAGTGGGAATCCATGAGTGATTTTGGCATTGAAATATGATACATAAGCTGGTAATCAAGTTCCAAGAAAGAGGCAAGCCTTCATCCATTGGTACAACTAAGAGTCATGGTCTTTTGATCTTTATGAGATAGTATCCAACTGACAATGTCTGCACATGCGAAAACCAAGTACCTACGTGCAATCTTATGTAATCCTGACCTTTGGACAAACATATACACCTGTCAGTCTTCAACATATTATTTGAATGTTTTTGCTGAGAATACCTCATTCAATTTCTTCCATGTAATGTCTAACTCTTTATCTATGAACAACTGAGTATCTAAGTAAACTGGAAATTTCACTGAAGTACCATCAACTGCCTCCCCAGTGCTGCTTTTTGTAGTGTCCTTTGAGGCAGATCTCTTGGGATCCATAGTGATAGTAACTGATCAAGCTAAGTCCTCAACATTTTTAGTTATTGTAGGAGAGAAATTCACTCATGGGAAACATAAATTAGCATTAGAAAAATGACTCACAAATCAAGATCAAGGTTGCAAGCACAAGACTGAGAGGGAAAATTTCACAATAACTAGGCCGAGGGAAGAGATTGGGTTCATGAATTGTGAATTGTGCAGTATTAGAGGCCAACCATGAGGCTTGAGCTTTGGGCTTACGCAATGCACAGTTGAACATGAAATCTAATAGCCAAGTGAAGGGTAGATATGTCAGGGAAGAGGATGGGAAAGATGAAGATCTAAGTGATGGTTCAAGTAGGAGTGTAAATATTTCTAAGGAAATATAAATTAGTGAAAATCAAGTGCAGAAGGAAAAACAAACATGCATAAAGAGTCGCCAAAATGGAGACCACTAATGAGAAAAAACAAGAAAGTTGATGTGACACTTTCAAAAAGTTAATGACAAACCGAATCAACACTTGTACAAGACAATATGAGTTAAAACTCCAATAACCGTGAGAATAAATAAGAAAAACAATGCTCACCAAAGCAAAATGACAAAAAACGTTAGAAAAAGTGACAAACGACGACAAAAGCAAAACTCACCTAGAAAAGCATTGTAAACTCCACCAAAGGTTCATTGATCTCCTTGGGAAGGCTAGAGATCCAAGATAAAATGTGAAAATGATATCTATGGGCATCTATTATATAGATCTAGGCTGGCTCGAGTTTATGACGCGCATGCCTAAAATCAAGGAAAAAGTGACACTTGGAAAAAGTCAAAATAGTAACTTGTGCCACTCTTCGAGAAACAAATTATCCACTCCCTATTTTCTATGGATTTATTTTTCTATTTTATTCTTTTTTTTTCTTTTTCAGGAAACTATCCATTCACAATACCAAGAAGGATTGCACAATTCCAAACCAAAAGGGACTGGGAAACTCCTAGACTCAGTGAATTGCACAACTTCTGAGGGAAAGGGGAGATTTTTCGTAGTTTATGAGCTCAAGGCTAGCTTGCCCCTTACGATTGTGTAGTTTCTGAGCTAAAGGTTGGCTTTTCATTCTGGATTGCACATTTCATATCCTCAAGGTTGTCCTGCCATCCAATATTGTGCAATTTCTAAAGGGAAGACTAAAAAAGATGTAAAGTCAATGCAAAGGGTGGCTTGTGTTTGAAAAGGTTTGGATCGAGATAAAAAACAAGAAGTCACAATAACTACATGGAATGATAAGTCTTTGACATAACTTAAATACTTCACTACAGTGAATGATAAGCTCTTGTGGACAGAAGGAAGGCTCCAAAATCAAAGCATGGGAAACAAATTGGAGGGTGGTTGTAGCAGCTACAACACTTGGAGACACACTGGTAGAAATCCAACTCTTTGTATGGGTCTTACTCATGTATGAAAATTCTAAATCTTTAGGAAGTATTTCTCAGTTCATTGATCACCATAGCTTCTTCACTTAGCTCGAGTTAAAGATATAGTCCTTACCATTATTTTCATTGACAACACACTAATAGAGTAAACTCAAAATCATTTGTTTTGATTGGGAATGGGGAGTATATAGATACACAAGTGAAAAATGATTTTTAGAGTCTTGGTTTTCATCTTTGGTGTTGCTCCACTACCTGCAGGCCTATAAAATGGGCTCGACAGAGTCACTTCAAGGATGTCTACATTTCTCTGCTACCATCGAGCCCAGACAGTACCTCGGCGGAGTTGCTTTCTTCAGCTCCCTGTGCAGGAATCCTTTCTCTTCTTTCACCCTTTTATTTATTTTTCATTTTATTCATAGAACTATGCATAGGAACTTATTGATTTCGTGGGGTGGAAGAGGGATACCTACTTATTGAGAGCAGAGTAGGTTGTCTCTTCAGAGAAAGATATTTATACTCCTTTGAAATACAGTTCACTTGTTAAAACTTTCTCCCCTCCTTAGTCTACTCAATTTAGTTGAAAAGGTAAAACCAACCAATCATTAAAACATATTAGAGTAGGTGGCACTAGTTATAGATTCAAGCATCATGATTCCACCATGGTTCTCTACAAAAAATAACGTATTTTCTATTAGGGTATAATTGACTAAAAGGTGCAAGATCTATACAAAGAGATGGAATAAATAAATAAACAAGCATTGACAATGGCACAATTTCCTCTTGAACTTCAGCATGCTTGATTTGAAATGAAAACATTCTTCACGCGGAAGCTAATTATGATGGAAAGGAAAGAAAAGGGTAGGGCGGAAAGGAAACACAATAAATAAAGGAAGAAGAAAACTATTCATACTCCTAAACTAATAGAGAAAATGCCAGGGTCACGTAAAATGAAACTTCCAATGTAACCACAAAAGTGTTTCTTGACCTACAGGGGTGAGGGAATAAATGACAAGAAATATATTAAAAAATAATAGTAGACAAGAAATATAAAACATGACATGCTATGACATTCAAAGTGTGAAAATGCACGCAGAAAAATACAACAAGAAACCATATGCAAAACATTTTGTGGATGCATGATGGTGCTCGTGCACATTGCAACAAGATGACATGTAAAAGAATTCTTCTGAACTTCTAAATTCAACAAACATAAATAAAGTTAAAAACTTGTGTTTCTCTAACGAGCTTGCCAGGTATGACTCCTCCAATGATTGAGTGATAGGATCTTGAAAAAATGTTGGAGGATGTGGATATTGTAAACAATATTAATTTTCAAATTATGTGATTTAGTTATAAGGATTCTTGAAAGATAAAGTATTATCCTGATCATGATTGGAACTAGCATCAAGACTGTGAGAACCTGACATAACCATCAGCATAGGGTGAAGTGCCTTGACAACTTGTGGTGGTTCCAATACATCAGAAGGTAGATCATAGAAATTTGGTGTCTTAGAAAGATCAATGACAGAAAACATGGAGTCATGACCAGATGAGTCAATGAATAGATCATGACAATCATGATCAGAAATACCATCGCCAGGAGGTAAAGGATCCTCATGATCTGCTGAATCATAGAGGGGAAGATTGAAAACAAGAAATTTCACCCTTTGTTTCTTCTCAAAGATCAAATGATGGATTGGGGAGATCAGGAAGAGAATATTTTCCCTCTCCAAGTTCAGATGTAAAGCTGACATTCCACGAGTCCTGAGTGTGATCAAAATTAACACAGTGAGAAACTAATTCTTCGATATATACAACAGGTATGACATAGTTGTGGAAGATGCCAAGATAATGAGGGAGACGCGAGAAAGGAGAAACATCGAATTTCATCAAAAATTCTTGTTCAGAAATAGAATCCCACACATAATCATTGTAAGAGATATCAAAATTTTGTTGGTCAATACTAACTCCACCCTGAATTTTATCCTCATGACCTTCAAAAGAAATGATTGAAGCCAGTGGATACAATAGCTCAAAGTCAGGAGGACCAAAAGAACCAACAAATTGAGGATGAGGAGAAAGAACATCACTCTAAACATGACATTCATAGTCCAAACTTGCATTTAAATTTTGAATATGTGAGGTGGGAGAAGATGGTGGTGGATGGACAGACAAACTCTGAAGTTCTCCAATGTCACCCTACGTAAATGGAGTCATTTAATGAGAAGGAGAAGATGAAGAGTCACTTGGAACAAAAACTTCTTTCGTTGGAGATTTGAGAGCTCCATAACCAATGTGTGTTGGGAGACTTTTGAAAGATTCATATTTTTTTGGATTCATCGAAATACAAACAAGAAATTCAAACTTCTCTTTCATGAAATTCCAATCAATATCATCTTCAAAAAATTCATAATGGAAATGAATGAAACGATCTTGAAAATCGTTAAGAGATTCATCAAGTGATTCTCTTAGATGTATGATTTTTATATAAACAGTTTTATAACCATACCTATCAAAGGCACGATAGGGTTCCTTGACAAGAAGTTCGAAAGACTGGATAGAAACGGTTGGCAATCTGTAACACCATTCCTTTACGCATGCTTCAAATGCGAGAACAAATAACCTGCAAGAAATATCCTCACAGTGAATATTGTGCTAAGTGAAAAATTCAAGAAAGCAAGCAGTGTGCTAGAGAATAGTTGTTACACCCTTTCCATCAAACCTTAAATTTGGCAAGTCATTAATTATCCCTGAGGGCACTTTCAGATTGGCAGTTCTAGAGAAACACTATGGCGTTAAGATATGGTAAGAAGCCATTTAAAAGATACAGAGAGTTCAAACATACTTCATGATCCAAATGGATATTGGTGGCCACCGACCTATTCCACCTTTAACTCTAGTCTGTTTCATCATTTTCCTTGATTATAGCACTATTTACTATTTTTAGTATTTTTTCGGGCCTTGAACTTCTAGAGCCATTTTGACCCCCTAAACAACATTTTTTGAGGTTCGTAGTGGGCCCATAGCCATATGGAAGGGCCTATTGCAAATCTTGTAGTACATAGAGAGATATTTCCAACTAGTTATCGCATATCACGCACCCCAAACAAAGATCATATGACCAAGTTACGACCCCGAGAAGTTAGCTATCCAACTAACCCCAACGGGGCCCACAAATTCTTGGTGTTCCATCCCATGGGGTTAGGGTTTTGGTTGTTTATGATTTTCTGTTGTTATTTGATAATAAAAATTCCTTGGAGCCTTATTGTAACAAATTTCAGAGGCATGTAGCTGACACGTCTCTCCTCAGAGATAAAGCTACCATCGCCCAAGCTAGTTTATTTCCATTTTGTATGTAAGCATATTTCAATTTTGTGATATTAATGAAATGAAGTTTTATTTCTACTGCATCTCTGTGTTTGTGTTTATATATTCTGTTGTGTTCCTGTATAATTCGAGATCAGTGGTATCAAAGTGGTCTGTTGTTTCTCTGTTTTTATTTGCATGTCCCCAACGAGGTTAGAGTATGAGTTAGGGCTTGAAATCGTTGAACTTTTGCAAGACTAGCCTCACAAATCTTGACGACCTCCCATAGTGGAAGAAATAAAAGATGATGGAGCATGATATCCCTTCAAAATATTTCTCTAAGAAGCCCTCAAGCAATAAAGGACCGTGATGATGAAAAACTTTGCCCAAATATTTCATCGGCTACCCACATGCGACACATCTTCATCCAACAACCACTCGGGAGGCGCCACTCCCTTTAAGGTACAAATAAACTTTGACATCCCCATATTTGAAGGCTAGATAGATGTAAATGGCATAGATAAATGGTTAAATATATTAGAAGGATCATTTCGGTTCATGAATTTTCCAATTGGGAAAATGTTTCTTTTTCACTCCTTGAAGCTGCCCCCGACGTCAAGCACTAGAGGGAAACCTAATATGAGAAGAGGGACGAGAGGGAAACCTAACTATGTTCAATTTTCACTTGGAATTATTTCCAAGATGCCATCAATGATAAGTATTACCTTGTCAAGAGTTATGAAGATAAATACGTAAAGTGGACCATGTTGCAATAGGGAAGGGACCAAGACGTGCCAAAGTTCACAAATATGTAATGTTCAAGATGGGGAAGAATAGGCTCAGTAGGGAATATCTTAAGATATTACACTATGGATTAACAACAGTATGGAGACACACTAGCAATTCTAAACTAGAGATAGACTGGTAGGGAATTTACTGGTTATATCACCTCTAAAGAGAGGGTGAAAACCAGAGGCTTCCTGGCCCGTTCCAGACTCTGTCTATAGAAAATTGATGAAACACAGAAAGTGTGGGAAATACACACTCCTATTGGAGTTTTGTACCCTTGGGATCCTTAGATATACAGATCTAAATAATGGATCCAAAAGAGGAGCCAAAAACCAAACAGGCAAGGAGAGGGAAATTCCACTTCTGGGGAAAAACTGTAAGAGGCTCAAGGGTAACGTTGTATAAGAAAAATGGTGCAAGAATAACGCTTACCAGGGCTGGTTTCCCTTATTATTGGTTGTGTGGGACCTCCATGCTGAATTTCAGGAAAAAAAAATGGGTTTAAGGACCTTAAACAGATCTCCCATGAAGCTGACTAGTTAAAAATTAGCTAAAGAGAAGAGCCGATGGAATGAAGAGAAACCCACTTCAAAATTGCGTAGTTTATGCTGGAAGTCACTAGAAATCAGCCAAAATATAGATATTATAGTATATCAGTGGAAAATCAAACTCTTAATGGAGCTTCTCAAGAAATACAGTGAATTCTATGAAGAAATAAGCAAGAAATCTTCAGAAATAGGAGCTGCAATGTATGTAGAAAGTGCAGAAATGAATGGACAGAATCCCTCTAAGTGTGATTCAGAAGTGTAATGTTAGAAATCAGATCTATAGCAAATTTATGGCTGAAACATCAGATCCATACCAGATCTGGAAACTACTCAGCCTTCTAATCAAGATCCCCTTGGGATTTTAACAAAATATTGCATAACAAGATGTAGATCTAACTTTTTGTACACAGAACTGTAGAAAGCTTCAGGAATTTCTGAAGATGAATTTCATTATGATACATATCAGATCTGACCAATGGAGATCAGCAAGCTACTATATGAATCTTCAAGATGAGAGGCAAGCCTCCATCATCTGAGATCTCTTACAAAGAAAGGAATCTAAATAGCATTAAGCAGTACATGAAAATAACACAATTATCTAAGGAGACTGCATAGTAGCTTGAGCAGAATAGTACAGAAGATGAAATATACAGATCTGAAATCAAAATACAATAGAGACCCTCTTCTGGGTGATCATAAGACACCCTCCCTGAGAGGAGACTCCAAAAACAACTAGATCCTAGCAAATATAGAACCCCAATTACTACACTTACAACAGAAGCAAACCCTTAGTGTGCCAGCACTGTCTATGCAAGCATAGCTTGGCCTCCAACCTGATAGTGGTTCAATCTAGCACACTTCCCTCCAAGAGCTACTCAAAGAAAGATGGAGGATTCCTAAACAGGAGATCCTCTCTTTCTCTTGCTAAACAGAAAAGAGAAATGGAGTTGCCTTAGCAAGCTCATAAAATAAATATGATCAACAACCTCCTCATGAGCCTTCATCCTCCTTTTATAAGATTTGGGTCTCTTGGAAAACCATAAACCACTTCCATCTTTTGGTTCCTTTCACACTTGGAAACCCCTTCTAGAACAGCGCAGTCCATCAAGGAGGTTCAATGAACTTAGACAACGTTGTTGACTTGGTCAAATAGGATCTCCTTTGGTGGTCTTGGCCCTTTCACACCTGCAAGATTTTATTCCAATGGCCTAATTATGTCTCTTTTCACATAGGCACTGATTTATTCTTGAATTTCAAGAGGATTAGACATCCTCCCTTACAATTTATTCATTAATCATGAAATACAAAATAAATAAGGCAAAATTAATGTTCCAAATTAGCTGAAGCTAATTTAGGAACATTACAAAATATTTTTCATACCCTTCACACGAAGTTGGGTATCAAGGATTCTGAGAGGAAATTTTTACTCAAGTACCGTGACTATCTACACAGGTACATACAGGATGAGATTGATTTCTTACACATCTCCTTGCTAAGCATCGCCTATCGATACACTGTTATGATCGAGCATAAATTTAAATAGAAGGAGCGAGACTTTGGATTTGAAAATCCGAAGCAAGGGAAAGGCTCCCCCAAACCGCAGAAAAAAGGACAAATCCAAGGAAGGGTGACCCAGGATAACCAATTTATGACGCAAGAAAATAACAACACCACAAAGACAAAGAAGGACATGGGAAAATTGTTTGAGTTCCATAAGAGCCCCACTCATAACGCAAGTGAGTGTCAATACAAACAATCATTGGTGGCAGAGTTGAAGGCTTGTGAATCTAATGCACATTTTGAATCTGAGTCAGAACCTGACAAGGGGAATGAAAAAGGGAAGCATATTATTGACAAGGAGCCCAATGGCACCATTTCCACCACCAAGATCTAGAAGATCAAGCCTAAATCTCCAGAGGAGGGAGAGTTCTCTTCCACTCGTAGATGTGGGTGAAGGGTTATCCACTACAGTTCATTGTCGACAATGGGAGCCAAAATAACCTCATTCAGTAGAGTTCATGAAGTAGATGGGTATATCGACCACACCAAACCCACAGTCATACACCATCAGATGGCTTCAACAAGGACGAGATCTCTGTGTTAGCCAACAATGTCGCCTTCACTACAACATCAAGCCCTTCACAGATGAGGTATTGTGTGATCTTTCTGCTCTTGAATTTTGTGATGTATTATTTGGCCATCCATACTTGTGGAAGTGTCATGTCGTGTATGAGTGTAGGCCTCACATTTTTATTATTACTTTAGGAAATAATTTATACAGGATACCAGAGGTAGCATCACCTACCACCATCTATTTTACCTTTGCAAAGAAATGCAGTAAGATCATTTCCCATAATGAGAAAATTTTCTTCCTTATGATTTTCCATCAACAAAATAAGAGGATTGTAGCCACCTCCATGACGTCTAGATAAGGCTCCTCCACCAATAATAAATGGATAATTTCATGGAGGAGTATAGGGACATATTCACATTACCGATAGGGGTACCCATACATTTTCAAGTCAAGCACTCCATCGATCTGATCCCAGGCACACCGCTACCCAATGGACTAATATACTGACACTTTGTTCTATAGAACAATGAGATCAAGAGGCAGATTCATGAAATTTTGTAGAAAGGGCACATCAAGCCAAGTTCATCACCTTGTGGGAACCCGATCGTGTTGGTACAGAAGAAGGATGGAACCTCGAGGATTGGTATTGACTATCGGGTGCAGAATAAGATCACTATATAGCTGTCTAATCCCATGGATTGATGACCTTCTACACTAGCTCAAGGGTGCCAAATATTTCAACAAGATTGAATTGAATTCTAGTTATCACCAAGTACCAATTGAACCCTCCGATGTGTGGAATATTGCCTTCAAATCCAAGGAGGGAATTTTCTAATGGTTGGTCATGCCCTTCAGGTTGATAAATGCCCCAAAAATTTCATGCAACTGATGGATGACATCTTCAACCCCTTCACTAACTCTTTTGTGGTAGTGTACCTAGAAGACATCCTAATCTTCAGCCGAAGTTGGTAAGATCACATACACCAAATCTGACAAGTCCTCTAAACCCTGGGACGAAAAAAATTGTGTGCCAATTTAGAGATATGCACTTTTGGGATGATTGAGGTTCAATATCTGCAATACATCGTTTATGAGTGGGGTATGCATGTGGAACCAACCAAGATACAAGTTATTTTGGATTGGCTAGCCCCAACCACTCTAACAGAGCTTCACAACTTTCAAGGTCTTTCCGATTCCTTTTGCAGGTTCGTGTTGGGGTTATCTCATATCACTTGGATTTTGAGTCAAGTCACCAAGGGCTTAGATTGTCATATGGCCCTCCTTCTAGTACCAGAAATGTTGACGGTGCTAGACCTGCTAACATTTACGGGGTCTCCCTAATATGAAGTACCAATTAGACCTCATGCCATTTGGAGTAGAAGCCCCATTCGAAATATGGCCTGATTGCCGAAATTATGGGTTTTTGTGTTATGCCTTGGCTACGATAATGCATAGACCAATGTATTTTTCACTGTTGGGGAAATATATTGCTATAATTTCCAACATTAAATTATCAATCCGGGGCTCATAAGCTTCGAGGTGCAAGTGCAGGTAACACAGGATCAGAGCATCTATTTTAAACTAGGGTAAGAAATCAACTCATTGCTTAAGTACCGAAACAAATCATTTCAATTATAAAATGTTGATTACGGAATTCAAATGACTTATCTATTCTAATTATGATCATGACAAAACATAAATCACTAAATCAAAAAGTCATAAATATTAAATCTACACTAGGCTAATGAACTCGAACTCTAAATTAAGCTAGTGAATGCGAAATTGGAATTAAGCTAGTGAGCGCAAAATTGAATCTAAGCTCGAGATCTTTCTACTTCAATTCAATAAAAGAAAGACATTCAATGAAATTGATTAAAAATATAAACTTCTAAAAATAATTCATAAGAAATCTAAATTAATGATGCCCAAAGAAACTAAAATCTATTGTTAATAAACCTATCAAATTTACCTCCTTATTTAATGCTGGAAAGAATCCTAAATAATAATTCATCCTCTGTTTCTAATTATAATTACACTACTTATTTGCAATCGAATTTGAAAGGAATTTTAACTACTATTCGAAAAGGAATTCTAATTATTATCTATAATAAAAAATTTAAGAAATCTTAACTACTATACGCAAACGGAACACAATTAAAATGATTGCATGCACTCTGAAATAAAAGATCTAAATTTTAACAAAACTTCTGTGAGATATAGCAATTCGGATTTAAGTACAGAACCTTGCAATTCAGATTTAAGTACATAACAATTTTAAGTACAAAACGGTTTTAAGTATAGGAATATGACATCTGATTTAAATTGAATGCTACACTATGAGGAATTAACACAAAAAATTATTTCTGAATCTAAACTAATGATGACCTTGTTTCCAAGAGTGGTGGGCCCTTGCCATGCCTGGAGCAAGGTGAATTAGCTCAAGAAAAATGAAATCTAAAATGCAATCATAAATAACTCACGACAAAAAAAATGTTGGAACTTGTATTAAATCAATGCGATGGAATATAGGATCTAAAATATTACATCAATCCCTACTATGCTGGTGTGAATTGTGCTCCTCTCCTCTACGGACTGCTCCCTTCCTTCTCTACATATTTCTCTTACTTCCTGCATACTCCCCTCCTTCAGCTCTTTACATCTCCTTTTATAAATACAAATTATTACTATTTTATCATAAAACAAAACTAAAACATGCCTAGATCAATCCTTCTAGAGAGCTATGGTTGGCCTTGTTTTGATCCATGCATGAATGGAGGAACTAATCACTCTATTTATCACAAGGGAATTCAGAAAAAGCGTGCACATTTCGATCCTGAATTGACCTGTTCAAGCCGAACCCAAATTGACCCAACACATTAAGGTAGTCCCATAAGATGGTGCAGAATATTCCCCTGACCATAAATTCCTGATAATGTCGAATTTTTCCAAACTGTTTATGGGCTACCTGAATGAGGGTGCTCTGAACAAAACCTGTGTGTCGAAATTTCAAGACTCTTTACCATTTGATCACATAATTCATATTTTCACCTACAACAATTCCATACACTCTGCAGTAACTAGTCAAAATTGACTTGTGGAGACTTCCGACAATATAACGCTTCAGAAAATGAACTTAGTGAAACTATCATTAGTAAATCATGAATAAATCATCAAAAAGATAATAAAAATAATGATAATCAACCACGAGGCATAGGATGTGATTTGGCGATAAATGTTAGAATTATGACATGAAATGAGTGTAAGGGTGTCGAAATTTAGGTTATGAATAATGGTACAATGCGATGGAAAAATGGGCATATAATAGGCTCAAGAACGAATTTGGTGAAAAAGTATGTGATTTTGTCAAGGGCCAAGTGAAATGCATGAAAGGTTATAAAACAATGAGGGGAAAGTGAGTCAGCCCCTTTGTAGGCTGTAATAGTACGTTGCTTGAAAGGAACACATGGGCATAAAAGACATCACAAGTTAGCCTGGAAAATATTTCACAAGTTAACCATGATTGAAATATACAACAACACACATTGAACAAGATTCATACTAATGCAAACGAAACAGTTCATAATCATTAGCGTAAATGAAATAACATATATCGTGAACATACCAAGAATAGTCCTACTATATTCACAACATATGCATGAAAATGTGTTGGCTCTGAGCTTTTATTAAAATGAAAGTCCCAAGAATACTTATACAAGTAATGAACCACGAGTCCAAATAGTGGAACATGGAGCTAAAACCTGCTCCTCCAAAGAAAGATACTCCCTCTATTCTACGAAGAAGCCAAGGCTCCGAACAAAGCTCCAAGGCTTCTTCTCCTAAGACAAAATCCTGACCAATAGCCATTTACATGACCAATGAAGGTATATTTATAATAGAAGGGCTGATTATTCATCTCCCTTTGTGACTCTTTGACTTCCCTCATGAATATTTGACTTCCTACGATCATGACCTTTGGTATTCATTACAAATGAATCTCCACATTCCACAATTGATACTTATAATTTCACTAATTAATTACAAATAATATTACAATATTACTCATACCCATATAAGAAAAAATTGGGTAGAGTCAACTAGACAATCTAATAAGACAAAATAAGTTATTCTTGAGTTTTGGTAAACTCTAGATGAACCATTTCAACATGTGGTTTCTCGGTCACATAGTGGTGCCAATCTTTGTACTGTGAAATGACTTCCCCAAACTATGTGATGAGAGTAGGCTGGAAGTGGACTCTAGCCTCCATTGCATCTGGGTAGATTGACTTGGAACCGATCTGAATTTCATTCTTCACCAGGACCGATAGAGTGTTGATTTGGACAGGGCCACTAATGTGCTTCTACATATTATTCATGTTCATCTCCAAATATTTCTTGGTGGTGATCTGCCAGAGCTCATCCAAGTATTCTTTGACGTCCTGCCTGAATTGATTCCTATGCTTGGGTTAGGTGAGTGAGCCAACTGAAGGGACATTTTGTGATTTCACCGAGAAATCCACGCTCCTGTATAATCATGCATATGAGGATTGAATGTTAGTGATGTACGAGGTGAGATGTTTGTTACTCTGGATAATAATTCGAACTTGTGCTTTCTCCAACTTTGCTTGTTGCCTTATTTTATTTTCCAATTCAAACGGTGTCACTTTGTGTTACATTTACCACTCATGCACAAAAAATATGAATGTATGAACATGTTTGGTAGATTTATCATTATCCTTCCACTTATTTTGCATATTGTGCAACCATAAAAATTATTTATACACGGTGACAAGCTACTCATAAAGGATCTGCATGGTTTCTCAAAATGTCGATGCTTCACCAAGTATGGAAGCCTTAATTTCTTCTAGATGTACCTATGTAGGAGATTATTTCTAGAGCTATGCTTGGAGTTGCTTAATTTGTTTCCTTTCAGTCTGCAAGTTATTTTACAACTATCTATTCTCGTCCATGAGATACTCTGTGTTTGACTTGTTAGCACTTGCAAAGGCCAAGTTGGACACAACTATAGCTTCTATATTTCTCCTTATATCCGTCACAATCACCCTTTCTTTAATGAATGAAAGAGATGCAAGATTGTCCAAAAAATGTTTCTTTATTTCTTGTACAATCTTCTTCTAAAGCTCATCGTAAGTCAAATTATATGTATCCAAGATTGGACCATTATTCATAGGAACAATTTCCTCTTCTTCACTTGGAGCTTTCTCTGCTGTTGGAGGAGGGGGAGAATGAATGGTGACCTACTGAGTACTTGAAATGAGATCAACATCTTGGTTTAGTAGCTGCTCTTCCACCTCTATGTCTTGGATTACAATCAACTCTTCAATTTCTTGAGAAATTTCCTTCTTTTGCAATTGTTTTCTCTCCTCCTCTAGTATTCAGTTTTTTCTTGTTCTCAATGGATTCCTTCCTTGTTGCTTCTTCTTCTAATATTTTCATTTTTTCTTCTTCTTGTTTCTACTTCTCTTCCTCTATTCTCCTCTTCTCTTTTCCTTCCCTTTGCTTAATATCTTCTTCCTGCTTCGTTTGCTTCCTCTTCTTTTCTCCTACTATGGCAAATTTTAGGATGATTGGGTCTGCTTTCATCTTGCGGTTTTTCTCTTCCACTAGACTATGTGAAACTTTCCTCTTGCCCTTTTCATGCACTAGGTTGTGCCTTTCTGTTGTTTCTTCCTCTAGAGTGACTTCATATGAGGAGTAACCTATGATGTTCCTACAAATTTGACTGGTTCACTGGCCCTAGAGGAATTGTAAAAGGTCTTCATATTTTCTTCCTCAGTCATGTAAAATGCCATGCTTGGCCATTGAATATGAATCCTCAGATGGTGTTCTTTACAAAAACTCCTAGGATTGTATATATTGAATTCCAAATGGCCTAATAGGAATTTCTCTATCACCTTGCCTTCGATGTCTGCAACCTTAAAATTCTTGATCTCGTATAATTTTTATTTGCAAGGGAAGAACGAGACAAGGTGCTTTCTTCTTCTCGTGAAAAAATGTTGATAGCCCTTTGGAGAGATGATATGAAACTTCTTACATGACCAAATTATCTGTGGCATACCTTAGTATAAGACGTGGAGACTTTTGTTCGCCAAACACTCTGAGGAAAGTGCCATTCAGTGAGGCAAACCAATCTACTAATTTTGAAACTACTTCCATTTCCTCTCGGGACATGTAATGTAGGTTTCAACCCTATACAGAAATTATCTGCAAATGAATCTTAAAATCAGAAAATAAACAATTGTGAGAGAATAAAACATAAAACATATATACATAGATATTTTCCCCTGGATCCAAAATTGGGACTACCAGCTTGATTTTTCATTATATTCCTTTTAGTGTTACAACACATATATATACAAGACAAAGCATTCATAAACACCAATCCATTAACCCTAGATTAGAACATAACCGTAGTTCCCCTGACCAGATCTACAAAATACCAAGGGTCGAAAACCATCATGCCCCAAAACCATGTGCAAACCCATGCAAAAAACCATGGGTGGGTCCACCCACTGTAAAATAGGGTCCAATTTTTTTTTCCCAGGGCGCTACCCCAGATCTCCTTCAGGGTGGGTTGCCACCCCCCTATGACCCCACTACAACGCTCGACGCAACGTAAAAATCGACCTATCACCCGCCTGTGACCACCCCCTACCCCCGCACGTGCGACTAATCATGGAAAGAATATAAAACATACCCATCATTATCCCACTTGTTGTTTTCTTTTTGCAGGGGGCCGAAGGAGAGCTTAGTCATTAGTCCAGCTCTGCAACACCCATTTTTTCTCTACACCAAGAGAAATTCTAAGTGCTCATAGGCTTCATCAACGCATCTGCAAATTTCTTCAAAGTTTCCACCTTCACTAGCAACACCCTTTTATCCTCAACCATATCCCTCACAAAGTGATATTAAACATCAATGTGCTTTGTCTTTGAATGATAAGCAGGGTTCTTAGCCAATAAAATTTCACTTTGGCTATAAAATTCTATCCTTATATCTCACTGCACCAACCCCATACTTGAACACAATCTTTGCAACCAAATTGCTTCCTTTCTTGCATGAGTGGTTTCTATGTATTCTACCTCTGTAGTTGAAAGAGCCACTACAAACTGTCTTTTACTCATCCAACTGACTACACCTCCAAATAGGCTAAACACATACCCACTTATAGATCTTATTTGGTCCATATTGCATCAACAAAACCATAGATGTCCAATAATCTGTCCAATCCTAGTCTTCCCTAGTAGCACAAACCATAATCACTAGTGGCACACAAAAATCTGAAAACCCGCTTCACTGTTGTCCAATGCTCCTTCCCTAATTTTGAAATAAACATGCTCAATACTCCCACTACATGTGCAATGTATGGTCTAGTACAGACCATTGCATACATCAGGCTACCCACTGCACTTGCATATGGAACACGAGACATATCCTCCTCTTCTTCTTATGCCTTGGGACACTGTTCAACAGATAGCTTTACACCTACAGGTATAGGAACCTTCACCGGTTTACCATCCTACATATTGAACCTCTGCAATATTGTCTCGAAATACTTCCTGTATTTTAACCAGAGCTTACTCTTTTCCTGTTCTCTCTTAATTTCCATGCCCAAAATATAGTTTGCAGCACCAAGATCCTTCATGTTGAATTTGGATAACAATTGGGTCTTCAAATCCCAGATAATTTCTTTGTCATTTCCAATCAGCAACATACCATCCACATACAAGGCCAAATAAATAATGCGGTCACCAATTAATTTAAAATATACACAGTGATCCTCTTTTCTTCTGGTGAAGCCAAGTCCCCGTATATAGGTATCAAATTTCTGATACCACATCCTGGGTGACTATTGTAACCCATACAGAGACTTTTTTAACCTATATACAATTTATTTCTTACCCTTCACCATAAAGCCTTTAGGTTGCTTCATGTAGATATCCTCTTCCAAATTTACATGAAGAAATTATTTCTTCACATCCATATGTTCTACCTTAAAATCAAATGCAGCAGCAACAAATAAAAGTAATCTAATAGAAATAACCTTGGCAATAGGAGAAAAAATATCACCAAAATCAATTCCTGACACCTGGGAATAACCTTTTTCTACCAAACGAGCTTTGTGTTTATCCACTTTTCCTTCTACATTCATCTTCTTCTTAAACACCCATTTTCTCCCGATGGGCTTCCTTCCACCCGCCAACTCCACCAGATCCCATGCATCATTTTTGTGCAAGGATTCCATTTCATCAACCACGACCTCCTTCCAGAGTTTTCCATCCTCTGAATCCACTGCCTCCCTAAGAGTTTTGGGATCATCATTAGTGATAGTCAAAGAAAAATTTGAACAAAAATCAAATGGACTATACCTTTTTGGTTGTCTTCTTTCCCGAACTGATCTTCTCACAGCTGGAGTTTGGGGCTCTTCCTCTTTTAAACCTTCTTCTGTTGTAGAGTCTGATTCATCTTCCTTTAGCTCAAACTCTGTATTCTCAGGTTCCTTTGGTAGGACTCCATGTTTAACAACATCTTTCACCTCTCTAAACACGACATATCGGTTGTACACAACCTTCCTTGTTTATCGGTTCCAAAGCATGTAACCTTTTAAACCATCCTTATACCCAATAAAGACGCGCCTTTCAGATTTATTATCCAACTTGGTCCTTTCTTCCTTTGGAACATGTACATATGCATCACATCCAAATACCCTCATATGTGAAAGAGGGGGTTTCTTACTAGTACATACCTCATGTGTAGTCTTATCCTCCAATGTTAATGAAGGTGATAATTTAACCAGGTAACATGTAGTCTCCACTGCTTCTGTTTAGAATTCCTGTCTTAACCCGGTACCACTAAGCATGCTTCTTGCCTTTTCCATCAGTGTTCTGTTCTTTCTTTCTGCAAATCCATTTTGTTGAGGTGTGTATGGATTAGTCTTCTGTTGTGCTATACCACACTTCTTACAGAATTCTTCAAATCCCTTCTTGCAAAACTCTCCACCATTATTTGTCCTTAGCACCTTCATCTTCTTCTCTATCTGGTTTTCCACTAGAGCCTTAAATTCTTTAAATATGTCAAATACTTCAGATTCTTTCCTCAAGAAATATATCCATGTATTCCTTGAGAAGTCATCTATGAATGAAACATAGTACACAGACTTTCCCAGTGATGGAACTGACATAGGTCCAAACATATCACTGTGCACAAGCTCTAATATCTTGTTCACCCTCTTAGCACTAGAAGTAAAACTCACATGATTTTGTTTCCCATATACACAATGTTCATAGAAATAAAAATACAGAGAGAAATTAGACATACCTTCTACCATACCATTTCTCTGTAGTATCCAAAGGCCCTTCTCTCCAATATGTCCAAGCCTTTATTGCCATAGCATGGTATTTTCTCCAAAGACAGCTAGGCTTTCCGCTCCACTTTAAGGAACCACAAAATTATTGCACCCATAAATAATAGTGCTACCTTGAAGCTTGTACAATGTTTCAATCCGAACTCCCCACATTAATACCGGTGCTCCCCGAACCATCTTGCCAGTATCTTTCTCGAACATTGTTTTTACACATGCACCATCCATCTTGCTTACAGAAATCAGATTTCTGGACAATGCAGGAATATGGAGAACACCAGGAAGTGTTCTAATCCTTCCACCTTGCAACTTCAGCTTGAATTTTCCATGTCTGACAATTTTGGCCTTCTTACCATCCCCTAAGAATACATCACCACCATCATGCTTCTCATACTCGCATAACCACTCCCTATGGGAAGTGAAGTGAAACGATGCACCTAAGTCAATCAACCATGCCTCATGATCTACATTTGTATTTGAAGAAGAAGAAAAATACACATCCCCACCTTCATCTGAGGTGGTTTTTGCCTTTGCAGAAGGAGCATCATCATATCCATTTCCTTTCTCAGGAGCTTTAGATCGGCAGTCCTTTTTGTAGTGCCTTTCCTTTCCGCATTTCCAACACACCTTTACAAACTTTCCTAGAGATTTAGATCTCCCTCTAGATTTAGATCTCCCATTTAAAACCTTATTCTTGTTTATGTTCTAGGACCTTCCTCGTATAGATAAGGCATATCCATTCTGGCCCTCCATATTTCTTTGTCTCATTTCCTCCGATGGCAAGGCTGAGATAATGTCATCAAAATTCAAGGTAGTTGTATTTCTACCTATTGCAATAACCATACTTTCCCACGAATCTGGTAGAGAACACAAAAAACTGATGCACTTATCTTCATCTGAGATTTTAATATCAACATTTAATAGCTGACTTACGACAATATTGAAGGCGTTCATATGCTCTGTCACCAAGTCTCCATCCTTCATCCTAAGGTTATACAACTTTTTCCACAAGAACAATTTATTCACTAGAGACTTAGATTGGTACAAAGTCCCTAGCTTGTCCCACAAATTCTTCATCGTATCTTCCCTAGATACATTCAACAATACTGAATCTGAGACACACAACCATATTGTGCTCTTTTCCTTCTGATCCAACTTCTTCTAGTATTCATCTGACATTGTCGTTGGTTTAGTACCCGGATCTACCACGATCCACTGGTCTTTATCCACCAGCAGATCCTCCATCTTGAGCTTCCACAACTCGAAACTCTGACCATTAAATTTATCGATCTCTATCTTTCCACTGCTCACCATATTTTTTCACCGCAAGAATTGATCCCGCAGATCTCCCACTGAACAGGGTCTACCACAGGCCCGAGAAAAAAACCCATCAGTAGCAAAGTCGTCCCCTTGAAGTTGAAACTTCTTTGATACCAATGTAGGTTTTAACCCTATACATAAATGATCTACAAACGAATCTTAAAAATAGAAAATAAACAATAGTGGGAGAATAAAACATAAAACAGATATACACAGAGATTTTCCCCTCGATTCCAAATCGGGACTACCAACTTCATTTTTCATTATGTTCATTTTAGTGTTACAACACATATATATACATGTCGAATCATTCATAAACCCCAATCCAATAACTCTGGATCAGAACATAACCGTAGTTTCCTTGACCAGATCTACAAAATACCTGGGGTCAAAAACCATCATGCCCCAAAACCATGTACAAACCGATGCACAAAACCATGGGCGAGTCCGCTCATGTAGGGTCAGAATGCTAACCCCACTTATTTTAATTTTGGAGTTATGCTTCTTCCATTTTTACCCAAATGATGGGGTTTCTCTAATTCTCCATGAGTTTTTATTTGAACCCTTAATTCAAAACCCACTTTATTATTTTATACATTATCCTTTAATACCCTTGTGGAAGCTTATTTTAAAAGTGGTTCTTTGGTTCAAAAACTCATACATACACTTTTGCACTTGATGAATTAATCTTACCTATTACCCATTTCGCAATTCGTAGCAAATATTATATATCGTGATGCACCCATTTATTATTCCACTGATCCATGATTTCTATTACATGCGATATGCAATTGCATCACATCGCATCACATACTTTACCGATTTCGTAAATCTTCAAACATAAGATTTTGCATATAGAAAATCTTAACTTATTTCACTTTGTCTCTTTGCAACTTTACACTCATCGGCACTTCGTAACTTTACACTCATTGACACTTCACAAATTTACCTTTCCATCATTAACTATTATGCCATATCGCAAGCGTTATGTGATATGCGCATGGCTTCTCCCCCTGACATGTGGCTCTTCTTCACACATTCCAAATTTATCTTGCGATGAGATCTCTGCCATTAATCTTTTCCTTGATCCTTGCCGTCCGATCTCTTCCTTTGGAAAACTTCTAAGAGTTTTATCTAAATAAATTTCTTATGTTTGTCGACTGCCACCACTTTACAGCTCCGTTTCCTCCGCGATACTCCTCTTGATATTTCTATTTTGATTCTCACTCAGATCTATGGCCTTCACAATGCTGCACGCTTATCACATTGTCTTCAATCCAAAATACCATGGCATATTTGTTCTCTGAATCTGGAATTCAGATTTGCTTCTCTTTCTCAGCCTGTACACAGGTTTATCTGAACTTATTTAGCTTCATTTACAACCATTTAAATCTTATACCGAAATCACATAGATTATACCCAGCCATTAAATCTTCTATCACACAATAAGACTTATTCATTCATCAGAATTCATGAAATCAATAATTTATTACACATAAATCAGATTTTCTCAATTACAGATCACTCAGCTCGTAAGAGAGACAAAAATAGAGTCAAAATGAACTCAATTTCTCATTAATCAAATAAATTGTACAAATAAAAATAAAACCTATTTACATTCTGGCTTTGGCCTAATTTTCCTTTACATGTCCCTTTTCTCTTCATCTCTCTCTATGCACGTAGACTTACAATCAAATCTCTTCTATTACTATCTAAGAATCATATATCTTAATGCCTTCGAGGCTTAAAAATATATACAAAAGGTTCTTCAACCAATTATGGTTAAGATCCTCAATCTTCTCAACTAAATCCTAAGAATCCTCTACATCCACAAAATCATCAACTAATTCCTAAGTCTAGGATTCAAAATCCCTATGAAATCTCAACTAGCCTAAATCTCTCATGTTCTCCTACATTCAAGAACATTTACAAGTATGCCTCACAATATTTCATTAAATCCTATTCTAAATGTCACATAAAATCACTTAAAAATTGAAAATTTACATTAATTAAATACTTAGGAAACCAACTCCCTTGAAAACACAAGACCTGCTAGATTCTACTAAATGTACAAATTTTTGGAACCATGATGCTCCTGCATCAGACTCCCAAGTTAGAAATTAATCATGATCTCTAGATCATGTGTCTTCAATTCTGACAGAATTCCCCCTAGATCCCAGACTTTAGTTTGTAATTTGTTTTTGGTTACCTCTCTTCCTTTCTGTTGTTTTTTTGTTGTTCATGTTGTTGTTTGCTGCTATTCCCTAGGTTACTTTATGCTGCATTGCCCCACTGGCTATGCTCTCACAGTCTTCTGCTATCTTTCTCTTGCTGTTTTTTTCTTCTTCTGAGACATTTTCATCATCAACTTTCTTATTCTTTCGATGTAATGTTCCTAAATTAGCTTCAGCTAATTGGAACATTAATTTTTCCTTGTTTATTTTTTCATTTCATAATTGATGAATAAATTGTAAAGGAGGACATGTAAAACTCCTAAAAACGAAGAATAAATCAATGCCTATGTGAAAAAAGACATATCTAGGCTATGTAAATTATATCTGTAGGTGCGAAAGGGTCTAAATCACAAGAGGGGATCCTATTTGACCAATTCAAGAAGCGCAGTCTAGATGCATTGAACCTCTTTGAGGGACAACATAGTTCTAGAAGGAGGTTGTAATGTGAAAAGGGTTAAGTGCTTCAAGGTGGTTTAGGGTTTGGCAAGACTCCTATCTTATAAAAGGAAGAGGAGGGCATCAAGGAAAGGGTTGTTGAAGACATTATTTTTGAAGGTCTGTTTGCTTAGACATCCCTTGTTGGGCATTCCTGTTCAGGAATCCCACTTCCTTCTTGAGTAGCTCTTGGAGGAGAATTATGCTAAAATTCTCCACTATCAGGCTTGGGCCAAGTTTCACCTTCCATTATAGCGCTGCTCATGTTGAGAGTTGAGCTGTCTTGTGAGTTGCAGCAAGTGGAGATCTAGATCTACTCAGATCTAGATGATAGCAGTGGCTCTTTTCAGTGAGAGTGTCATTTAACCTCCTGGAAGAGTTCATTTGTTGAGTATACTTCAGATATACATCCTGGCATCAGGCCATATCATCCTCAGAAGCTAAAGCGCTATTTCTATCCCTAAGACAGCATTATTTGTGGATCTACAGTTGCAAGGTGTTCTGCTTGCATTTTGGAGGAGAGATCTCCGATGATTGGATTCATCCTTCACTGTGGTGATCCATAGATTGGCCAACCAATCTATTCTCTATTTCAGATCTGATATTCTACATGTTCATGATTCAGTGAATTTCTGAATCATTCTGCAGGTCTGCATTCTTAGATCTCAGATCTACTTCCGGTGCTTCATGTTTTGAGAAAAACCCCAAGGGGAATGTATAGATCAACTTTTCTTGTACATGGATATATATTGGATCTATAATTTTATGTACAGATTTAATATAGATCTGAAGAATCAATAAACTTCTGCTTCGGCCCTAGAAATCACGCTGTCATTGTCATGCAGTCTTTTAACATGGTTGTAGCACCTCTTTCCTGAGGATTTCTTATGTATTGTCTCATTCTTTTTTCTATAAATGTATGAGTTATTCCTCTGAATTTATTTTTCAATGTTAAAACCTTATTTCAGTCATACCCTTCAGAAAATCATGCTCACATGCTTCAGTAAATTTCTGCATACTTCTAGCCATGGGAAATCAGGGTTTTCTAGCCTAGTTAGGAAAGAAGGAACTGTTTAACTTAGAAAAACTTATTTTTTTTGCTGAAATTTTACATGGGAGTCCCTCATAACCATAGCTATCATATCCAACCTCTTTCCCATATTATTGTTATGCATTCCTCTAAATACACATGTTTTAGGGCCTAAATCCTCACTTTTCTCCACCTTTTGCCTTGTAAAACGTTGTATAAATTTTTTGCTACATAATTTATTGAAGTTTAAGTGTTTTTAAATTTGTATGAAGCATATGGATATAGCTCCACATTGGTAATAACTCAGATTATTCCCAATAGTGTCGCTGTTCCAATTTGGGAACATTATAGTGGTATCGAAGCCGAGGTCTCGAGGTCGAGACTCGCGGAGCATGGTGGGTTGTAATAAACCGTGTGTGGGTAGGGCCCGCATCCACGTGTTCGGGTCTATATAATGAGGGGTTCTGCGCAAGGGCCCCCACCCTCAGATGCTCTGGTGGGGTTAGGCCCACCCTTAACACCCTAGGATGCTGCCCTCACTAACAGTTCGAGCTTTTGGTGTAGTGGTTGGATCAAAGTGGTATAAAAGCAAGGTCTTTGGCTCAGCCTGTGGCTTCAAGCCAAAGTTTTGAATCCCTAAAGGAGGGATATTTCAAGCTCTATAGAGAGAGTCTGCAGATGGCCATGTAGCCTCTGGATCTCATCCTTTCCTCAAAGGTGACATATCCAGTAAATTCCCCTGCAGTCAATCTCTGGAATATAATTTTGATATTCTTGAAAAGGGAATTTTACAGCTTCAAGCCAAAGTGTTGTATAGCAAAGGAGCAAGGTCAGAATGATGAATAATATGGGTTTACTCTCATCAGCTCTCAGATCTAAGAATAACCTCTCCAAGGAGGTTGAACAAGAAGAAGAAAGAAGAAGCAGTGAAACTCCTAAAGAGTTTCAATAGCAGAAAAATATTCTAATCAGATCTACAAGATCTATACATGAGGAAAATTTTGAATCCTCATCTCATGGATATGTGCACTCAGCCATATCACCAAATCTTTAGCGTTTTGTCTGTGATTTCTTCATGAAGAGGAAGGAAGAAGGTGTAAGTTTGTTTGATGCCTTGCCAAGGGCAAGATATCCATTGAGTGAAGGGTCCTCTTCTCAAGAGGAAAGCATGAAGGGTTCTCCTTCAATAGATTACCAAGATCTAATGTCTCTCATTGATGATGGGAAAATTTCAGTTATTGAAGAGGAGGAGAAGGTAGGAGATGATAACGCAGTCAAAACAAAGGCACCTCATGAAGATGAAGTTAGAGCACTTGCTCCAAGGGAAGAAACTCTTGCACTCTTGCAAGGAGTTCCGCAAGGTCTCACACATAGAGCTCTTGACATAACACATGAGCAGCATGTGCCATCATTGTCAAATGATGAGATCTTGGAGATAGAAGAAGGAGAAGAGGAGGAAGGACATCACAAGGTGGAGAACATGAACCCTTCTCTACTTCAGTTCTTGGAAGCACAAAGAAGGCAAGAGGACTTATGCATTAAAGGTAGGGAAAAATCTGTCTACCTACATCCACATTCTACTCTATGCCTTGACACTGTTGGGGTTCCCATGTTTTGGCAGATTTGGAAATACCAAAAGATGAGACAACATCAAACCACTTTGGGGCCCAAGGATCTAGCCCTCCTGGACCCGGAGAGGGATCTCTCCAAATAGAGCCAAGAATGATATGTCTTTGAAGCTCAAACTGAGGTGTTAGGCTAGGTATGAAGCACAGAGGGGGGTTTTAAATAGATTTGGTTGAAGGGTTGCTGGGTTGGTTAGGAGATCATGGATTGGGAAAGCAATGGGAGAAAAGGAACAAAGCAGCAGGATGTTTCAGCAAGAGGATAGGCCAAGACCGTGCCATCCATTGGGCTATGGAGTCATGAAAGGAAATTACATGCAACAACTAGCCAAGGCTTCCAAAGGGCAAGTCATATAATACTAAAGGATCTTTTAGATTAGATGGTGGGGTGGAACATTAAGGGAGAAAAGTGAAAGAAGGAGAACAACCCAATTTCTGTCTATAGATCAGGTCAGAGGTCATTTAACTCCAGACCTGCTTGGACATACTCAAAGGCAGCTCTCAAAGAGACAAAGGGGCTGCTTATAGATCAGACCAGAGGTCATTTAACTCTAGGTCTGCTTTAGCAACTCCAAGGGAAAGACAGAGATAAGATTACAGAGAAAGATCTAAGAGGTAAACCCCCAAGTTCATACATCAGCCAACAGGCAATAACATCCGCTGCGCTGGTTAAACCCATGAATTAACTCTTAGATAGCACGTGGAGCAGAAAACATAAAGGTAGGGAGAGCAGACAGCATATGGCACCTAACAAGGGTGAATCCTATACCATTATTCTGATGCCTACCAGAAGAACATGAAACAATATGGAAATGTAATAAACAGAGTTAAGAAACACATCACCAATAGTAATAGACCAGGATCCTGTGAAATGTGCTTTGATTAATAGATGCAAAACCAGTCATGTACAATAAGCTCAATGGCTGTTATAGTCCAGACTTCTCCTCCCAGCCTATTACATACAACTACTCTGCTACTCCCTCCCACGACTGTTCTAACAGTCAAATGAATCCCTCTAACAGCAAACTGCCAACAACTGAACAACAACCTTTACAATGTGTTCTCGGGGATTTCTTATAGGATAAGAGGAAGAGATAGAGGTAGATAGACAATTAATCAATCTCATTAAGACAGAATCGACGGAAGTGTCCACGCCCATACTGCTTAATGGCTCTCTGCAGTGCTGTATGTACTCTGTAATCTGGTTCGGAGATCTGCCAGGCCGGAAATTGACCTCGGATGTTTATTTTGGGACCCTTTCTGGTGCTTGGAGCCCTGTGCTGCCATTCTGGAATAAATGAACTGGTGGAAAGATCTGCACGGTCGCTCCATCCCTCCTAACTGCTGCCTGACTGTCTGAAATGAGCCTCAGTCAGTGTATTTAATTGTCTCAGGGCTCGAGAAGGCATGGAGGACGCTGTGGGAAGGTGTACTTCTGGAGAAAAAATGTCCTTCTGTTAGGTAGCGCAGTAATGGCGTTGCTGGTGCGCTCATTGGTCTTCAAACAGTGCCTCAAGCCTTTGAATGCAGGGTTAACGTTTGATTATGTCAATAACAGGTGTTAACCCCTTGAAACCTTCAGCTGATCTGCTGGCAATGCTGAGAAAACCTCTATGTGACCTCTGCATAATGAAATAAACTTGTTACAGAGCCCGGGCAGTGGTGGTGGAGGAATTTCTGCGAAGGCGGTGAAATGGTGGCGGGACAGTGGAGAGACGAGGAAACCGGCGGAGAAATGATTAACAATGTAAAAACCCAAAGGTTGTTGCTTGGGCCAATTACACAGGGAAACACGAAAAACAGTACAAGGAGGCGTGAATGTGGGACCTGGCGGAGGCGGAGGGCGAAAAACCGTGAACCGTCAGATCTGGAAAGGATGGACGGCTAGGATTCAATCGGAAGACAGAGAGAAGAACCTGCGATCGGCGATCGGGGGGGAGAATGCGATTGAGCGCTGGCCGTCCGATCGCGGGGAGAATGGACGGCTGTGATTGAATCGGGAGACAACGGGGAAGGCTTGCGATGGCCGTCGGATCTGCGGGAGGATGGACGGCTATGATTAAATCGGAGCATCGCAATCGGAGGTAGAGAGATGGGACTTGCGATTGCGATCGGGAGGGGGAATGCGATTGAGCGCTGGCCGTCGATCTGGCGGGGAGATCAACGGTGGGGACAATAATCGGAGGGGCAGAAGCGATTAAGCGCTGGCCGTTAGATCGGCGGGAAAATGGACGGCGAAGATTAAATCGGGGGATCGCAATCGGAGCTGTTCCAATGTGACTTGCGATTGCGATCGGAAGGGGGGTTGCGATTGAGCGATAGCCGTAGGATGCAGCGGGGAAGCGGACAACGGAGATTTAATCGGAGGGGAGATGGAAGGACTTGCGATTGCGATCGGGCGGAGGGTGCGATTAATGCTGGACCGTCGGATCGCGGGGCAGATCAACGGTCAGAACGAGATCGGAGGATCGCAATCGGAGCTCGGAGGAAAAGGCTTGCGATTGATCGGAGGCTGTTGCGATTAAGCGCTGACCGTTGGATCTGGGATCAGATCAAAGGCTCATAGTCCATCGGAGGGAGAAATAGGAAATGAGAAGGGAATGAAGTGATTAGCGCTGGGCCGTCGGATTGCGGGACGAATCAACGGTGGGGAGAGAAATTGGGGGACTGGAGGAAGGACTTGCGATTGATCGGAGGGCACACGCGACATGTTGCGATTGCGATTGAGCTGGGTCTGCGATTAGCGCTCAACCATCGATCTTTACAACCGATCAACGGACCAAAATACGTCGCGAGACATTGTTAATAAAACAATCGCATCGGGATCTATTTTTGATATAACAAAGAAAATGCGTCCGCCCGGTCTCCCGATTGCGATTAGCGCCTGGGACTTAAGTGCTTGGTCTCAGCGCTGGGGCATGTGTGGGAAGTGGTTTGAAAGGGGCTGGAAGAAAGGGGCTAGGCCTTATAATAAGGTCGGAAAGGGGTTTTTAGCCCATTTTAATGGATTTTAGGGCTGGGGTAGGGGAACGATAGAGAAATAAAGGGGAAAGAAGGGAAAACAAAGGTTAGGGGAGGAAATTCAAATGGGATTTTGAGGGGATTTGAGGGGTAAATGGGGAATAGAAGGGGAAGACAGGGGGAAGAGGATAGAAGCTAAGTGAGGAAAAATAAGAAGGAATTCAAAGGGGGCCTTTGGGCATTTCTTCACATGACAGAGAGGCTTTATAAGGGAAATCAGCAGAGAGGATTTGATCAAAGGATAAAAGGCACATGGAGGCTTCAAGGAGTTTGTGTTTTCAGAGGAAATGCATTCCTTGAAGACTCAAAAATAATTTAGCCCCCTATTTGCTTGTCAAAAAATTTATAGGGGGGCTAACAGACACCTCTTTGCAAGGAGGTACTTTACCAGGAGCACCTCTTGATAGGAGGAAATATAAAGTTTTCTCTCAACTATGGGCAGCATATACATACTTGGCTAAGGAGGGAGCCTTGGGAGAGGCTAGCATAGCGCAAAGAATCTCTCATGAATTTAGGAGAGAGATGAGCAGTTTCCTGAAAGGGGCATTGCTAACTCCCACTCAGAAATCTGCGCTCAGACAGGAGAAATCAGAGATCTATGATGGCATGAGCATGAGGGCACATGGAAACTCCATATCTTTGGGGTAGCCCATGATATCTTCATTCACAAAGAATATTTTTAAATATGGCAAGGGGATCCTAACCCTCTTGTATATATGGGCCAAAATGAGGAAGTTTTGGAAGACAAGGACTTTCCAAGGGGAAGTTGATTTCCATATGCTTTAGTCTTGTCTTGAGCAAGATCAGCTGCAAATGGGGCAACAAAAGGAATATTATGATGCTCCAAAATGTGAATTTGATATCAGGGATGTCAAAGAAGGGATCCATGATATGACAGGGGCAACATTTCAGACCTCTACAGCACTGTCATTCTTAGAGAGTTTGGATCCTTATTAGGATTCCCAACTCACGATGGAATACTCCAAGGACCTTTTCACATGGGGGGTTCTTGAAGGGGAAGTAAAGGATGATAGGTTCAAGGTGGTTGATGGAGTTATCTATTTCTATAATCTTATTCTTTTGGTTAGTGACTCCAAGCTCAAGGAGAAATTACTAGATGCCACCTATGAGATCTTGCTTTCCAAACCCATTGGTTTCATTAAAGCATATCATACACTCTTGGGTGGTTTCATATGGGAAGGTTTCAAAGAAGAGGTGCACTCTCATATGAATATGTGCATGGATTACTTGGTAGAGGAGGAGGAACACAACTCTTGGGAAGAGCCATCATTCACATCTCCTTACTCATTGAGTGTGAGAGGGAACTCATCCATGAGTTACCCCACTGATGTAAAACAAGTGTATAGAGAATGTTGTCTTTCTGAATATTATCATGTATCTCCTATATGCTTATATTTTTCTAACACTCATTTTTAGGATATGGTGCCAATATGGGGCACTAAGTATGAGGAGTTTCATGGGCCACTCAAGGCCATGAACTATGATGATGTAGGACATTCCTTGGAGAACCTTGGAAAGCTGCTATATTCCTCATGGTGTGATTCTTTTACACCAACCATGATTTACATTCTCCAAGCATTCCCAAGGCATGAGGCAACAAACAAGTGTTGGGAAAGGAACTTGTCATATATTATTCTATGGCAGTTAAGGATAAAACTGTGTGGTTGCACATGAGGGAACATCTTCCTTCTCATTTATCACACATGGAAGCTAGCATGATTCTGATCATGATCCCACAAGCTGAAGATGTCCTTATCCTTGTTGGGGGCATAGTTGGAGGAAAGGCACACTTGTTGAATGTGCCCTTGGGGGAAGGAGTTCCCCATTCTTTTTGCATTGCATTCTTCAATGGGGACATGAGATTTTGTATGGCCACTATGATAGATCACTTGTCTCTTTGTAAAGTGAGCCATATGTTTTTTGGTAACATGCCTCTCATATGTATTGGGGAGGAGTTCTTCTATGGATTGCCAAGCTGGGAGGTGATCCACTTCATTTAGATGATAGCATGGAGATGGGAGTGTTTCATGGATCATGAAAATCCCCATGATTGTCATCACTTCTATCTTGAAGAGGCCATGGATCAACAAGAAGGTTTCCACAACAACCTTCCATTTCTTCATGATGAGAGCCCTTAGGTTTATTTATCAAAGGAAAACTTGCATATTGAGGAAGGACCATTGGGAGACAAAGGTATTGCAGAAAATTCAGAACAATGGAGGAGACTATTTGATGAGGAGGCCACAAGAGAAGAAGGGGAAGTTTTGCAGCACCCTTGCAGTTGCTTGAGGACAAGCAACATTTGTGAGGGGGAGACTGTAATGTTCCTAAATTACCTTCAGCTAATTGGAACATTAATTTTTCCTTGTTTATTTTTTCATTTCATAATTGATGAATAAATTGTAAAGGAGGACATGTAAAACTCCTGAAAACCAAGAATAAATCAATGCCTATGTGAACAAAGACATATCTGGGCTATGTAAAATATATCTGCAGGTGTGAAAGGGTCTAAATCACAAGAGGGGATCATATTTGACCAAGTCAAATAGCGCAATCTAGATGCATTGAACCTCTTTGAGGGACAGTGCAGTTCTAGAAGGAGGTTGTAATGTGAAAAGGGTTAAGTGCTCCAAGGTGATTTAGGGTTTGGCAAGACTCCTATCTTATAAAAGGAAGAGGAGGGAAGCAAGGAAAGGGTTGTTTAAGACATTATTTCTGAAGGTCTTTCTTCTTAGACATCCCTTGTTGGGCATTCCTGTTCAGGAATCCCACTTCCTTCTTGAGCAACTCTTGGAGGAGAATTGTGCTAAACTTCTCCACTATCAGGCTTGGGCCAAGTTTCACCTTCCATTACAACACTGCTCATGTTGTGAGTTGAGCTATCTTGTGAGTTGCAGCAAGTGGAGATCTAGATCTGCTCAGATCTAGATGATAGCAGTGGCTCTTTTCAATGAGAGTGTCATTTAACCTCCTGGAAGAGTTCATTTGCTGAGTATACTTCAGATCTACATCCTAGAATCAGGCCATATCATTTTCAAAAGCTACAACATTGTTTCTCTCACTAAGATAGCGTTATTTTCATATCTACAGCTGCAGGGTGTTCTGCTTGCATTTTGGAGGAGAGATCTCTTGTGATTGGATTCATCCTTCATTGTGGTGATCCATAGATTGGCCAAAAAATCTATGTTCTATTTCAGATATGATATTCTACATGTTCATGATTCAGTGACTTTCTGAATCATTCTGCAGATCTGCATTCTTAGATCTCAGATCTACTTCCGGTGCTTCATGTTTTGAGAAAAACCCCAAAGTGAATGTCTAGATCAGCCTTTCTTGTACATGGATCTGTATTGGATCTATAATTTTATGCACAGATCTGATATAGATCTAAAGAATCAATAAAATTCTGCTTCATCCCTAGAAATCATGCTGTCATTGTCATGCAGTCTTTTAACATGGTTGTAGCACCTCTTTCTTGAGGATTTCTTCTGTATTGTCTCATTATTTCTTCTATAAATGTATGAGTTATGCCTCTGATATTATTTTTCAATTTTCAGACCTTATTTCAGTCATACCCTTCAGAAAATCACGCTCACATGCTTCAGTAAATTTCTGCATACTTCTAGCCATGGGAAATGAGGGTTTTCTAGCCTAGTTAGGAAAGGAGGAATTGTTTAACTTAGCAAAACCTTTTTTTTTTGCTGAAATTAGACATGGGAGTCCCTAATAACCATAGATATCATATCCAACTGCTTTTCCATCTTATTTGTACGCATTCCCCTGAATACACACGTTTTAGGGCCTAAATCCTCACTTTTCCCCACTTTTTGCCTTGTAAAACGTTGTATAACTTTGCTGCTACATAATTTATTGAAGGTTAAGTGTTTTTATATCTGTATGAAGCATATGGATGTAGCTCCATATTGATAATAACTCATATTATTCCCAATAGTGTCAATGTTCCAATTTGGGAACATTACATTCGATCTCCATGTCCAATTTATCTTCTAACTGGTACTCACTCTGCCAATTTTTGATGCACTCTATCCATTCATCTTCAAACTATTTTTTTTTACCTTCACTTTGGATTTTTTGGATTCTTACTACCACCCTTACATCCTTACCCTCTTGTTCACTGTTGTACTTAGCTTCTCCCAACTTAGCAACCTCATAATTTTCCCTTACAAAAATTTCATTGTTTTCTTCTACAGAATTTTGCACTTTTTCATTTGACACTACATTGTCTTCAAAGACAATATTCTGACTCTATTCATTGCAACTGATAATTTCTTGTCCATGATTGTCATTCATGAAAATATATTTGTCTTCCTTCTTCAACAATTCATCCTGAGTATATATCCTCTACTTTTCCAACTTTCTTCTTTGAAGGTCTAAATTTATATATAACTCAACAATTTCAATTGGAGTAGAATTTTGAAACTTTACATAGTTTTCAATGCCTTCACTTGTTGTTGACCAATCATCAGATGGCCCTTCTCCCTCTGCTAAAGCTATACACATGTCTAAATCATCACGCTTAAAAATTCCATTCTCACTAGGCACAGTAAATACCTTTTCTTCATCAGTGTTTTTAATTGCATCTTCATTGTAGAATTATTCTTTTGTTTTCTCTTCTATGTGAATTTTTGTTTCATGTTTTCTTCCTTGAGCTATATTATTTTTGTTGACTGCCACAAAAACTTCCACGGTTATCTCCATTGTGCCTATCATCATTATGGAATGATGATCCTTCACTATGTTTTCAGCTAACATAGTTTCTTCTTCATTAGGTTCCTTGACATTTTCCATTTGATATCCCCCTTTACCTGCATAACTTATATTAACACACAAATTATCAGTATTAAAAATATAAGGCCTCAGTGCCTTTTCCTCCTCTGGCAACATCTCAGTATGTTGCTCCGAGATTTCCTCTAACTACTCTGTCAGCACATTAGTATGATGATCCGAGTTCTCCTTTGAACTCTTTAGACTTTCATACAGTCTCACCTCTTCCTCTTCATCATTAAGAGATATTCCTTCCTCTAGCTTGCGAATAATTCCATCTTCTCCCTCAAGCATTTCTCCTTGAACACATTTCCATGTGGAATCCTCAAATTCCATCCTTGACTCAAAAAATATGAGTTCTTCCTTCCATAAGGAAATTTCCTTCTGCCTCCAATTCATTTGTAATGAGTACCAAATTACCTTCTTTCCCTTAAGTGGAAATATCCATCCTCCTCTCTGGTTTTCTTCTTGTAGCCATTCCTTTAGTACCTCCAACTATACTCTCATCACTGCAAGATTTCTCTCTCGCTCCTCATTACTCATCTTACCTTTATGGCATTCTATAGAACCTCTTATATGATCCTCCATGGCCATCTTCCTCATGAGATCATCCATGTTTGATTGGTGATCTACAACATAACCTTCTCTTGTAGCAATATCCTCTTGCTACTCAATACCCTAGCAAGCTTCCTCTCTAAGCTTGATCTCTCCCTATGTATTCTCTCTCTTGGTTCACTCTCTTGAACCTTCTAGAGCTTCACTGCTCCTCTGGCTGTTGCACTCAGTCACCTCTCTCCTTTATTCCAACCTCTAGTTGGATAGGTTCATTTCCATCATCATCAAAAACTCTGCTTGTTATTGGCTATAATCCTCAAACATCTTCATAGTATTTCTTTCAATCAATAATTCATCATTAATTAACAGAAAACATGAAGACCATACCTCACTGTCCAATTTTCTGAACACATGTTGCTATTGTAGTTTCTCTTACCAATCTCCCATATTTATCTTGGTCAAAGTCACCAACTTTCAGTAATAATCTGTTGCACATTTTCACAAGTCATTTTCTTGACCTACCATTCACTGTTCAGAATTTTCAAATTCTGTTTTACTCCACTGAGTTTTCTTTCACTGCTTCACCCTTAAAGGAACTTATGCTCTGATACCAAATGATGCAGGGTCAGAAGGCTAACCCCACTATTTTAATTTTGGATTCATGCTTCCTCCATTTTTACCCAAATCATGGGGTTTCTCTAATTCTCCATGAGTTTTTATTCGAACCCTTAATTCAGAACCCACTTTGTTATTTTATACATTATCCTTTAATACCCTTGTGGAAGCTTATTTTAAAATTGGTTCTTTGGTTCAAAAACTCATACATATGCTTTTGCACTTGATGAATTAATCTTACCTATTACTCATTTCACAATTCATGGCAAATATTATATATCATGTTGCGCCCATTTATTATTCTGCCGATCACTAATTTCTATTGCATGCGATATGTGACCGCATCACATACTTTACCAATTTCGCGAATATTCAAACATAATATTTCGCATATCACAAATATTAACTTATTTCACTTCGGCTCTTCGCAACTTTACACTCATTGCCACTTCCTAGATTTACCTTTCCACCGTTAACTGTTATGCCATATCACAAGCGCTATGCGATATGCACATGGCTGCTCCACCCAACACGTGGCTCTTATTCACACATTCCCAATTTATCTTGCGATTAGATCTCTGTTGTTAATCTTCACCTTGATCCTTGCCATCTGATCTCTTCCTTTGGAAAAATTCTAAGAGTTTTATCTAAATGTTGTGTAACCAGCTCCAAAAAGAGAAGAAAAGAGATATCAACGCCTTAGAAATGAGCCACTTCGAGGGGGAAACCTCCAATACATTACATAAATGAACAATTCTTGGATGATACAATTTACAAAACCTCCTTTCTATATAGGAGTCCATGGGGCCATAATGTAATCCTAGTGGGCCACAATGTAATCCTAGCCGACCTAACAATAATAATTTAAGGGCACAATAATAACAAAATGGGGGTTACAAGGGTACAATAATAACAATAAGGGGGTTACACTAACAACAAGAAGGGACTATACTAGTAATATAGGGACCTAACATGCCCCTCTTCTTCAAAAAAGGGTTGTCCTCAACGCTTGAGTAGCTCTGGGTGCTTCTGTATAAAATTCTCATCCTCCCATGTAGAATCTTCAGTGGGTAAGTTCTTCCACTTGATGAGATACTCTGAAATTGATCGATTCCGTAGTTGTCGAGTTCTTGTTTTCGTGACCGCTTCTGGTTCTGTTGTAGCCGCTACAACACCACCCAAAATTTTGGGTATATTTAAAATTTCGGGTTCCCCCTCTGCTCTCGCCATCATGATGCGATGTCATCGTTGCAATCACACCATATGTGGGAAAGATCATCCATTGTGCGCCCGAACACTCTTGTCGCAGTCGTGCCAAGTGTAGCGAGGCTGCCATGCATATGTTAAATAGAAACCTTTTGTGTATTGATGAGTAAAAGTCGTCCTGCTGTAGGTCATTAAGCATGTTGCTTGAACACTTCTCTTAAGCTTGTTAATTTCATGTGTTTCATCTGTGGTCATCATTATTGAAGAGTAATTATGATGTTGTAATATTCCACACAGGGGTCTAAAGTCATCGTTTTTGTTTGTGCAATTAATTAATGTTGCCCCATTATTATTATTATTCAAATCATGAAGACATGTAACCTGGGTTATTTTATTGCAGGAAGAACCTCTCTGTTTGCACATAAGAGCCAAGGTTTTCCCCAGCAAACAAGGAGACCATTTTTAAAACAAGTAGATGCTGGCGAAACTCCAAGGAACTCACTGATATACCCAAGGTCGCAGGTCGCAAATCTGCTGAGGTCGCAGGTCGCAAATCTGTTGAGGTCGCAGGTCGCAAATCTGCTAAGGTCGCAGGTCGCAAATCGGCTGAGGTCGCAGGTCGCAAATCTGCTGAGGTCGCAGGTCGCAAATATTCTTAGGTCGCAGGCCGCCAATCTTCTGAGGTCGCAGGTTGCAGGTCGCAAATGTGCCTAAGTCGCAGGTCGCAAGTTTACCAAGGTCGCAGGTCGCAAATTCAACGAGGTCGCAAGGTCGCAAGTTCAACGAGGTCGCGAGGTCGCAAATACAAGGAGATCGCAAGGTCGCACATCTGTCAAGGTCGCGAGGTCGCAAATTTTCCTAAGTCGCAGGTCGCAAGTTCACCAAGGTCGCGAGGTCGCACGACTGCCCAAGGTCGCAGGTCGCAACATCTGCCGAGGTCACAGGTCGCAACATCTGTCGAGGTCGCAGGTTGCAAATCCCAGGAGGTCGCAAGGTCGCACATTGCCCTGGGTCGCAAGTCGCGGAGGTCACAAAGTCGCACCCCTTGGTAAATGCCCGACGGCGCGACCCAACGACCCAGCGACTAGGTCGCAGGTCGCAACAACGGCTCAGGTCGCAGGTCACAAAAATACTGGGTCGCAAGGAAGTCCCACCGTCGGGAAGCGGAAAATTCAGGAACCCCAGAGGGAAGAACCTCTCTGTTTGCACATAAGAGCCAAGGTTTTCCCCAGCAAACAAGGAGACCATTTTCAAAAACAAGTAGATGCTGGCAAAACTCCAAGGAACTCACTGATCTGCCCAAGGTCGCAGGTCGCAAATCTGCTGAGGTCGCAGGTCGCAAATCCAAAGAGGTCGCAAGGTCGCAGGTTGCGAGGTCGCACAACTGCCCAAGGTTGCAGGTCGCAACATTTCCCAAGGTCGCAGGTCGCAAATTCAAGGAGGTCGCAAGGTCGCACATCTCCAAGGTCGCGAGGTCGCACAACTGCCCAAGGTCGCAGGTCGCAACATCTGTCGAGGTCGCAGGTCGCAAATCCAATGAGGTCGCAGGTCGCAAATCTGCCTAGGTCGCGAGGTCGCAAATCCAAAGAGGTCGCAAGGTCGCAGGTCGCGAGGTCGCACAACTGCCCAAGGTCGCAGGTCGCAACATCTGCCGAGGTCGCAGGTCGCAAATCCAATTAGGTCGCAGGTCGCAAATCTGCCTAGGTCGCGAGGTCGCAAATCCAAGGAGGTCGCAAGGTCGCAGGTCGCGAGGTCGCACAACTGCCCAAGGTCGCAGGTCGCAACATCTTCCGAGGTCGCAGGTCGCAAATCCAATGAGGTCGCAGGTCGCAAATCTGCCTAGGTCGCGAGGTCACAAATCCAAGGAGGTCGCAAGGTCGCAAGTCGCGAGGTCGTACAACTGCCCAAGGTCGCAGGTCGCAACATCTGCTGAGGTCGCAGGTCGCAAATCCAATGAGGTCGCAGGTCGCATATTCACTGAGGTCGCAGGTCGCACATTGCCTTGGGTCGCAAGAAAGCCCAACCGTCGGGAAGCTGAAAAGTCAGGAACCCCAGAGGGCAAGATTTGCCCTATAAATAATTCCTCCGGGAACTTGTAAAAGGCTTTTCTTTTTTGGAAACTCAAGAGCTACATGGCATTGTATTGAAAGATTATACACTTGAGCATATGAATATATATTCTTGTTAAAACACCCTATGGTTATTATGTGTTTTGCTATGCGAACACTATGTGTATTCCTTGTATAGTTTCAGAACATCCTATGATTAATGAAGCTGCACTCTTCATGTCATCATTTATGCGTCATGGCTATCTGTGTTGTATCAATGATGTTCATTTTATCATCTGCTCTATTAATGAATGTTAATGAACTATTTTGTTAACATTTCGTTTTATCTTTCAGGAAGTAAAGGGGTATCTTATCATAAAGAACTATTTCTTTTGTGATCAGACTACCTTATAAGCATTACCCCCCAAAAGATGTGTTGCTAATGACATCTCTTGAGGTGTACGTGCTTTATCTATAATCTTGCTACGCATAGTGTTTGATTCATGTTTAATACATCAATCCTGTATTCTGTATCATGTGAATAAGTGTATGTCCGCAGGTTCAAACAGGTTCTTTTGAGACCAAAGGGAAGTCATCTTAAGTGGTAGCCGGACCCACACCCCGGACGGGATCCCTACTCCAAACGGTTCAAGGTCTAATTGGGACTTTCTACCGGGGAGATCCCCTACTGTTGGCCGGACAAATTTTCCCGTCAACAGAATTGGCGCTAGAAGGAGGGCATGAACCTCCGACCAGATGTTTAACAAAAAGGGGGGGCCAGATGACAAGCTGAGCCCTTAGAGCCTGCAGTTAATCTCATATCTGTAATGGCTCGTTCCCAAATCATTCTCCCGAGATGTTTGTCGGAGTTTTATAAGCCTGGATACTTCATCCCCGATAAACTTATGTATCACTTGTCCCAGTTAAAATTTGATGGTGAAAATGGGGTGTCCATAACCCAACACTGTTCAGATTTTTGTGACTTCGGTGAGTGTTATGAAATTGACGATGAGGGTTTGTTTTGTTTGCTTTTCTTCCTCACCCTCGAAGGTCGTGCTAAGCAATGGTGTTTCACTTTGCCGGAGTCTTCCATCCATTCATTTCAACAACTCGCCCATAAATTACAGCAATCTTTTCACAAGTATGATCCTCATGATGTTGTAATGAAGTTACATCTCATCAGAATGGAACCGCAGGAATCTTTAGGTGAGTTCCTTATCAGATTCGTTCATTATTGTTTTGAGTTCCGTGAGAGGGATGTTGATTGGAAATATTTAGGTAAACAGTTCAAGTATGTGATTTCCCTTGAGCAATTTCAGTTAGATCCTAGTGTTCCCTATGATGACCCGCAAGTTACCGGCTGTTTGGACTTTTTCACTAAGGCTTCCTTGTCCATCTCCCCGAGTCCACGCCACATTCAGGCCTCCAAAGAGAGTGTTGCTATTTGTGATATTCTCGCCCCTCTTCCTGAGTTGTATGGGAGTGGGGTTGTGACCTTGGAAGTCTTGAGTAAGGATAGAGACTGGCAGGAGGATAAAGCCGATTGCACCACCTTTGAGCCTTTCACGTACCATGTCGAATCTAAACACCCCAGTGGATCATTATCTCTTTTGACGCATGAAACCTACCCGGAGCCCACTCAATGTCTCCCTGGACTTAGTCATGAATCTAGTTCACATTCAGATTATGAATCTGGCTCAGATTCGGATTATGAATCTGGTTCATATTTGGATTACGAATCCGGTTCAGATTCGGATAATGAATCTAGCTCGCATTCAGACTATGAATCTGGTTTACATACGTATTATGAATCGACTCCTACCACGCATAAAGTTTATTCCCTTACAAGGCATGTCAAATCATTGTGTCCTCTGAACGACACTAATGTGCGTGTTGAAAAGCCTCGTGTGGTTAACGCCCCTGCGATTCAATCTTTTCGTTCATTATTTCCTAGTTTGTTTCTCGATCCCGCCACACCAGTAATTTCTTCGAGACATTCAAAATTGCCTTATACTGGTATTGGCGACAATCATAAGCACGTAGAAGGTGTTTCACAATCACAGTCCAAAATCGATGAATCTGTTACATCTGACTTTTCTCACTTGGGATCTTTAGATAGCCATAGGAGTGATTCCCCGTCTGAACAACTTCAAGATGTTCCCTCTGTTGATCCATCCCAGACGGTAACTCTCGGGGAGCCTGACATCTCAGGTACCCATTTCGAACAAATCAATGATTACAGTGATCCCTTCTTATCTGAAAACATGTTCAATCATACCATCGAGGACTATCACTCGGATCTCTTGGCCGACCCTATGAGGACACCTGAATTCGATGATTCTCTTTCAAAAGATTCAAATACCCACCAAAAAATCGAAACGCTTCAGCTTCCGCCGACCGTTTCTGAAATGATCATTCTCCAGTACCATACTCCTTCCAGCATAAACGCGTCGAATTCACCCCATCCTGGCAAATCTGGAGAATCCGAAATTTTGATTTATCAATCTGTCAGTGCGCAAACATTTGACCAAATTGATACAAAGCCTACTGACATCTTTCAAATCACTGCAATTGACAATCATACCCATTCGCCTGTTGATCTCGCCAAGCAGTCAAAGTTGGAAAACCTCTTGCCCAAAGGTCCAGAGTTTGTGCAAAGCAGTGAGGAATTTCAGGCTCCTTTAAACGTGGATTCAGATCCCCATACCCTTAACCAAACCCAGGAGCAACCCCCTACTAGATTTTTCGAAACTAGAATTTCTACACTTGGATGTGCATGCATCTATAATTCGCCTAGCACTTGCGTATTGTTTCCATTCCATAAAACTGATGGTCCCCAACACCAGGATGAGATTTTCGATCAACTCAACCGACCGCATTCAGTGAATGTGCTTGCAAATAGAAATGGGCTTACCCATCACCCCTTAAATCCAGGATCATGCATGAATGATTTTTTGTCATTTATCCATAATGTTGAGTTTCAACAACATATTGTTGGTTACCAAGATAAGAATGGGATTCAACTTGCACAATATGTTCTGGCATGTTCTTTGGTAAGTATCTCTGATCATCTTACCGTGGCACCTGCTCCTCAAGTAAGTTTTGTTGCTGCTGCAATTTTTTGGATGCTAGCCCTGATCCTGATCATTGTCGTTCTTGCAGGACAGGAACTAATGCGGTGGCTGCACTGGAAAGCTGATTTTACATAACCCGACCGCATCATTGGTTAAACTAGGATTTAGGTGTAGGCTAGCTAGGACCCGCAATAAAAATTTTTAGTTTCAGAGTTAATTAGGTTTACTTGCAAAATTTTTACTTCATAGTTTAAAAATGTGTTTGTTGTTTTTGTTTACGATTAATATTTTAGGCATCATCATGTTAAAATTATTTTCCTTTCAATGCCTTTTCAGTTGCTTTTTGTTGCATAAATAATCACTGCTTGTAGTTGCACTTACAACTGGTTGATCGTTCTCGCACACGGCGTTGCATTGCACCTTGAGCCTCGCTTATTACATTGCGTCGTACTCTCTATCCCTCACATCATTTTTTTTTGTCATATCGCCTGCCACTTCATGAGCCCTCATTGCAACCCTATCACCTTGCAGTCTTGTTTTGCCCCGATGGCTGAAACAATAACCCCATTGTTTTGTGTGAGGTTGCGGTGGCTATCTCAAGAGGCAGCTTTCTCTTAGGACCAGTCATCGAAGTCGCATTATCAACAAGAGGCCTATGAGTCTAAACTTATTATCTAGGGAGATATTAGCCGGTTGTTTGTAGGAGACCTGATGAGTTGAAATGACCCCTACCCGTAGCCTAAGCCTTGTGCCCAGCATAGTCTTGGGCGTCTTAATGATCTGTTTTGCACACTTCACCTATTGTGGTATATGGGATGTGAAGGTTCGGCAAAAGGGAAAACCCAAATCAAGACATCTTTCAGTTTCTGTAACACAAGAAACAACCTCTCTTGCTCGTAAAATAAGTCGGGATCCCTCATCCGCCCATGAAAAATAAGTGCCATGAGCACATGAAAATAAGTGCCACGAGCACATGAAAATAAGTGTTGTAAGCACATGAAACAAATAAGGGTAAAGGATCGAGAAAGGCTTCTTGCGCAGAGAGGTAATGCAACGACTCCGCCGGGGTACTGACCAGGCTCGCTGGCAGCGGAGCAACGTTTGTGATTTCTTGAAGTGACTCCGTCGGGGTACTGTCCAGGCCTGCTGGCAGCGGAGCAACACCAGAAACTTACTTTAAAAAATCCTGAAAATAATAAACCCAGTGCCTTGCTCTTCACATCGTCAACAAAATACTGGCGTCTGTGAGCTTTCTCTTTGATGTGTTTCTGATTAACAAGACTTAGTTGAGGCACAAGGATTAGGCATACCTATAAAGGGCCAGAGTAATACGAAGCGGTACCCGCGAAACTTGTTCAATATTCCCTTGCATCACTATCTTGGCTCAGACCTTTGTTGTGATATGAACAGAGATGCTGGATTCTACCAGTGGTTCGCCATTTGTTATAGCCGCTACAACACCACCCAAAATTTTGGGTATATTTAAAATTTCGGGTTCCCCCTCTGCTCGCTTAGGCGTTAAAGTCTTCCACCCGACCTGCAATCATCTACATCCCGTCGACCTATCCCCAACCCCTCATGAGTTGCCTCGCCATCATGATGCGATGTCATCGTTGCAATCACACCATATGTGGGAAGGATCATCCATTGTGCGCCCGAACACTCTTGTCGCAGTCGTGCCAAGTGTAGCGAGGCTGCCATGCATATGTTAAATAGAAACCTTTTGTGTATTGACGAGTAAAAGTCGTCCTGCTGTAGGTCATTAAGCATGTTGCTTGAACACTTCTCTTAAGCTTGTTAATTTCATGTGTTTCATCTGTGGTCATCATTATTGAAGAGTAATTATGATGTTGTAATATTCCACACAGGGGTCTAAAGTCATCGTTTTTGTTTGTGCAATTAATTAATGTTGCCCCCTTATTATTATTATTCAAATCATGAAGACATGTAACCTGGGTTATTTTATTGCAGGAAGAACCTCTCTGTTTGCACATAAGAGCCAAGGTTTTCCCCAGCAAACAAGGAGACCATTTTCAAAACAAGTAGATGTTGGCGAAACACCAAGGAACTCATTGATCTACCCAAGGTCGCAGGTCGCAAATCTGCTGAGGTCGCAGGTCGCAAATCTGTTGAGGTCACAGGTCGCAAATCTGCTGAGGTCGCAGGTCGCAAATCTGCTGAGGTCGCAGGTCGCAGGTCGCAAATTTTCCTAAGTCGCAGGTCGCAAGTTTACCAAGGTCGCAGGTCGCAAATTCAACGAGGTCGCAAGGTCGCAAGTTCAACGAGGTCGCAAGGTCGCAAATACAAGGAGATCGCAAGGTCGCACATCTGTCAAGGTCGCGAGGTCGCAAATTTGCCTAAGTCGCAGGTCGCAAGTTCACCAAGGTCGCGAGGTCGCACGACTGCCCAAGGTCACAGGTCGCAACATCTGCCGAGGTCGCAGGTCGCAACATCTGTCGAGGTCGCAGGTCGCAAATCCCAGGAGGTCGCAAGGTCGCACATTGCCCTGGGTCGCAAGTCGCGAAGTCGCACCCCTTGGTAAATGCCCGACGGCGCGACCCAGCGACTAGGTCGCAAGTCGCAACAACGGCTCAGGTCGCAAGTCACAAAAATACTGGGTCGCAAGGAAGTCACACCGTCGGGAACCCACCGTCGGGAAGCGGAAAATTCAGGAACCCCAGAGGGAAGAACCTCTCTGTTTGCACATAAGAGCCAAGGTTTCTTCAATAAACAAGGAGACTATTTTCAAAACAGCAGACGTCGCGAAACTCATGAACTCACCTGATTCCACGATGGTCGAGTCGCAAATCACGAGGTCGCAGGCCCAACCAAAGAGGTCACAAGGTCAGCAGGTCGCGATAGTTTGCTGAATCGCTCACCGCAGCCTGAACATTTCCTGCTACTTGGTAGCAAATCTGCGATGTCGGGGCACGGACATTCTGGGCAATGGCGAGGTCGAAATTCGCCTAAGGTCGCAAGTCGCAACATCCGCTCGGTCGGTGTCGGTGTCCAACGAGGCTTCAGGCCTAAATCGCTCAGGTCGCGAGGTCGGCAACCCGGGCAGTGTTTGTCGCGATGTCGCGAGGAAGCCTAGCTGTCCGCCCAAGGTCGAGGCCGCAACATCTCGCCGAGGTCGCAGCGCAAATCAGCTGTTGTCGCAGTGTCGAAATCGCCAGGTCGCGAGGCTTAAATCTGCGTGAGGCCGCAAGGTCGCAGTCGCGAGGTCGCACAACTGCCCAAGGTCGCAGGTCACAAATTCAAGGAGGTCGCAAGGTCGCACATCCCCAAGGTCGCGAGTTCGCACAACTGCCCAAGGTCGCAGGCCGCAACATCTGCCGAGGTCGCAGGTCGCAAATCCAAGGAGGTCGCAAGGTCACAAGTTGCGAGGTCGCACAACTGCCCAAGGTCGCAGTTCGCAACATCTGCCGAGGTCGCAGGTCGCAAATCCAATGAGGTCGCAGGTCGCATATTCACTGAGGTCGCAGGTCGCACATTGCCTTGGGTCGCAAGAAATCCCAACCGTCGGGAAGCTGAAAAGTCAGGAACCCCAGAGGGCAAGCTTTGCCCTATAAATACTTCCTCCGGGAACTTGTAAAAGGCTTTTCTTTTTTGGAAACTCAAGAGCTACATGTATTGTATTGAAAGATTCTACACTTGAGCATATGAATATAGATTCTTGTTAAAACACCCTATGGTTATGATGTGTTTTGCTGTGCGAACACTGTGTGTATCCCTTGTACAGTTTTAGAACATCCTATGATTAATGAAGCTGCACTCTTCATGTCATCATTTATGCGTCATGGCTATCTGTGTTGTATCAATGATGTTCATTTTATCATCTGTTCTATTAATGAATGTTAATGAACTATTTTGTTAGCATTTCGTTTCATCTTTCAGGAAGTAAAGCAGTATCTTATCATAAGGAACTATTTCTTTTGTGATCAGACTACCTTACAAGCATTACCCCACAAAAGATGTGTTGCTAATGACATCTCTTGAGGTGTACGTGCTTTATCTATAATCTTGCTACGCATAGTGTTTGATTCGTGTTTAACATATTAATCTTGCATTCTGTATCATGTGAATAAGTGTATGTCCTCAGGTTCAAACAGGTTCTTTTGAGACCGAAGGGAAGTCATCTTAAGTGGTAGCCGGACCCGCACCCCGGACGGGATCCCTACTCCAAACGGTTTAAGGTCTAATTGGGACTTTCTACCGGGGAGATCCCCTACTGTTGGCCGGACAAATTTTCCCATCAACAGGTTCCAATATGATTTTTCCTTCCTCATCAAGTTCTGGCAATATTGTTTGAACTGGAATATTTTCACCTATAACCTTCTTTAAGCATGAAACATGGAAAACTGGATGTACTCGCGAAGAAGCAGGAAGCTCCAATTTGTATGCCATAGTACCAATCTTTTGTAACACCTTGTAAGGACCATAGTACTTTGGTGATAATTTATTATCCTTCTTTGCTTGCTTGAGGGACATTTGTTTGTATGGTTGTAGCCGTAAAAATACCCAATCTCCTACATCAAAACTTCTCTCGCTACGATGTTGATCTGCCCGTTGTTTCATTCGATTTTGTGCCAAATTCAGGTTATCCTTTAAGAGTTGGAGAACTTCTTGCTGATGCTCGATGTGATCTTCCACCGCTTGAACCTTCGAATTTTCCCTTAAAGATGATGTGATGGATGGTGGATGATATCCATAAAGTGCCATAAATGGGGTCATTTTTGCTGCAGTATGGAAGGAAGTGTTATACCACCATTCAATGAGAGGTAACCACTTGACCCATTGTGTTTGTTTATCAGATACAAAAAAGGAAGATATCCTTCCAAAAATTTATTCACTATCTCAGCTTGACCATCGCATTGAGGATGATAAGATGAGCTATGAGCTACTTGAGTACCCAAACAAGAAAATAACTCCGTCCAAAAATTTCCAGTAAAAATGGGATCTCTGTCGCTCACAATAACCCTTGGGCTACCATGTAGCTTTTGAATTCTGTCCATAAATGTAGTAGCAACTGTACTTGCTTTAAATGGATGAGATAAAGCACAAAAGTGTGCATACTTGGTAAGTCTATCAACTACCACCATGATGACACTCTTTCCTTCGGACTTAGGTAAACCTGTGATAAAATCCATTGAAATCTCCTCCCAACGTTGACTTGAAATGGATAAAGGTTGTAGAAGTCCCGGGGTCTTAATTGTCTCCACTTTATTCTGCTGGCAAACCAAACATTCCGCCACAAACTTTTGAATATCAGATTTAAGGCCATCCCAAAAAAATTCTTTCTTCACCCCGTGGTAAGTTTTTAGAAATCCTGAGTGTCCTCCTAAAGGAGAAGTGTGCAATTCTAGAAGAATCTTTTGTTTTAGTTGGGAATTCTTACAAAGATATAAGCGATCTTTGTACCATAAGAAATCATTTTTCCAACTAAATGTATCAGATGTACTAGGATCTTGCTGCAAATTTTGAATGAGTGTCCATACATCTTTGTCCTTCTTCCATTCATCTCTTGCTTCGGTTATCCAATCTGGTTGGATAATAGAAATGGCACAAAGCAATGTTTCCACCTCTTCATTCTTTCTTGAGAGTGCATCTGCAACAACATTAATCTTTCCTTTTTTGTAGATTATTTCAAAGTCATAACCCAACATCTTTGTGACCCATTTTTGCTGCTCTTCTGAAGATAGTCTTTGTTCCAAAAAGTGTTTAAGACTATCATGATCAGTTTTTACCCTGAAGTGTCTTCCCATTAGGTAAGTTCGCCATTTCTTTAGTGCATGCAGTATTGCTAACATTTCCTTCTCATAAATAGGTTTCTGTAAATACTTTCCTTTGATTCGACGACTTTCAAAAGCAATGGGTCTTCCTTCCTGCATTAAAACTGCACCAATTCCATTTCCTGAGGCATCACATTCCACAATAAAGGTTTTTGTGAAGTCTCGCGTAGCTAAGACCGGTGCTAGGCACATTGCCTCTTTAAGATGTTCAAAGGCCTTAGTTGCTTCAGGAGTCCATGAAAATGCATCTTTCTTCAATAATGTTGTTAGAGGTGCTGCTATTCTCCCATAATTCCTAACAAACTTGCGATAATAGCCTGTTAACCCGAGAAATCCTCTCAACTGCTTTATTGTCTTGGGGACTTTCCATTCCTTAATGGCTTTAATTTTTTTAGGGTCTACTTTAACACCCTCGTGAGATATAATATGACCTAGATATTCCACCTCTTGTACTCCAAAGAAACATTTGGATGTTTTTGCATATAATTGTTTCTCCTGCAATAGTTTGAGCACCCTGTCAACATGTTCAACATGATCCTTCCAAGACCTGCCGTAGATTAGTATATCATCAAAAAATACTAGCACAAATTTTCTAAGGAAGGGTTTGAAAATGGAATTCATCAACCCTTGAAATGTAGAAGGTGCATTGGTTAGGCCAAAAGGCATGACCAAAAATTCATAATGACCCTCATGAGTTCGAAATGGTGTTTTTGGAATATCTTCAGTCTTCATTCTAATTTGATGATATCTTGAACGAAGATCCAACTTGGTAAAATAAATTGCTCCATGTAATTCATCCAATAATTCATCAATCACAGGAATGGGAAATTTATCTTTAATGGTAAGCTTATTTAGCTCCCTATAATCCGGACACATTCGCCATGATCCATCCTTCTTGTGTACCAATACAACAGGAGCAGAGAAAGAACTTTGACTAGGTTGAATTATACCCGCCTCTAACATTTCTGCAATCATACGTTCAATTTCGCTCTTTTGGAAGTAAGGATATCTATAAGGCCCGATGTTTGGAGGAACACTTCCTGGAATCAAATGAATAGCATGATCATGATCACGAATAGGTGGGAGTCCTTTGGGAGTTTCAAACACCTTGGAATGATTGTCCAAGACTTGTTTGAGATCTGCAGAAATAGATGATTTTGATGTTGGAACTTCTAGTGAGCATAATTGTGCAATTACGCCTCGTTGCTCTTTCTTTAGAAGCTTTGTCATGACATTAGAGCTTATTATCCTTCCCGGCTTCCCTTCAATACCCCGTAATTCGACTTCCTTTCCTTCTGAAAAAAATTTCAAGAAAAGTTCTTGAAAATTAAAAGCTACCGTCCCTAATGATTGTAACCATTGTACTCCTAGTACAACATCAGCACCTCCCATAGGAATGGAAAGCATTGGACTAGTCAATACATATTCCCCCATGGTTAGCTTAATATTATGGCATTTTCCAGAGCAATCTATAGTTCCTCCATTTGCAACCATCACTTGACATTCTGGTGCTGGGTATAGGAAACAATTTAATTCCTTGGCTACCTTACAATGAATAAAATTATGGGTGCTACCTGAATCAATCAACACTATTACCTTTTTCTTCTTGATTTGTCCTTTTATCTTGAGAGTTTGAGGAGTGGTAATTCCTGCCAGTGCATTACACGATATGGTCGGATTCATTTCTTTCTCTTCTGGGGATAGTTCCTGGTGTATATCCTCTTCTTGTTCATTTTCTTCTTCCTCTTCACAATCTATGTAAAATAATTTCTTCTCAGCACACTTATGACTTTTAGTGTATTTGCTATCACAACTGTAACAAAGCCCTTTTGCTCTTTTTTCTTCCAATTGTTGTGGTGTCAACCTTGTAGGTTGTGGAAATCTAGGTGTAGCCACACTTCCTTCTTTATAGAATTGAGTAGTAGACTTCCTTGTTGCCATAATTTTACATTCAACTTTTCTTGCCAACCTGAATGCCTTCTCTAATGAATCAGGTTCCAGAACACGAACTTCATGTTGAATGTTATCCTTTAAACTGCCTAAGAAGAGATCAATCATGTGGTCCTCTGAAATATCAGTTACCCTTATACTCAATTTTTGGAAGTCCTCAATGTGCTGCCCCACTAAACCCTTTTGTTTGAGATTTATCAATTGGCTAAAGAAGGTGTTGCTCTTTGTATCCTCATAATGTGCTATCATTTCCTCCGTAAAATTGACCAAGTGACAATTTTTTTACGGGAGCAAAGCCATCGATACCATACAAATGTATTTTGTTCTAAATGTAAAGTTGCAATGCGTACCTTTTGTGTGTTTTGCACATTATGGAGATCAAAATATTGCTCCATCTGTAGTATCCATGTTACAGGATCCTTTCCATCAAACTTCCTTATATCCATTTTTGGAATATGGTGGTTCTTCTCGCCAACATTAGAGTTTATGAAATCACGATTAACATTTATTTTGTTCTCATCATGAGGTTCTTCTACCATCTTTTCACCATTAGGAAACATTTCTTGTATCAACTTGGTCAAATCTTCGATGTCTGCTTTTAGATCATTCTTCATGTTTTTCATGTTGTCTTTCATGTCATCCATCTTAGCTTCCATGCCAGCTTCCATGCCATCTATCTTAGATTCCATGCCTTTCCTCAAACCATCCATCTTAGTTTCCACGCCTTTCTTCAAAACTTCCATGTCATTTTTTGTTGCTCTTTGTGAGAGCGAGATTTGTTGCACTTGCTCTTGTAATTTTGATCTGTCATGTTGCCATTATTCCTCTTCATGAGTCATAGTAGAGCTTTCCAAAGGCTTAATGGGTGTTGAATTATTTTTAGGGGCCATTTTATACTTCAATATTGATATCTATTCTACAATAGGCCCTTTCAATCAATTCAAATTGATTCTTCAAACAAGACTTATGCAATTCGGAAAAAAAATACACACCTTTTACTTGCTTTGAGGAGTTTGATATTGAAATTGTATTATCTCCGTTATTTCGGATCTTTAATATCTGAAATTCAGCACTGAAGTAGCCCTCTGAATTCTCTTTTGAATGCCACAGGTCTGACCTGATTTGGATTCTCCAAGACAAAGTTGTGTCCAATCTCCCACAATGACCTAATTATGGACTGGTTCAGTAGAGCGAATTTGTACGAATTTCCACGTGTCACTGTTTCGTCCTATGTATCTGAAATTGATAGCCAGGAAACTTCAGTCTGTGTAATTGCAACCACTTTTTACGGTACTTCAATCCGATGCCCAGAGAGAGAGTTATTGAACTTTTCCCACGATCACCTCTTTGAGATGCAATTCAAGAGCCTGAAAAAGCACTACCTTCCACAGATCATATCTCCAAAAATATTGCGAACCAAGCTCTGAAATTTTTTGAAAAATTTCCTCAAGATTTCAGCTTCGCACCATACGAATTTCATATTCTGAACCTTCATAGAAAAAAATTTATAGTGCAAATGCCACGATGACCTGTTTAGGAGCCTGAAAAAATACCTAACTTCCACAGATCATATCTCCGAAAATATTGCGAACCAAGCTCTGAAATTTTTAGAAAATCTTCCTTAGGATTTCGGCTTCACACCCTAAAAATTTCAGATTCTGAAACTTCATAGAAAAAAAGTTATAGCGCAAATGCCACGATGACCTGTTTGGAGCAGCGAAAACCTAGAATCCAAACCTCTGATACCAAATGTTGTGTAACCAGCTCCAAAAAGAGAAGAAAAGAGATATCAACGCCTTAGAAATGAGCCACTTCGAGGGGGCAACCTCCAATACATTACATAAATGAACAATTCTTGGATGATACAATTTACCAAACCTCCTTTCTATATATAGGAGTCCATGGGGCCATAATGTAATCCTAGTGGGCCACAATGTAATCCTAGCCGACCTAACAATAATAATTTAAGGGCACAATAATAACAAAATGGGGGTTACAAGGGTACAATAATAAAAATAAGGGGGTTACACTAACAACAAGAAGGGACTATACTAGTAATATAGGGACCTAACACTAAATAAATTTCTTCTGTTTGTCGACTGCCACTGCTTTATAGATCCGTCTCCTCCATGCTACTCCTCCTGAGATTTCTCTTTTGATTCTCATTCATATCTATGGCCTTCACACTCCTACACACTTATCACACTGTCTTCAATCTAGAATACCATGGCGTATTCGTTCTCTGAATCTGGAATTCAGATTTGCTTCTCTTTCTCGGCCTGCACAGAGGTTTATCTGCACTTATTGCCCCCGTTAGCTTTATTTACAACCATTTAATTCTTTGACTAGAATCACAGAGATTCTACCCATGCATTAAATATTCTATCACACATTAAGACTTATTCATTCATCAGAATTCATGCAATCAATAATTTATTACACATAAATCAAATTTGCTCAATTACAGATCACTCAACTCGTAAGAGAGACAAAAACACAGTCGCAATGAGCCTAATTGATCATTAATAAAATAAATTTTATGAATACAAATAAAACATGTTTATATTCTGGCTTTGGCCTGATATGCCTTTACATGGTCCTTTTATTTTCCTCTTTCTCTATGCCCGTAGGCTTACAATCAGTTCTCATCTATTACTATCCAATAATCATATATCTTATGCCTCTGAGGCTTACAAATATATACAAAAGGTTCTGCAACCAATTCTAGTTCAGATCCTCAATATTCTCAAATAAATCCTAATAATCCTCTAAATCCACAAAATCATCCACTAATTCCTAAGTCTAGGATTCACAATCCCTATGAAATCTCAACTAGCCTAAACCTCTCATGTTCTCCTACATTCAAGAACATTTACAAATATGCCTTGCAATATTTAATTAAATATTATTCTAATTGTCTCACATCAAATCACTCAAACATTGAAAATTTACATCAATTAAATACTTAGGAAACCAACTCCTTTGAAAACAAAATACCCCCTTGATTCTACTAAATGTACAAATTTTTGGAACCATGATGCTCCTGCATCATCCGCCCTCGAAAAATAGGGTCCAATTTTTTTTTTCCTGGGGCGCTGCACCAAACCCTGAATAGGGGGGGCTGCCACCCCCCCTTGTGACCCCCCTGCTGAGCCTGACGCAATGTACAGGAGGGGTTTTCGCCCCCCCTGTGACCCCCCCATGTGTGCGACTAATCGTGGATGGAATATAACACATACCCAACATGTAAGGAATGTATTCCTCAAATATCATCTTGTAAAATGGAATGAGGAAGTTATCAATCGACTTTTCCATTACTCCTTTGTAGTTTCACATTAAAAGTAGCTTGCAATAAATGTGAGCGACAATTTATATTAGTGAAACAGGTCCAACTCATGCCAGGAAATTCATTTTGAGAAAAAATTACATCCAACAAGTAAGCAGGCATGTATAATCATGCCTGCTTACCCTTCAGAGGGTACTTAGCACTCGTCACATGGATTCTAAATTGTTGAGCCAACACTCGTCATGTGGATTCTTCTTCTAATATTTGACTTTTTTCTTCTTGTTGTTTCTTATTATCTTCCTCTAATATCCTCTTCTCTTGTTCTTCCCTCTGCTTCATCTCTTCTTCTTGATTCCTTTGCTTCCTCTTATTTTCTTCTACTGTGGCCACTTTCAGGATGATTGGATTTTCTTTCATCTTGCAGCTTTTCTCTTCCACTAGACTATGTGAAAATTTCCTCTTTCCCTTTTCATGCACTGGGTTGCGCATTTCTATTGTTTCTGCCTTTGGAGTGACTTATTCTGAGGAGTAACCAATGATGTTCCTACGAATTTGACTAGTTCGCTGACACTAGAGGAATTGTAATAATTCTCCATATTTTCTTCCCCGGTCCTGTAAAATTCCTCACTTGGACATTGAAGATGAATCCTCACATGGTGTTAATTAAAAACATTCATAGGATCATACTGATTGAAGTTAAAATGACCTAATGGGAATTTCTCTATCACCTTGCCTTTGGTGTATGCAACCTTCAAATTATTGATATCGTACAATCCGATTTGCAAAGGAAGAATGGTACAAGGTTCTTTCTTCTTCCCGTGCAAAACCGTTGATAATCCCGTGGAGAGATTATATGCATCTTCTTGCATGACCAAATTATCTATGGCATACCTTGAGAGAATATGTGGAGATTTTTTTCCACCAAACACTCTGAGGAAAGTGCCATCCAATGAGGCAAACCAATCTACTAAATTTGACACTACTTCCATTTCCTCTTGGGGCATGTAAGGCGTGTCTTCCTCAAATATCATCTTGTACAATGGAATGACGAAGTGGTTAGTCAGATTTTCCATTACTCCTTTGTAGCTGCACTTCGAAAGTAGCTTGCAATAAATGTGAACAAAAATTTCTCTTGGTGAACAGGTCCAACTCATTCCAGGAAATTCATTTTGAGCAGAAATTTCATCCAACAAGTAAGAAAACATGTATAATCATGCTTTCTTACCCTTTATATGGTACTTAGCACTCTTCACATGGATTCTCAATTGTTGAGCCAAAAAATATGTTGCTATGTGATTCATTTCACTAGTTTCAATCCCACTTCTTCACCCCTGTGAGCATCACCCGATGCAGTGAGCGCTAAGTGGAATATTCAAAAAATCATGAGAAATTAGTCAGTTGCAACTACCTCTCATGGAAATGGTCATAGCTGAATGACTTACTTAACGCAGTTGAATCCCAAAAATGATATCTAATATAATGCATTGCGAAAACCCCTCAATACTTAAATACAAAAGAGTGAAGGGAGCTCTACTTGAATGGTTCATGAGGCACAATACTTGCTAAGGTTTTGAAAATGGGGTAGCAAGATATGTGGGCTTGATTGTGGGTAAAACTCCATAGTTAAGCACACTTGAGACAAAGTTGATTTGGGATGGGTGACCTCCTGGGAAGTCTTGGTTACTAGGTGCAAGCCCCAGAAGTGATGATTGACGCTATGTGATTCATTTCACTAGTTTCAATCCCACTTCTTCACCCCTGTGAGCATCACCTGATGTAATGGGTGTTAAGTGGACTATTGAAAAAATCATGAGAAATTATTCATTTACGACTACCACCCATGGAAATGGTCATAGTTGAATGACTTAACGTAGTTGAATCCAAAAGATGATATCTAATATAATGCATTGTGAAAACCACTCAATACTTAAATACAAAAGAGTATAGGGAGATTTACTTGAATGGTTCATGAGGCACAATACTTGCCAAGGTTTTTCAAATGGGGTAGTAAGCTATGTGGGCTTGAATTGTGGGGAAAACTTCATAGTTAAGTGCGCTTGAGCAAGAGGTGATCTGGGATGGGTGACCTCTCGGGAAGTCCTGGTTACTAGGTGCAAGCCTCAAAAGTAATGGTTGGTGCTATGTGATTCATTTCACTAGTTTCAATCCCACTTCTTCACCCATGTGAGCATCACCCAATGTAATGAGTGCTAAGTGGACTATTCAAAAAATCATGAAAAATTAGTCAGTTACAACTACCTCTCATGGAAATGGTCATAGATGAATGACTTATTTAACAAATTTGAATCCAAAAAATGATATCTAATATAATGCACTGCAAAAACCCCTCAATACTTAAATACATAAGAGTGAAGGGAGTTCTACTTCAATGGTTCATTTGGCGCAATACTTGCTAAGATTTTGCAAATGGGGTAGCAAACTAAGTGGGCCTGATTGTGGGGAAAAACTCACAATTAAGCGCACTTGAACCAAAGGCTATCTGGGATGGGTGACTGATCTGACAATGAAACTATTTGTATCTGATGTTCAAAGTATCCATTTCCATTTAATTAAGTGTGCAAAGTGTTTGTCATGTCTTGCAAATTATATAAAGTGTTTTTTGGTAACTGTTTTTGATTTTATGTGTGAGGGAATGTTAATTAAAATTACTGTTTAACATCTTGAATCAGAAATACATAGCAGAATAACTTCACCATAACAACCAACAACATGATGAGGCAGTTCACCCCTCTTGGGCTACATCTGTCCGGTCCAAGGCTCCCAATAGGCATGTCCTTGCTCTATTAAGTTGCTCAAATTGGTTTTATAGTGAGAAAGAAACCTACACAGGCAAAAATAGCTATGAAAATGAATTCAGAAGACATAAATAAGCTAAGCATGTCTTTTATTTCACCTCAAACAGTGAATTGTAGCCCAATACAGCTCCATCTCCCTCATGGCTCTTATGGCTCTCCAAGCTTCCCTAAAGCAAAAATAGCTTAAAAACACCTCTCTTGGCTCTGCAACCTGTCTCAATGGCTCCAGAATGCTCAGAATACGAAAAATTGACTAAAATTTTGTCTAATTTGGTCGAATATGGTGAAAGTTATGATCTAAACAGTATTTTGCCTAATGGCCCTAAAAAATCTCCACTAAACTTGGCTAACTCCAGTTAGCCCCACCAGAAAGGTAGAATATCTGAAAATATCGGAACCGTGCACTAAATAAGATGGAGAAATTTAGTTTAACTATCAGTTTGATGGGTGCATTCACATGCGAATTTCCTAGACGGTTAGTCTTGCTAGCGGATAAGGCTAAAGTCACGCCCTTAGACACCGCCTGCAGGTCATGTGGTTGGGGGCTATCACCTGAGTGCTTAACCCATATCTTTCTACCGGTGAATTGGCTTAAGCCACGGTCATATCACATAGACATATGGTATTCCACCTTAAGCCCTGAGGGCTTACACTTAACTCCGCCCAACCTCCGTTCAAAACAACACACCGACGACTCGACCGCTGACCCTTTTGCATTCAGGTCAGGTCGACCTCTACCCTTGAACCAAACGACATCAAATACATGAGGCCGCTACTTGCTGACCCATGAACGTTCAGGTCTGGTTGTGCCCGACTGACCCAAATGCGTTCAAGGTGACCCGACTCCGTTCAGGTCAGGTCGGGTCTGCCCACCAAAACAATTTTTTGAACAGACATTGAACCTTTGGCATGGGGCTACGTGGAAGCCTCCGGGAAAGGCACATGGCACCCTCTGATAGGCCACCATAACACCATATAAAAATGAAATTTTTTGCCATAAAATTTTTCTGAAGATGACAATTTTTTTGAGTTCAAAGGTCCTGTTTTGAAGGTTATTTGACGTTTTAAAACTTCAATATCTTCCTCATATGACATTGTATTTGGGTCCCATTCACAGTGCCAGAATCGTAGCGACGAGTCCTATCCGGTCGTTTAGTTTGCAACCAATTCTGAGCAGTTCCAATTTTAAGCATTTTTTTTCTCTTGGACATGATCACCTAATCACACCTCCCCATTGGGAAGCTTTTGGACCCCAAAAGCCTTCAATTACCTGTTAAGAAGATGAGGGTATAGATCCTTCACCTTTTCCACCTCAATCCACTTTTCCTTACTAGGTTTGCTGCCTTTAAGACCAACCCGAACATAATCAACATTTCCCCTCCTCGAAGTGTGTGTCCTTCTGTCAAGGATAGCATCCTCTTTCAGCTCATCCAAAAATTCTGGCGAGAAATCCTCTGTGGATGGCAGCTGAATTTCACTTTCATAATCATAAATTAAAGGACGTTCATACAAACGTAAGTTTTCCACATTCGCAACGGAATACATTTGCATATATGAAGGCGAATCTAGTTGAAAAGCATTATTTACAACTTGTTTAAGGATCTTGAATGGACCATAATGAATAGGCTTCAGATTTTTACCTTCTCCTTGCATTCTTTCCTTACTAATATGTAGCCATACCTCATCTCCTTCTTGAAACTTATGATCAAATCTGTGTTTATCATGCCTCTCCTTGTACTTTCCTTGAATTTTTTCAAGTTGTTCTTGAACCTGCTAATGTATGAGCTGAATTATTTCAATGAACATGTGATCTTTGTCAATGTCACTATGCCCATCAATGGCCACATCCTTCTCAAGAATGAAATCTAAAGGTGACTTAGGCAAATACCCAAAGAAAGCTTCAAAAGGTGAAGTATTTGTAGAATAGTGCTTGGCCCAGTTGTAAGCATGCTGAATGTAATGCAAGTGCTCATCCCAAAGCTTGGGATGCTTGCTGTAATAACCTCTCAAAATATATACAATGGCTCTATTCACTACTCTGCTTGGCCATTTGTTTGCGGATGGGAAGCAGTACTCTTCTTCAACTTGGTGTCCATCATCTTCCATAGATTGGACCAAAAATTCCCAACAAATCTAGAATCCCTGACACTAACAATAGAAGTAGGCAAGCCATAATGAACCCACACATGTTGAAAATATAAATTAGCATTTTTTTCAGTAGTTATAGATTTCTTACATGGCATAAGAATACAGATCTTGTTGAATCTATCAACTACTACATAAAGATAATCATGTTGCTTTCTAGATAATGGTAGACCTCCAACAAAATCCATAGAAACACTTTCCCATGGTCTAGAAGGTAACGGCAATGGCGTATATAAACCAAGCTTCCTATTGCTAGTCTTTCTCGTAGCACATAATTAACAACCTCTAATGAAACATGAAACACTATCTACCATGCGAGGCCAATAACAATACCTCTGTAAATGTGCCACCGTTTTTCTTACCCCAAAATGTCTAGTAATAAGAGAAGAATGAGCTTCTCTCATGATGCTTATTCTCTCCCCCTATGGTATACATAACTTGCCCATATGAAACAAAAAATTATTATACAAATGATAATCATTCTCCTCAACATGATTCCCTTCACTCAAGTTAGCATACACATCCTTAAAATCAACATCTGATGCATACTGTTCTATGTAGTTCTCATGCACAATAGAATCATTCTTAAGTAAAGTAGTAGCACTAATAATAGGCCTTGAAAGCATATCATAAAATTTATTGTAAATACCTTTCTTGTACCTTATTATCGAGTGAAATTGTTGTAGGAAGCCCATCCATCTGAAATGTCGTGACTGCTGCAATTTACTTTGCGATTGCAAGTACTAAAGGCTGATGGTCGGTATGACCAACTGTTTCTTTGCCCATCAAATAGTGTTTCCATTTTTTTATGCTTGGTACCAACACATACAACTCCTTATCATATGTAAGATAATTCACAACAGCACCGTTAAATGTCTCATAATGAAATGTGATAGGCTTACCATGCTGTAGGAGAACTACACCCATGGCGTAATCACTAGCATCGGTCTGAATCTCGAATGGCTGTCTCAAGTCTGGTAATGCAAGGATTGGAGTTGAACTTATATTTTCTTTCAAAGACTCGAAAGATTTATGTTGCTTTCCTCCCCATTGGAAAGCACGCTTCACACTTGTCACTATATGCTTAGGAGCTGCTATGGCAAAGAAGTTAGAAATAAACTTCCTCCAATAGTGAGCTGCACCCAAAAAACTTCTTACCTCTGTAATGGATTTTGGAGTAGGCCAATTCACAATGTCTTCTACCTTATAAAGATAAATTCTCAAAACACCTCCTCCTACTATGTGTCCCAAATAAACCAAATACTTTTTCCCAAATTCACACTTTGACATTTTAAGAAACAACTGATTTTTCTTCAAAATATCAAGTACTTTATTAACATGCATGACATGATCTTCTCTAGTCTTGCTAAAAATTAAGATGTCATCTAAGTAGAAAATAAAGAAATCATCAAGAAAAGGACGTAAGACATCATCCATTACCCGCATGAAAGTTGCAAGTGCATTGCATAAACCAAACGGCATAACAAGCCACTCAAAAAGTCCCTGTTTGGTTTTAAATGTTGTCTTCCAAATGTCACTTTCTGCAATTCTAACTTGATGATAACCACTACGTAAGTCTAACTTAGTGAAATATTTAGCATCTTTCAGCTGATCTAACAAATCATCTATCCTTGGGAGTGGGTAATGATTCTTTACCGTTATCTTGTTCAATGCCCTGAAGTCCACACACATGTGCCAAGTTCCATTTTTTTTGGAATCAACACTATCGGTGACCCACATGGCGAAGTGTTTGGTCTTATGAATCCTTTGTCCATCAAGTCTTTAATTTTCCTCTTAATTTCAGAATTCTCCATGATAGACATGTGGTACATTCCTATGTTAGGAAGAGGGAAATCTTGATGTAACTAGATTTCATGTTGAATCTCCCTTTTAGGAGGTAAACATGTCGGTTCCTGAAACATGTCATGATGTGCATCAACTACATCATATAAATCTGATTTAAGCATGGAATTAAAATTTTCAAATGACTCATGACTCACATCAACCTTGGGCTTAATCATAAGAAGTACAAAACTTTTACTAGAATTCATTAGCCTTTTTACCTGTCCTGCATTTACCATCACAATATTTGCCTTCTTGCGATGTGCTCTGACAATGAACTCCTTGCCATCTTTAAAGAGATGATACTTATTTTCATGGTGATGGAAGATCGCTTTCCTGTCAAATAAGTAAGGACTTCCCAAAACAATTCCTGATATATCAAGCGGTACTACATCAAGTTCAACTGTGTCAATAAAGTGTGCAGTAATCACGAATCACAATATGCACTTTCTTGAGACTTGTAAGTTTGCATCCTTGCATATCCACCCAAGTGGATAAGGCTTTGGATGTGGAATGGTCTCAAGTTTAAGCTGTTTGACCAAGTCTTCTGATATGAGATTTGCTTGTGACCCATTGTCAAATAGTGTGCCTATTTTTGTATGTTTTGAGACTACCCTCACATGGAACAATTCAATTCTTTCTTCCTCATTTGGAGCTTGTACATGACAGTTTGAAGTACTAGTGCTTGGCTTAGTTTCAGTTTCCTTTCCCTTCATACTTTTCAAACACATGGCTGCAATTTTGGTTTCGTCACCTGAATCATCACCTAAGTCTTGAGGTATAGTTGTAGTAGCTATAGTTTTCTTCTTTCCTTTGTTTTTGTTAAACTGAGTTCTTTTTTCAGGATGTAATTTCCAAGATTTTTTCTCTTCATGGCCTTCTCTTGAATAGTGTTTACATATCACTTTCTCACCCTCTTGTTTGACAGATGCATTCTTTTTTCCTTTACTCGTAAAGGTTTTATCTTTGTTTTTCCCCTTAAAAGGCTTGTTTCTACCCTCATCAAAAGTGCTTTTCCCTCTAGCCTCTAAATGCATAGCTTGTACACAAAATTCTTCTAGACTAGTAGGATTGAACATAAGGATAGTATGTCTAAGGTAGCTATGCAAACCACCTATATATTTCAGCAAAGTATCTTGACTTTGTAAGTCTACCCCTAATAAGAGTGCTCTTATCCTAAACTCTTGGGTGTAGTCTTGTACATTTTGTCCCTTAAGCTATTTGAAGTTTTGCCAGTTCATGATAGCCTTTTGTAAATGAGCTAATGGATAAAATTTATTTTTAATTACAGTAATAAATTCAGCCCATGATAAAGTGATCTTGCCATGTTTTTTAATTTCATCCTTGGTCTTGTCTTCCCACCATACCAATGTTGCTCCATCCATTCTCAACGAGGCTAACTGTATCTTGGTGTCGTTATCATGAAGGTTCTGTATCCTCAAGTTAAATTCCAACTGTCTTACCCAATTGTCAATTTTCTCTGCATTGACTTCACCGTTAAACATAGGCAACTCAAATTTGACATCAAGCTTTAAAAATGGACTTTTACAAGTAGTTTTAGACTTGTGAGATTGATTCACCGAAGTTGAGGATGACGATGTAGAGGAAGAGGATGAAGATGGGGATGGTGGATCACCATTTCCTCCATGTCCTTTCTTTGACTTGTCATCACTTTTATTTCCTCCTGAAGAACCCTCTCCTTCTTTATGGTTTTTAGACACTTCTCCAACAATCTTATCATTCCTTTCTTGGTAGAGTATCCTCACCATCTCAGTCATGTCCAAGAAAGCTTTCCGGAATACCTGTTCTTCTTCCTTGGGATCCATATCTTCAGGATCTTCTCCCTCTCTTGAAGACATGCTTGAAGCCGCTTCTATGGCTCTTGGAGGTGGCTCTCTAACCCTTCTTGGGTGTGGATTACTTTGTGCACTAACCAAATGTCCTTCACCTCTCTTGATTTTAAGCCTATTAAGCGTCAAAACTTGCAAACAATCAACTATATCTTTACACAAAAAAAATGCAGAGTAAAAATCTAGCTCTAATACCAATTGATCTAAAAATGAAACTATTTTTATATTCTGTTCAAAGTATCCATTTCCATTTAATTAAGTGTGCAAAGTGTTTGTCATGTCTTGCAAATTAACAAAGTTTTTTTGGTAACTTTTTTTGAGTTTATGTGTGGGGGAATGTTAATTAAAATTATGGTTTAACATCTTGAATCATAAATACACAGCAAAATAACTTCACCATAACAACACTGCAACATGATGAGGTAGTTCAACCCTCCTGGGCTTCTGCCGGGTCCAAGGCTCCCAATGGGCATGTCCTTGCTCTATTAAGTTGCTCAAATTGGTTTTACAGTGAGAAAGAATTTTAAACAGGATGAAACATCTCTGAAAATGATTCAAAAGATAGAAATAAGCTAAGTATGGCTTTTATTTCACCTCAAACAATGAAGTGTAGCCCAATACAACGCCCTCTCCCTCATGGCCCTGATGGCTCTCCAAGATTCCCTGAAGAAAAAATGGCTGAAAAACACCTCTCTTGGCTCTACAACCTATCTCAATGGCTCCAGAATGCTCAGAATACCAAAAATTGACTAAAATTTTGTCTAATTTGGTCGAATATGGTGAAAGTTATGATCCAAATAGTATTTTTCCTAATGGCCCTAAAAAATCTCCACTAAACTTGGCTAACTCCAGTTAGCCCCACCAGAAAGGTGGAATCTCCAAAAATATCGGAATCACATGCTAAACAAGGCGGAGAAATTTAGTTTAAGTGTCAGTTTGATGGGCACGTTCACATGCGAATTTCCTGAACGGTTAGTGTTGCTGGCGGATAAGGCTAAAGTCGCGCCCTTAGACACCACCTATAGGTCATGTGGTTGAGGGCTAGCACCTGAGTGCTTAACCCAGATCTTTCCGCCGATGAATTGGCTTAAGCCACGGTTATAGCGTGTAGACATATGGTATTCTGCCTTAAGCCCTGAGGGCTTACACTTAACTCCGCCCAACCTCCGTTCAACACAACACGCCGATGACCCGACTACTGACCCTTTTGCGTTCAGGTCGGGTCGACCTCCTCCCTTGAACCAAATGACATCAACTGCATGAGGCTGCTACTTGCTGACCCATGAATGTTCGGGTTGGGTCGTGCCCGACTGGCCCAAATGCGTTTAGGGTGACTCGACTCCATTCAGGTCGGGTCGGGTCAACGCACCAAAACAATTTTTTGAACATAATTTGAACCTTTGGCCTGGGGCCACGTGGTAGCCTTTGGGCAGGCCACGTGGCACCCTCTGATAGGCCACCATAACACCATATAAAAATGAATTTTTTTGCCATAAAATTTTTCTGAAGATGACAATTTTTTGAGTTCAAAGGTCTTGTTTTGAAGGTTATTGGGCATTTTAAAACTTCAATATCTTCCTCATACGACATCGGATTTAGGTCTCATTCACGGCACCAGAATCGCAGTGACGAGGCCTATCCGTTCGTTTAGTTTGCAACCAATTCTGAGTAGTTCCAATTTTGAGCATTTTTTTTTTCTCTTTGACATGATCACCTGATCAGTGACCTCTCAGGAAGTCCTAGTTACTGGGTGCAAGCCTTGGAAGTGATGATTGCCGCTATGTGATTCATTTCACTAGTTTCAATCCCACTTCTTCACCCCTATGAGAATCAACCGATGCAATGGGTGCTAAGTGGACTATTCAAAAAGTCATGAGAAATTAGTCAATTATGACTACCTCTCATGGAAATGGCCATAGATTAATGACTTACTTAACGCAATTGAATCCCTTAGATGATATCTAATATAATGCACTGTGAAAACCCCTCAATAATTTGTATTATGCAATGGGTGCTAAGTGGACTATTCAAAAAATCATGAGAAATTAGTCAGTTATGACTACCTCTCATGGAAATGGTCATAGATGGATGACTTACTTAACGCATTTGAATCCCAAAAATGATATCTAATATAATGCACTATGAAAACCCCTTAATACTTAAATACAAAAGAGTGAAGGGAGCTCTACTTGAAAGGTTCATGAGACACAATACTTGCTAAGGTTTTGCAAATGGGGTAGTAAGCTATGTGGGCTTGATTGTGGGAAAAATTTCACAGTTAAGCATGCTTGAGCCATAGGAAATCTAGGATGGGTGACCTCCCAAGAAGTCTTGGTTACTGGGTACAAGCCCCAGAAGTGATGATCGATGCTATGTGATTCATTTCACTAGTTTAAATCCCACTTCTTCACCCCTGTGAGCATCACCCGATGCAATGAGTGCTAAGTGGAATATTAAAAAATCATGAGAAATTAGTCAATTACGACTGCCTCTCATGGAAATTTTCATAGATGAATGACTTACTTTACACAGTTGAATCCAAAAAATAATATCTAATATAATGCACTACGAAAACCACTCAATACTTAAATACAAAAGAGTGAAGGGAGCTCTACTTGAATGGTTCATGAGGCACATTACTTGCTAAGGTTTTAAAAATGGGGTAGAAAGCTATGTGGGCTTTATTGTGGGGAAAAATCCACAGTTAAGCGCACTTGAGCCAGAGGCAATCTAGGATGGGTGACCTCCTGAGAAGTCCTGGTTACCGGGTGCAAGCCCCGGAAGTGATGATTGACACTATGTGATTCATTTCACTAGTTTCATTCCCACTTCTTCACCCCTGTGAACATCACTTGATCCAATGAGTGCTAAGTGGACTATTCAAAAAATCATGAGAAATTAGTCAGTTACAACTACCTCTCATGTAAATGTTCATAGATAAATGATTTACTTAACGCAGTTGAATCCCAAAAATGATATTTAATATAACCCGCTGCGAAAACCCCTCAATAATTAAATAATCAACCTTGTTCAATCATATTGGTCCTCAGCCAATGTGACTCAACAATATTCTCAAACATTGTCAACCTGAGTGACTTAAGGTCATCCTTGGTCAATCGCAATCAAGATTTAAATTTTTTTAATAATAATAATATTAATACTAATAAATTCGGCTATTCAAAATAATAATTATAATAATAAAATTAAAAATACTATTAATATTGTGACATCGAAATGGTACCTAATTATAACCAATGTCATGATGTGAAAGATATTGTTTCAATGTCACAAATATTATCCCAATGTTACATGACATTGCAATTTATGCAAAGTTGTAATGCGACATTACAAAATCAGTGAAACACATTTAAAAATGCAGTTAACTATGTTCGTCTATGTTTGATAGTCAACAATTTTCAACTTCACTGAAACATAATCACCTATTAATATTATTAATTAATATCAAAATCAAACATGTTGTGATGTTAGAATGGTACATAAATCTATATAATATCTTAATGTGACAAGCATTTTCATAATGTTACATTACGTTGCAATTTATCCAATGTAGCAATGTGACATTACAAAATTAGTTAACCACATTTACTATTATTGTTGACTATATTCTATTATGTTTGAAAATTAACACCATTTAAATTTGGTAAAACATAATCACATTTTAATATTCTAATTAATATTAATAATAACACATAGTCAACCACGTTAGTTAAACATAAAATAACATAGTCAAACAAAGACAACCATTAGCCCAACATAGTTGGCATAGCCAACGATAAAACATATAAATGTCTCTATGGTGAACCATGATCAACATGGTAAACCATGGCTAACCATGGTCAACCAAGGTCAATCATGGCCAAGTAAGATTAATCATGTCTAACCATGATCAACCATGGTCAACCCTGGTCAACAAAGGTTGTCCAACATTAACATAGTTAGTATGGTCAACCAAGGTCAATCATGATTAAATATGATCAACCATGGTCAACTAATGAGAAACTATGGTCATCCAACATCAACATAGTTAGTATGGTCAATCATGGCCAACCATGGTCAACAAAGTTCATCCAACATTAACATAGCTAGTTTGGTCATCCAAGGTCAATCACGATTAACTATGATCAACCATGGTCAACTAATGAGAAACTATGGTCATCCAACATCAACATGGTAAAAATGGTAAACCATGGTCAAACATGATCAACCACAATAAACCATTTTTAACCACATGGTGAGACATAATTTCCTACTAATATCAGTGTTTTATATTAATAATCAAACATCGTCAACCACATTAGTCATGTTATATTTTAGACTTTTGTGATCCATATTGTGAATAATGTTGTCTTTCAAATTAATCATATTATTAGGATTTGGTCAACAAATATGTTTCGAACTAACCAATGTGGTTCATCCTCAGGACAAATATGAAAAAATCAGCCAATCATTGAGAATAAATAGCAAGGATGCATCAGGGTCCAGGGTTAGGCGTTAGTAAGTTAGTTATTGAATCCGAAAGACAACATTGCCCACATTAGTCATACATAGTCAAACAAAGTCAGCCTTTATAGTCAATATTTAAATATTTAACCATGATAAAATTTGGTGAACACTATGTTTAACATATTTAAAAATATTCAACCATGTTCACTCATAGTTGTTTTTAATCGACATAACTCAACCATATTCAATTATAATAAATACGGTTTAATATTTAATAATATTATTATTAAGATTAATAAATTTGACTAATAATAATATTATTATTAAGAATAATCATCTATTATTGCTAATATTAATAATAATCATTTACTTTTTCTCCCCATGCATGTGGCTATCAACAAGCACAACAACATAAAAGAGATATCAACACCTTTGAAATAAGCCACTTCGGGGGGGAAACCTCCTTTAGATTACATAAATGAACAATTATTGCATGATACAAATGAAAAAACCTCCTTCTATATATAGGAGTCCATGGAATCACAATATAATCCTAGCCGACCTAAAAATAATAATGTAAGGGCACAATAATAATAATATGGGGGTTACAGGGGTACAACAATAACAATAAGGGGGCTACAATAACAACAATAAGGGACTACACTAGTAATATAGGGACCTAACATGCCCCTCTCCTTCAAAAAAGTGTTGTCCTCAATGCTTGAGTAGCTCTGAATCATTCTTTATAAGATTCTCATCCTCCCATGTAGAATCTTCAATGGGTAAGTTCTTCCATTTGATGAGATACTCTGAAATTGATCGATTTCATAGCTGTCGAGTTTTTGTTTCCATGACTGCTTCAGGTTCCAATATGATTTTTCCTTCCTCATCAAGTTCTAGCAATATTGTTTGAACTGAAATTTTGTCACCTATAACCTTCTTTAAGCATGAAACATGGAAAACTAGATGCACTCGCAAAGAAGCAGGAAGCTCCAATTTGTATGCCATAGTACCAAGCTTTTGCAACACCTTGTAAGGACCATAGCACTTTGGCAATAATTTACTATCCTTCTTAGCTTTCTTGAGGGAAATTTGTTTGTATGGTTGTAGCCATAAAAATAACTAGTCTCCTACATCAAAACTTATCTGGTTGTGATGTTGATCTGCTTGTTGTTTCATTTGATTTTGTGCCAAGTTTAGGTTATCCTTTAAGATTTGGAGAACTTGTTGTTGATGCTTGATGTGATCCTCCACTGCTTTAACCTTAGAATTTTCCCTTAAATATGATGTGATGGACAATGGATGATATCCATAAAGTTTCATAAATGGGGTCATTTTTGTTGCAGTATGGAAGGAAGTGTTATACCACCATTCAACCAGAGGTAACAACTTAACCCATCGTGTTTGTTTATCAGATATAAAACAACAAAGATATCCTTCCAAAAATTTGATTACTATCTCAGCTTGACCATCGGATTGAGGATGATAAGATGAGCTATGAGCTAGTTGAGTACCCAAACAAGAAAATAATTCCGTCCAAAAATTTCTAGTAAAAATGGGATCTCTGTCGCTTAGAATAATCTTTGGGTTTCCATGTAGCTTTTGAATTGTTTCCGTAAATGTAGTAGCAACTATACTTGCTTTAAATGGATGATATAATGCACAAAATTATTCATATTTGGTAAGTCTATCAACTACCACCATGATGACATTCTTTCCTTCGGACTTAGGTAAACCTGTGATAAAATCCATTAAAATCTCCTCCTAACGTTGACTTGGAATGGATAAAGGCTGTAGAAGACTCGAGGTCTTAGTTGTCTCAACTTTATTTTTCTGGAAAGCCAAACATTCCTCCACAAAATTTTCAATATCATATTTAAGGCCATCCCAAAAAAAATCTTTCTTCACCCTATGGTAAGTTTTCAAAAATCCTAAGTGTCCTCCTAAAGGAGAAGTATGCAATTCCAAAAGAATATTTTGTTTCAGTTGGGAATTATTACAAAGGTATAAACGATTTTTGTACCATAAGGAATCATTTTTCCAACTAAAAGTATGAGATGTACTAGGACATTGCTACAAATTTTGAATGAGTGTCCACGCTTCTTCGTCCTTTTTCCATTCATCTCTTGTTTCAGTTATCCAAACTAGTTGGACAATAGAAATGGCACAAAGAAATGCTTCCACCTCTTCATCCTTTCTTGAAAGTGCATCTGCAACAACATTTAGCTTCCCTTTTTTGTAAATTATTTCAAAGTCATAGCCCAACATCTTTGTGACCCATTTTTGTTGCTCTTCTGAAGATAGTCTTTGTTCCAAAAAGTGTTTAAGAATATCATGATCAATTTTTACCTTGACGTGTCTTCCCATTAGGTAAGGTTGCAATTTCCTTAGTGCATGTAGTATTGCCAACATTTCCTTCTCATAAATATCTTTCTGTAAATACTTTCCTGTGATTGGACGAATTTCAAAAGCAATGAGTCTTCCTTCTTGCATTAAAACAACACCAATTCCATTTCTTGAGGCATCACATTTCACAATAAATATTTTTGTGAAGTTTGGCATAGCTAAGACCGGTGCTAGGTACATTGCCTCTTTAAGATGTTCAAAGGCCTTAGTTGTTTCAAGAGTCCATGAAAGTGCATCTTTCTTCAATAATATTGTTATAGGTGTTGCTATTCTCCCATAATAACAAACTTGCGATAATACCCTATTAACCAGAGAAATCCTCGCAACTACTTTATGGTTGTGGGGACTTTCCGTTACTTAATGGCTTTAATTTTGTTAGGGTCTACCTTAACACCCTCGCGAGATACGATATGACCCAAATATTCCACCTCTTGTACTCCAAAGGAACATTTGGATGTTTTTGCATATAATTCTTTCTCCTCCAATAGTTTGAGCACCCTGTCAACATGTTGAACATGATCCTTCCATGACCTGTTGTAGAATGGTATATCTTCAAAAAACTACTAGCACAAATTTTATAAGGAAGGGTTTGAAAATGGAATTCATAAACCCTTGAAGTGTAAAAGGTGCATTGGTAAGGCCAAAAGGCATGACCAAAAATTCATAATGACCCTCATAATTTCAAGATGATGTTTTCGGAATATCTTCAGTCTTCATTCTAATTTGATGATATCCTGAACGAAGATCCAACTTGGTAAAATTAATTTCTCCATGTAATTCATCCAATAATTCATCAATCACAGGAATGGGAAATTTATCTTTAATAGTGAGCTTATTGAGCTCCCTATGATTCAGACACATGCGCCATGATCCATCCTTCTTGTGCACCAATACTACTAGAACAGAGAAAGAACTTTCACTAGGTTGAATTATACCAGCCTCCAACATTTCTACAATCATACATTCAATTTCGCTCTTTTGGACATAAGGATATCTATAAGGCCTGATGTTTGGAGGAACACTTCCTGGAATCAAATGAATAGCATGATCATGATCACGAATAGGTGGGATTCTGATGTCGGGGCAATACCCACAGTCCTGGTTTACCGGATTATTTCAATCCCAACCTATGTGTAAAATGCATCCAAAGTTTCTTTTCTCGAAGCAAATCCACCATCCTCCAATCTCACAACACCCAGTTCCTGTCTATTCATTCAATAAGGGGCCTTCTTAATTCTCTCTTCAATTCATTCATCAAATTCCTAGAATTTGATTAATGAATACATTAACAACCATCATAGGCCTAAAAGGTAGCCCTTATATCTCCCAATGTAACAAGTCCTTTGGCAATTCAACCAACGCACTCAACCATCCACACGGTTTTCATAACACCGAACCACAGGGTTATAACCTTACCCCAACGGGGTTTAAAATACTATGGTCGTCCACACCTAGGCACTATGCTCATTCAAAGGTCTTTTATGACCAACGCTCTAAGGGTTAATGTGATGCCTCGACTTCAACAAAATCCAGTGCCATCTCACATATAATTAATCTTTGTCAATGTAAGCACACGTCATGCCTTATTAAACCCGCATACCTTAACAATGATCAATACATACATATGCATGGGCCCCAACGCTAACGGTCGTCTCCATCCAACGGCGGGTAACACGTCGCCTTGCCTCGAATGATCCGACGTCCCCAAACAAATCTCGCGCGACCTATATGCATGAGCTTTAACTCGCGATGAGAGTGGTTTTTCAAAACCCCTGAAGGCCACGTGTTAGCCTATGGTGTTGATCATGTTCAAATGGGAAATACAGCTTACTTCCCTTGTAACTCATGATATACTGCCGGATGAAGCTCTAAACCACTTTCACTGTTCACTCCTTCGTGGTTCCGCTCTCAAGGTTCCGTCTAACTTCTCAATTGCATCTTGCCCACGGAATACAGTTCAATCTCCATTCTTCCATGATTCTCGCTTCATATTCGACTGCACCTTTACTACTTGCTTGAGGCTCGTTCCAAGTTTTCTGCATATGTACTAACTCCTGTATAATCCTCTCATCGAGTTTGTCTATACGCTATAGACTTAACGCGTTCAGTTACAAATAAGACTCCAACTTTATATTGGTATCAGACTTCATCAGGATGAGGTTTCAACACATAGTTAGTAACCAGAGGTTAGCTCAATTGCGCCTTCCCTCAGGGGTCATAACGTGGCTTCCACAGTATAAATTGGACAACCATTTCATTTCTTCTCATAATGACTCAACACATTAACACTAACTCTGGACACGGCTTAACACGCGCTGAATATACAGTCTCGTATTCGAACTCCAGGCCCATTAACACGGGGATTCCTATTATACATTGCGCAGGATGCTATTCCACTGATCCTCGAACATTGGCTTACTGAAATCAAAGCCTTTTACACAAGACATCATTCAACACCAATTACAGAGATTATTCACACAGTCAATCGCAAAGATTCAGGGACTTGTACAGGAAACGAATCAGTCAAGCACATGTATTTAAAACCATTATTTCATTCATCTGTATAAGGAATTACTTACAAACCCCTGTTGGCCAGATCTTTGAATTACTTGGCCCTTCTCCTCTACTTTGTCTCTACTACAATCCTATGCAGTTGTCTATGCAGGTCTCCTACTATGCCTATGTTGAAGCCTCGAAAATCGCTGCTACAACATTGGGGGATAACCACCCAGTCCGGACCTTAATACAGCTCCTTTTCCGTTTATGATAGTGGCTCCAACTGGTTTAACTAGGTCCAGTTACCTTTTCCCTATCGCTATTGGTTTACGATGTATCATTAACTACCAATAGACAGGGATATCAGATCAATTCTTCTTGTTGATCAGGCAAGAGAATGACCCTTAAGCTAATTTGGGTTCAGCCAAACCACAACTAAGATTTTGCCTCTTCGAGAAGAGGACTTAAAAGAATGTAAATTTAATCTAATTGCAAACTTATTCTATAATGCAAGCAAAAGAAACTAATCTAAATCCTATCTCAATTAGGTAGATATAAATCTATCCCAACTAAGAGCAAGATAATTAAGTAATGAGGATTAAAATATGTCTGGCTTTAAATTAATGTCAAGCTAATGAAGAAATTCAATTTAACTCACATTTGTGAGTACCAAAACATATTCTATTGAGACCATTTGACTGAAATAATAAATCAACAACACTCCGGAAGAAATTCACAACACATTACTATTTAATAAATCAGTGTTATAAGACAAATTTCTGAGTAATGGTTACTCAGAAATCAGAGTTTAATTCATAAGAGCATAGATACTTAACAATTTGAAACAAATTATCCATATCAACAGAAATGCCAAAACATGAATAAAATGAAACAACAATTTTATTAAAATAAAAATGAAACTGGTATTTGATACAGAAATGCCAAAAATACCAGTTAATTGAATCTGCTAGTCTGATCCTAGTCTCTAACAGTCCTTTACATTACTTGAATTTCTGCTTTCAAAACTAAAGCTGCAGAAATGCAAACTCTGCCCATCATGCATAATTCAAGATATAAAGAATAAACCCTCAATAATGTTCAGATCTGAAACTTTCTCTCCTCCCCATCTACAATTCTAAATCCCTATTACAGAAATGCTTTTAGAAGTCTGAAATTGCAGAGGAGAGCAGCCCCCATTCCATTCTGCAATCTGCTATTTATAATATTTGCAAAGGAATTCTTGAGATGAAAGTTTGTTGAAGAAAATCTATCCAATCACTTTTATTTTCTCAAAAATTCCAATCTTCTAATTGCTGGAGCATTCTCATTGATTAATATCTTTTCTTCATATCTCTTCTACTATTTTCCTGCAAAAAGAAATCAAAATAAATTAAGATGCAATCAATAAGAACAAACTATCATTTCTAGCATTTAAAATAAATCCAATCAAATTCTTTTTTAAATAAATAATTAAAAATAAAATATAAGCTCTCTATTGATGCCTGGGATGGTTTAATTTGCCAAGGATATTATTGACGAATGAATCTGCAATTAGAAGAGGCTTGGACAAATAAAAATGCAGAAAATAAATCAGAAAATTGATTTTGTTTTTAGAAATTCGGAGCTTGATCTTCTGCATGATTTTTGACCCAATTAATGACCAAATCTATTAGTGGAACCTCCTCAAAAATGTTCTCCTTGATTTTATCTTTCCAATGAGCCGTCCTGGGCCTCATTTGGTCAAGTATAACTCAATCTATGAGCTTCCAAAGTTGATGAGTCAAATCTGGCATAAATCTGGAAATTCTGTTTGCTGGGCTAAAAATCAAAATTTTTAATTAGAAATTTAATCCTAAATTAGATTCTAATTATCTAATAATTAATTCTAAATTAATTATTAACTAACTAACAATTAATTCAGTTACAAAATTAAATTAATATACAAATGATTTGAAAAAGTTAATTTAAATATGATTAATATTATAGTTCAAATTATATTAAAAGTATAATAAACATTATAATTATAATATAATTATTATAATATAAAAAAAATATAAAAATTAATTTACAAACCATTGGAATCAATCCAAACCTAAAACCCATAAAACAAACCATTGAAATCAATCTAAACCATTAATTCATCCACGTGAGATTATGGAGGGATATGGTAAGTGGAGTGTGAGGTGAGGGTGACATGAGGGTGAGTGAGGTGGAGATACGGGAGGCATAAGGGATAAAAAAAGGAAAAAAAAGCAAACTTTATATAAAAAAAAATTTAACACATCGCATATCAGAAGAATCTTGGATCGGGGTTTTTTAAATGTGCATGTTCTAAAAATTGCGATGGATCCGAAATTGCGATATGTGATGGATCCGAAATTACGAAATTGCGATCTTGCGATATGCGATGGATCCGAAATTTGCGATCTGCGATATGCGATGGATCCGAAATTGCGATATTGCGATATGCGATGGATCCGAAATTTGCGATTTGCGATCTGCGATGAATCCGAAATTTGTGATCTACGATCTGCGACGAATCTGAAATTTGCGATCTGCGATCTGCGACAGATCCGATGATGTAATAATATTTTTTTATTTTTTTATTTTTTATTTTTTATTTTTTAATTTTTATTTTGGTTTTATTTTAATGATGTTTAGTTTAGCTATGAAATTTTCTAAACTATAGCCACTCCGAAAAAGAATTAAAAAAAATAGCATTTTTAACCCAGACTAGAAAAATGATGGTACTTCAAAGGAGTACCATTTTTAAACCAGTTGACAAAATGAGGCGAAACAAGCGTCAATGGGAGGCTTATAAAAAATCGATTCAATCAAAACAAGAATCCAAAGAAATGAAAAATTAACAAAAGCGTAGGATAATCATTAAAATAAAATCCTAAAAGGTGCTTAGCCAAAAATTTATAAAAAGGGTCCCCATTATTTGAAGTGAACAAGTCAAAAATGGGGGGGTTGTGTTTTACCACAACAGCCTGTTAGGATTATTTTTATACAAAAGCCACTGAATCAACTCAACTCCTCTAGTGCTCAAAAAATCTTCAAATCTCTAACTTTTAGACTACCCCTCTGACAGACAGAGACGGACTGTCTCTTCCTATGCCCACTAATCATCCGGGTAGTTACATTATCCTCTCTAATTAACTAAAAATAACTCAACTACGAATAATTACATGGGGAAATAAAACATGAGACCCCCCTTTATATTTATTTTTGTACAAAGGTTGTTTTGAGCCTAATGCCCCTGCATCAGACTCCCCAGGTTAAAATAGTTCATGATCTCCTGATCACGTGCCTTCATTCTTATCTGCCTAGATCCCATACTTTGTTTTGAAACTGGTTATTTGTTGCAGTGTTCTTCTTTCGCATTCCTCCTGGCTTCCATATCTTGGTTTGCATCTTTGCACTTGCTATGCCCTCATAGTCTGTGACTGTCTTCTTCTTGCTGCTGCTGATTCTCCGCTTCCTTGTTGCTATCGTTTTCTTAGGCATTTTCTCCATCAGTTTTCTTATAAATTCAATCTCTCCATCTATTCTTTCCTCTAACTACTGGACACTTACTTCTGTTTGTTGCATTCTCATTTCTTCAATTCTTACTGTTTCCCTATTCGTCGCCCAATCATCCATACCCTTACTGTAACAATAAAGATTTTTCTCCTCTGCCGGCAACACTTCAGCTTGTTGCTTCAACATTCTCTCCAACAACACTCCAAGTTGCTATTCTGGCATTTCACTCTCTTCTCTGGATGTTTTCTACAAACATTCTCGCCATCTCCTTTGGAAAAACAAATCTTCACTATGCTGCAACTCAGTTTCAGCATCTTCTTCCTCGGTCTTGGCAATCTTCAGAAATTTCCTTCCTTCTTCTTGATTTACTTCAAGATCTTCCAGCTTTGCATTTTTATATTCTATCAGAGTAAAACTCTGATTTTCTACTGCTGTGGTAGCCTCAAAATTCTGCCATACAGCCTTCTCTTCAACTTTCTCTAGGCTATTCGAACAAGCCAATTCTTCTCTGCTACCAATAGCAACCAACTTCTGCCCATGAGACATGATTGTCTCATCTTCTTCCAGCTGTTCATCTTCATTCTACAAAAACTCTTCTTCTTCGTCATCTGTAGGAACAACAATTTTATTCACAGGAGGCATGATAGCCTCACCTTCCTCCATCTGCAACAGTCCATCACCTTCCAGAACAACTTCAAAAGATGGATTGTTTTCTACTTTTCCTGTCAACACAGCCAATTCATCAGTTCCAAAACCCCAAGACCCAACGGTCCCAACTGATGATTCAATCATCAATTCTTTTCTATATTCATCCCATTGTGTCTTCACATTCTGCAATCCCCAACTCTGAAATTGAGGTTTTCTCTCTTGTATTGAATCCTGCTGATTCAACATACTCTCTAGTAGCTCAATTTCTCCATTCCATGGTTTAAAATCTTCCATAGAATTCTTCTTCTCTTTCAATTGACTGCCCCATGCTGTCAACTCATCTCCATCATCAACAGGATATGCATTCATCAAACATTTGTTAAAACAAAATCCACAAGGCCTTAGAGCATTTCCTTCTTTTGTTAGCATCTCAGTATGCTATCCCAACTTTCTTTTCTTCTCAATTAGCACATCAGAATGCTGATTCCAATTCTTCAAACATATCTTGAGACTGTCAGCTAGTCTCTCTTCTGCATCATCCTCTGTAAGGATGTCTCTCTGCTCTAGTTCATAAAAATGAACTCTCTCATCCTCAATCATCTCTGTCCTGATCATCTGAACACCTTTCCTCTGTGGTTCTGTCCTCTGCTCCAGAACACTTAATTCATGCCACAATATTGGCATATCCTCTTCACTATCTTCTGCTATCACTATCTCCTCAGCTTTCATTAGAATGGAATTCTGACTTTCCATCTCTGCAAAAACTTTAGTTATCTGTCCACCACTCCTTACTTGGCCATTTAACAAAAGCAGTTTGTCATTATCAACATTAATGAAAAATTCATCATCATCAACCTCATTGAAACCGTATCTTCTATAAAATAAGGAATTAATGAGTTCCTTCTGCTACAATAATTCAATCTGCTCTTCATTTAAAAGATACTCATCATATCTTGCTTGGCAATAGTAAGCTTCATTCATCACAGTTCCATCATATGAACTGTCTTCATTAACACCTGCATTCACACACAACTTGTCAGGTGCAAAAACATAAGACCTCATGGTCTCATTTGATGAACCAATCATCAACTCTTCCTGCTGTTCCAAATCTTCTATTTTCTTCAGAGTTTCTTCAATGGTCTCTTCTTCAATTTCTTCAAACTATCCAACTTCCAGCTTCTGGCCATCATCATAGGCTAAACCTCCTCTGCTTCCAACATGTTGGAAAGTAGAATCTTTCTCTAACTGTGCATGGACATCTTCAAAACATCTGGATGCTTCATTTTCTTTCTCGGTGAAAACATCAACAGTTTGTTCTCTCTCACCTGTTGTTCCTACAAACATACAAAATATGTCAAATGTAAGGCTCTTGGACCCCTTGGTCCCACTTGAAGCTTCAGTCTTCAAGTCCTTCTCTAGATACTCAATCACTCTGAGTATTTCCTTCTTCTTCTGAGCATTTATAATCTTCTCCTTCTTCCTATGTGGCCTCTGCCACTTTACCTTCTTCTTCATGAGCCACCCAACTCTCTGGTTTTCCTCTATCATCCTCTCCAGCTCAATAAACTGCTTACAGATCTCAACCATCTCTTTCCAATACTCTTCATCAGTGAGTCTCTTCCTTATGCCATTCTCTTTGGCATCTTCCCTCAGTCTTCTATTGTGGCTTCTCTCAGAACCTCTGCAATCTTTGCAATCTCTGCCATGGCTCTCAGTAGCCATTCTCTTCTCTAGGAGTTATTCACTCACAAGCTGCACTAAGCATATGCAACATCAAGTTCTCTTGCTGCAACTCACCTCACCAATCCCTTCCTCCGGATCAGGCTTTTGGTAAGTACTGGTCTCCTCTCTGCTAGAACCTTCTGAGCACTCTCCTGCTCTCTAGGCTTCACTCTGCAACTTCTCTCAAGAACACCTCTGTTCTTCTTTCATCCAACCTTAGTTGGGAATATTTCAGGTTCTGCCACACTCTTTCTGCACTCAGAATCCATCATTGGATTCCTCTATCACTGCTTTCAAGCTGTGATCTACTTCTGCTAAGATCCTTTCCTCACTTGCTTGCACTCTGTATTCTGCAAACAAATCCTTCCAACCAGAGTTCAAATAAGGCTCACCATCTTACCTCTCAAGATCCTTGCATGATCTTGTTTCTTCTTTCACCTGCACTGCATCTATCTGCTATAATCTTCAAGACTCTTGTCTTCAAATCCAGATTCTACTCATCTGGAGACCTTCACTGCATGTCAAATCAAATCTGCAATTTTCTGTTAAATAGATTCAAACTTCAACTTTCTCACTGTTCAGTACATGTGCATTCCAAAATAAACTTTTCAACGAGCTAATTAAATTCTAGCTCTGATACCACTTGATGCTGGGGAAATACCCACAATCCCGGTTTACCGGATTATTTCAATCCCAACCTATGTGTAAAATGCATCCAAAGTTTCTTTTCTTGAAGCAAATCCACCATCCTGCAATCTCACAACACCCAGTTCCTATCTATTCATTCAATAAGGGGCCTTCTTAATTCTCTCTTCAATTCATTCATCAAATTCCTATAATTTGACTAATGAATACATTGACAACCATCATAGGCCTAAAAGGCAACCCTTATATCTCCCAATGTAACAAGTCCTTTGGCAATTCAACCAACGCACTCAACCATCCACACGGTGTTCATAACACCGAACCACAGGGTTATAACCTTACCCCAACGAGGTTTAAAATACTATGGCCGTCCACACCTAGGCACTATGCTCATTCAAAGGTCTTTTATGACCAATGCTCTAAGGGTTAATGTGATGCCTCGACTTCAAAAAAAGCCGGTGCCATCTCACATATAATTAATCTTTGTCAATGTAAGCACACGTCATACCTTATTAAACCTGCATACCTTAACAACGATCAATACATACATATGCATGGGCCCCAACACTAACGGTCGTCTCCATCCAACGACGGGTAACACGTCGCCTTGCCTCGGATGATCTGATGTCCCCAAACAAATCTCGCGCGACCTATATGCATGAGCTTTAACTCGTGATGAGAGTGGTTTTTGAAAACCCCTGAAGGCCACGTGTCAGCCTATCGTGTTGATCGCGTTCAAATGGGGAATACAACTTACCGCCTTTGTATCTCGCGATATACTACTGGATGAAGCTCTAAACCACGTTCACTCCTTCGTGGTTCCGCTCTCAAGGTTCTGTCTAACTTCTCAACTGGATCTTGCCCACGGAATACAGTTCAATCTCCATTCTCCCACAATTCTCGCTTCATATTCGACTGCGCCTTTACTACTTGCTTGAGGCTTGTTCCAAGTTTTTTTCATATGTACTAACTCCTGTATAATCCTCTCATCGAGTTTGTCTATACACTATAGACTTAACGCGTTCAGTTACAAATAAGACTCCAACTTTATATCGGTATCGAACTTCATTAGGAAGAGGTTTCAACACACAGTTAGTAACCAGAGGTTAGCTCAATTGCGCCTTCCCTCAGGGGTCATGACGTGGCTTCCACAGTATAAATTGGATAACCATTTCATTTCTTCTCATAATGACTCAACACATTAACACTAACTCTGGACACGGCTTAACACGCGCTGGATATACAGTCTCGTATTGGTCCAAATCCAGGCCCATTCACACGAGGATTCCTATTATACATTGCGCACGATGCTATTCCACTGATCCTCGAACATTGGCTTATTGAAATCGAAGCCTTTTACACAGGACATCATTCAACACCAATTACAGAGGTTATTCACATAGTCAATCACAAAGATTCAGGGACTTGTACAGGAAATGAATCAGTCAAGCACATGTATTTAAAACCATTATTTCATTCATCTATATAAGGAATTACTTACAAATCCCTGTTGGCCAGATCTTCGAATTACTTGGCCCTTCTCCTCTACTCTGTCTTTACTACAATCCTATGCAGCCTATGCAGTTCTCTATGCAGGTCTCCTACTATGCCTGTTAGGATTATTTTTATACAAAAGCCACTGAATCGACTCAACTCCTCTAGCGCTCAAAAAATCTTCAAATATCTAACTTTTAGACTACCCCTCTGACAGACAGAGACGGATTGTATCTTCCTATTCCCACTAATCATCCGGGAAGTTACATTCTCCTCTCTAATTAACTAAAAATAACTCAACCATGAATAATTACATGGGGAAATAAAACATGAGACCCCCCTTTATATTTATTTTTGTACAAAGGTTGTTTTGAGCCTAATGCCCCTGCATCAGATTCCTTTGGGAGTTTCAAACACCTTGGAATGATTGTCCAAGATGTTTTGGATATCTAGAGAAATGGATGATTTTTATGTTGGAACTTGTAGTGAGCATAATTGTGCAATTACGCCTCATTTTTCTTTCTTCAGAATATTTGTCATGACAATAGAGCTTATTATCTTTCTCGGCTTCCCTGTGATACCCTCTAATTCGACTTCCTTTCCTTCCGAAAAAAATTTCAAAAAAAGTTCTTGAAAATTAAAAGCTACCATCCCCAAAGATTGTAACCATTGTACTCCTAGTACAACATCAACACCTCCCATTGGAATGGAAATCATTGGACTATTCAATACATATTCCCCCATGGTTAGCTTGAAATTATGGCATTTTCCAGAGCAATTTATAGTTCCTCAATTTGAAACCATCACTTGACATTCTGGTGCTTGGTATAGGAAACAATTCAATTCCTTGGCTGCCTTACAATGAATAAAATTATGGGTACTACCTGAATCAATCAACGCTATTGCCTTTTTCTTCTTAATATGTTCTTCTATCTTGAGAGTTTGAGGAGTGGTAATTCCTGCCAATACATTATATGATATGGTCAGACTCATTTCTTCTTCTTCTAGGGTTGGTTCCTGGTGTATATCCTCTTCTTTGGAAGTTTCTTGTTCATTTTCTTCCTCCTCTTGACGATCTATGTAAAATAATTTCTTCTCAGTACACTTATGACCTTTAGTGTATTTGCTATCACAAATGTAGAAAATCCCTTTTTCTCCTTTTTCTTCCAATTTTTTGGTGTAAACCTTGTAGGTTGTGGAAGTATAAGAGTAGCAACACTTTCATCTTTATAGATGTGAGTGGTAGGCTTCCTTGTCGCCATAATTTTAAATTCAACTTTTCTTGCCAGCCTAAATGCCTTCTCCAATGAATTAGGTTCCCAAACGTGAACCTTGTAGAAATTATTCAACATGCATGTATATATTGGATTCAATTGATCTAAAAGTGTACTAAAGTTAAATATTGAATCGCTTCTACAAATATTTTGCGAAATTAAAAACAAAATCGTTAATCACATGAACATGAAGAAGAATCAAATCACACAAAACATAGATAATTTACCGGGGAAAGCTTACAGCTAAAAACCCCACTATCTTATATTGTATATTAAACATGGATCATGAAACAATTACATAAAAAACTCTTCTCACAAGAGCCCTCCATTACTCAGCTAATTGTCTCACACTATCATAAGCAAAATTGACCAACACATAGCCAATTATTAGTCTCCAGACAACCTGCCTTGCTTGCGCAATTCATGATAGAATAGATCCCTAAAAGATACGAATTATTTCCTTCCTTGATTGCGCAAGTATCATGGGCACTCCAATGGGTGTTTGGTTGCATGTGTGTAACCCAATAATCCTACAATTGATAGTCGGCTTCCCTTTCACCTAGAACTCAACTGGGTCTCCACTGGAATGCAACTAATAATAGTAAATCCCTAGTTTCATGTGAGATCATTGATTGTGAATTAATTAATATTTAATTCACTTGATCTCTCACTAGTGTATCTTCAGTTAAAACTAGCACACCTGAGTTTAACTCACTTAACTGAGTTGAAATGACTACAACCTGCATTAACTAATGCACTGCTGCACTTTGAACTCTGTTACGACTAGAATTACTCTGCATGCCTCACCAAATACCTCTAACTCGAAATCCACTAGCTTACTGAGTTTATCACTCACAGTTAACTATTTCAAGTTTACATTGAGAATAGATTACAGTTTATTGTCCATCTTAATTAAGGGATAACTAAAACAGACATGCAGCGAAAAACAACACTATGGGCCCCACCCTAGTGTAGATGCTTAATGCACTAGGCGTGGGTGCTGAAATTTTCTTGTTGAATATCAACATTCCCTCTCAACAAGAAAGGGATCATCCTTCACCCCGATCATGTCTCTATGGTATTTGAATTTGATCCTGGTGAGCACCTTCTTCAGAATATCTCCATCCTGATCTTCCATGGGAATGTACTGAAGCAACATTATCCTTCTCTGCACACAATCTCTAACATGATGGTACCAGATATCTATATGCTCGGACCTATCATGAAACACAGGATTAATCGAGAGTTTAATGCAACTCTGATTATCACAATGAATCACTGTCGTATCCATCTGAGAACCAAACAAACCAACCAAGATCTTTCTCATCCAAATAGCCTCACATGCAAGTTGACTTGCTGCCATGTATTCTGATATCACTGAACTGAGAGCCACAGATCGTTGTTTCCTACTATACCAGGAAACTGTTGTCGATCCTTTGCTAAATATCCCTCCTAATGTGTTCTTTCTGTTTGATGGATTTCCCACCCAATCTGCATCCGTGAAGCCATGCAGCTTCACTCCCTTTGTCCATTTGTATCATAGACCATACTCTGATGTTCCCCTCAAGTATTTCGGGACATGCTTCCCCGCCTTCCAAAAGAGCTTGGTAGGCTTAACCATAGCTTGAATCAGCTGGTTAAATGCGTAGAAAATCTCCAGTCTCATGTTCACCAAATACATTAGTGAACCCACTAACTGCTTGTAGACAGTAGAATCCACTACCTCTCTAGGAGTAACATCCTCTTTCCTACAATTTCCTGGAAGAGGAGTATCCATGGGTTTGCAGCTCTCCATGTTAAACTTACCCATTATCTCCTTTGAATACTTGCCTTGAGACACAAAAATTTCACCATCCCATTGCCATATTTCCAATCCAAGGAAATAATGAAGGAGTCCCATGTCCTTCATTTCGAAATCCCTTACAAGATCCTTGAATGAGTGTATCAACTTCTCATCACCACTCAAAATTAGATCATCAACATAAAGAACAATGATCAATAGCTTACCCTCAACCACAATCTGGTATAGGTTTGCATCTGCTTCACTTTTGGTGAAGGCATTCCGGTGAAATAGTTTTCTATCCAAGTGTACAAAGCACGGGGTACTTGCTTTAGCCCATACAATGCTCTTTTGAGTCTGCACACATGTGACTCACTGTTGAAGATATCGAAAAATCAAGCTGCCCTATGTACACCTCTTCCTCAATGATCCCATTGAGAAACATAGTTTTCACATCCATTTAATGAATGCGCAAGCCCATCTGCGCTGAGAGTGCAAGGATGGATCTTATGGAAGAGTACCTTGCAACAGGTGAAAATGTCTCATCATAATCTATCCCCTTGATCTCTGAGAATCCCCAGGCCATAAATCTGGCCTTGTATTTCTCCACACTCCCATCAACAACTTGTTTTACCTTGTAGACCCATCTTGATCCAACCGTTGATTTGTCGACCGGTCATGGGACTATCTCCCATGCACTGTTCTTGAAAATGGAGTCATGCTCCTCCACCATTACATCAACCCAAGTTGGTTGGTGCACTGAATCCTAAGAGGAAGATGGTTCAGTCACAACAATTTTCTCATAAGAGCCATGTATCGAGTAAATCGGTCATGAGACTTTATCTGTCTACGCTATGAAGTAGGGGCTCCTACATTCTTTGCAGCATCAAGTCTCAATCTATCAGCTTCTGTGGTGTGCCTTATTCCATTTCTGATGGATGGATCTGCATGAGTTTTTTCCTCCACTCCATGAACATCCTCATGTGGTTGATCCACATCTTGAGACTCATCCTTGGGAACCAACAGTTCCTCCTTTGCATGCAAGTCCAAATCCCTCGCAAGGGACAACTGCATGGCTTTCTCCTCATCATATTTTATATCTCGTCACACAATAGTCATTTTGTTGTTTGGAAAATACATAAGATAATTATGGGGTGTTTTAGTGTATCCCACAAAAATCCCAACCTTAGCTGTTGGTTCTAGCTACTTCCTGGCGTCCTTGGTCACATGCACATAAACAAATGAGCCAAAAATCTTAAATTAATAAACATCAAGTTTCTTACCAGTGAAAGCCTCTTCAGGTGTACTCATGCCAAGTACTCTATGAGGACAACGGTTTTGCACATGTATCGCTGTGTTGCATGCTTCCACCCACAGATGCATCAGTAGGCCCTGATCATGCAACATCGCTCGTGCTGCACCCACAAAAGTTTTGTTCTTCCTCTCTGTGACCCCATTCTGTTGTGGTTTATGAGGCGCTATGATTTCTCTTAGAATTCCTTCTTTGCTATAGAAGTTCTTGAATTCGTTAGAGATGTATTCTCCACCATTATCGCTCCTAAGAGCCTTCAATTGCTTCCCCGACTCTTTCTTCACCAATGCCTTAAACTCATAGAACTTAGAGAATGTCTGATCTTTCTTCTGCATGAAGAAGATCTAGCACTTATGAGAAAGGTCATCAACAAATATTACATAGTACTTATGTTTTGTTGTCGAAGAAATAGAGAAAGGACCACAGACGTCTGTGTGAACTCTCTCAAGGATCCCCGAAGCTTGGGTTTCCTTCTCATGAAAGGTGGCCTTTAAATATTTTCCCATACTACATCCCTTGCATGTGTCTGACTGCTCAAGTTTACCCCTGGGAAGACCATTAGAAATCAGGTGCATGAATTTCAAGGCTCCATGGTGAAGATGGCCCAATCTCCCATGCCATAATTCGCCCTCATCCCAACTCACCACTTGATCTTCCTTGCCCATCATTGTTGCGCAACCATCTACCTCTAGCTTTTAGAGATTCTTAACTTGAATCCCTATCCTCTTGGCTTGTCCTATTGTTTTATGTCGAAGGAAAGCTTTTCCTTCACTAAAAACAATATCATAGCCTCTATCCTCCAACATTGAAACTAAAACCAAATTTTTCTTCAGACCTGGTACATGCAATACATATTTTAATTGGAAGGGTTTACCTAACTGCCTCTGAAAGGTAATGGTACCAATCCTGGTAGCACTGTACCGCTCGTCATCGCCCATTTTAATATGCATCTGAAGGTCCTTCTCCTCCAAGTCACTGAAAAGTTCCTTGTCTCTTGTCATGTGAAAGGAAGCACCACTATCCAAATACCACACAGATCCCAATGAATTGGACACCATGCATGCGATCAATGACAAGTCAAGATCAAATAGCGAGGCAAGGGCCTCACCAGTTGTAGATCCTCCAGCCTTCTTTTTCTTCTTCTTTTGTGGACAACTAGTAGAAAAATTCCCATGCTCGTGACAGTGAAAACACTTCATCTTGGACATGTCCGACATCTTGCCATTCTTGGAATCAGATTTAGAATGGAATTTCTTGCCCTTCCCCTTCCTCTCCTTGGAAGCCAAAGCACAATCCTCTTCATCCTCATTCTTATATGAAGATCCATCTCTGGTGTTTCGTGTGAACTCCTCTTGCACCAAATCTGACCACAGTCGTTCCCAATCTGGTAATTTTTCCCTTCCATTGACAGGGTCTTGATAATTGTGCCAACTCTTGGGAAGTCCTAGGAGAGCCAAGCTCACCCAATCATCATCAGAAACTGTTATTCATCCCGACAGTTGAAAAAATTTGTTAGATATTTTTGAATGGTGTTGCCTTTTTCCATCTTGATCTTCCTGAGTTTATCTTTGAGCGCCAAGTTCCTATGGTCGCTGCTGCTTTGGAATAGATCCGTTAAAGCCTTCCACATTGCATATGGTGTGGCTTTCCCATGGAGGCTTGAGACAATGTGGTCTCATACTCCCTCCAATAGGATCCTCCTTGCCTTTTCCACTTTCTTTTGCCATGCATTAAGATTGGCAGCATCTGCCACAACAGGTTTAGGAACATCATTGTCAATGAATTCCTTCAAGCCATTGTCTTCGAGTACTGCCTCCATCCTGCCCTTCCAAGAAATATAGTTTTAGCTTCCCTCATTTGCATACTCCAACCTCAAGCAATTGAAAGCCATTTCAATCTTGAATCAGCTGTAGCACCAAGAAAGGCTTTCTGCAAATTCGAATTCTATCCAGTCACAAACTCAGCTCCTGCTTCACTTATTCAATTTCCTGTGCTCTGATACCATGTAGAAATTATACAACATGCATGTATGTCTTGGATTCACCCTATCTAACAATGTACTAAAGTTAAATACTGAATCGATTCTACAATTCTTTTGCAGAATTAAAAACACAATCGCTAATCACATGAACATGAAGAAGAATCAAATCACACACAACACAGATAATTTCCCTGGGAAAGCTTACAACTAAAACC